>VDFB02000003.1:231763582-231786472 GCA_007258455.2 Sequoia sempervirens | reverse complement strand
ATATCTTCCTTCTAAGATATCTTTAACCAATTTTCCATGAAAATAGGGATATTTTGGGCTCTCATTCATCCTCCACCTTGATCTCCTTGGTTTCCTCTCAAACATTGATCTTGAGATTTGATCTTGACCATTGATCATACATCCTAAAATCTATAAAACAAGTCATTTCTCCATAAAATTCATTCACAAGCTTTATCATTAAGCAATTATCATGACAATTTATCTTTTGAGCAGTTGAGCATCATCGTTGTGAATTAAGATCATCCATCTATCATCAATCAAGCTTTTGCAATCATGCGTTATGCTTAATAGAGAAATCCACATACATTTGAAGCATAGTCCCTCAATGTGATTGAAAGTTTGCATGCTTTATTTGGTTCAATTATCATTTGAATTGATTTCATGTCTTTTAATTTGAATCTTTGAAACATTGTTTAATATCACTAAGTATGGGCTAATATGATCAATACTTAATGGTTTTAAGTGTTTTGTATTCTAATGGCTTGAATTATGCTTTCTAACCAATACCCATTTTTACCTTACAACATTTTGGCAAGCCTAATGGGATGCACATTCTGGATTTGACATTTTTTAAAAGTTTTTTTTTATGACTTATAGGTTATAGAGGTACTTTTGAAGACAAAATGACATGTCTGAGACCCACAACAACACTTATGCATAACTTGATGCTTATACCAGAAATTACAACAATGTTTTTGCTTTCATTTGGTGCTTTTGACTAATGTTTTCTCTATCTCTATGGCACTTTTGATTGTCTTTTGATGTGTTTTCCAGAGTTGATGCTTCTACCTAAGATATTGTGACAATTTTGTTCTATTCAACACTTTTTTCTAACATTTTTTGTTCTTTGTTTTACAAGTGTATATCAGCGATTTTGTGTAGGCTCAACTCTTTTGTCTTCTTGCAATGATGCATTTGTAAGTAAATCAACATTTTTGTCAGGTATGAGTTGACACTTTTGCTTTGCTAGAGTTTGCATAATCTTTTTAAATCTTTCATTTTCTAACCCTAATGTGTGCCTTTTTTTCTAAGCTAACATTTGTGTAGCATGTGGTGTACGTTGAGAAACTACTAACATTTGGTCTTGTGAGGTTTTGATTAATTTAGTCTTCATATTTTAATTGGTTTTCACAAAATTAACCCATAAATTCCACATTTATTTTGGTTATCTAAAATTAAACCAATTCACACATTTTGATTTGGGTTTAAAATGAGCAACAACTTGCACATTTGAATTGGGTGTTTTAAAATTAACCCACAACTCTCATTTTGAATTTGGTGCACTAAAATGAATTCTATGCCATATTTGGTAGGTTAGTGGTTGTGTATTCCCTTTCCTTGTGCTTCATACAATCTTGGAAATCAAAAGAGCCATTAACTTACAATATTTGTTTGTACACTTGAGGTGTGGCTATCTACATATGCTCTCCCCTCGTGACTCTTAAGAATTATCTTGGGGATCATAAACAATGCCATTAACATTTAATTCAATTAGGATGCCTACTTGGGGATTTCATCACCTCAAGGTAGACCTCAACCACATCTTTGAGTGGGGTATATAAAGGGGGGGGACAAAACTTGTACCCTAAGATGTCACTAATGTTCTTCAAGCCAAGCCTCATAACCCTCAGTCCACTAACATCTATAGGTGAAGAGAAGAGGGGAGACCCACTTAACTCAAGCATCCATAGATGGGCTCATTGTTCACAAATATCCCACTATAAACTTTGTTTATTAGTAGCCTTAAAGACATTTTAGTTGTTAGCTTTGAATGATGCAACATACAATATTATGTGTTAAGTAACTCACCATGTACTTCCCCTTGTTGAGGTGACTGACATTCCTTGATTAGGACCTTGTCCTTTTTAAGGTGAGAGGTATGAAGGTAGTGCATGACCTTTGTATACTCTAGTCACCCATTCATTGTGGAGTTACTTTCTTTGGAAGGTGATCTTGTTTCAAGTTAATACACCTAATCTATACTACTAGCTAGGTTGTGTATCTATGGTGCATCTTTATTATTCAAATACTTGTGACACCAATTAGAGTGATATTGTTGAAGAAATGTGAAATATATCCAAAAATCCTTGGACTTGGTCCTCTATGCTATTATTTGTTGTTTTTATCACTTTCCAGATCAAACAAACTAACAATCAGACTTCAAACAATCAACAAATTTCAAAACCCTAGATGAATTTAGAATCAAAATGAAAAAGCCTTGTCTCTAAGTCAAAGTGATTCTTTTTATTGTCATCTTGCACCACTTCTAATTTTATCTTGACACATTTGACTTTTCAAACCAACACTTATGTCTACAAATTGATGTGTTTATGCAACTCGAAACTTTTACCTCAAAACAACCCTCTATCAAAATCTTGAAAAATAGTACAGTGATTTTTTTTACTATCTCAAGTTAGGAAGCTCACTACATACATCATTTAACTCATTTTTTCTATATTGATTCGAATGTACCTACTCATTTCATCATGAAGGAATTAGACAAGGGGAAAAAGTACAATATTAGAGATGTGGTAAGTGTCACCACTACTTGGAGGGATGCATTGGAGACACAAGTTACTAGGTTGATCCAAGAGGTCATCCCATACTATCATAAGACAAGTGATGAAGCCAATTCAATGGCTAAGTTTGAGGAAAATCTTGATAAAGAGCTCTCATTACTAGAGGACAACCTATTGCAGCTTTAGAAAATGGCCAAGGTTCCATTTACCAAATCAAAAAGAAATTATATTTTACTTCATGGAAACTTAAATATTCATCTAGACTAGTTTGAGTCCACTAAATGGATAGTAAAATTATTCAAGGCTTGTAAGGTGTCTACAATTACAATGTCAGATGATATTTAAATTTCCATTATTAAGGCCTTTCCTCAAATATTTTAGGAAAATCCTACCAAGGATTTTCCTACTACTACCATCATCCAAGAGTTTATTGGAATGAGTATGAAACATCTTATATAGGAACCAATTAAAAAAATGATAAAAAATAAAGGGAACATAAATGTATTCTAGACCTAGATTCTAGATATGAAGTGGTGGAGTGAGTCAAGAAGATTCTATTTTCTAATAATTTAAGAGTGCAATGCACTATCACTCCCAACTCCAATTCAGTCCTAGAGGCATTACAAAAAAAATCAAGATTAATTCCTAGGCTTATAGAACCAATAGTCGCAACATTGATTCATGATATCATTATTATTTTAATTATATAATAAACCATTCTTGTTTGGATGTGCCCTTTGTAACTCATTTCTTAGGACTAGTTAATAAAATATGTAATCTAATTTTGGGGCTTATGTTTGAAAAATAAATGTTATTTATAAATTTTGGGCCCAAGGATCAATTTAGAATCCAAACCAACTTGCTCCTATAGAGGTAGTATTAGGCACTCATAATGGGTATATATGTTACTTTTAAAATTATTGTCAAAGGTCAAAACCTTTGGAAAGGAAGTGCTCTTGGATTTTCAATGTAAGCAATATTGCTTAAAGTTATAATTATTCCATTACAAATCATTCAAACGATCATGCCTATTTCCTATATATGTTCTCCCCATTGATGGTGATGCATTTATATTGTGTTCTCTTTAAATTGAATAACCTGGTAGAATATTGTTATAGTGTTACAAAATAAGGTTAATATGTGAAAAACATGTATGTAATATTATGTTTTTATTCATCTAACTCACATGATTTTTTAAAATTCCTTACAATTTTTATATTTATAATGTTTTTTATTGAGGAAATATTGATCATTTCATTTAGGCCATTTAAATTTCAATTGACCTTTTAGAATTAGGGCTAAACATAGAGGATCATTGGTTGTTTAAATTTACTATTTTCTCCTTTAAAATTTAACATATTTTGATCTTTTCTTTTACATTTTTGGTGGACTTGAATTAGATTGGAAGCATTTCATTTAGATATGCAAGTATTAGTCTACTATTTAATAAATTAAACTCTAGATGTAAGGATTTTCTTGCTTCCCACTTTATTAGTATTGGCCCCTTCTTAAACAAAACATATAGACCACCTAGATGCTCCAACGTTTCCAATACTTGGTGCAAAGGGACCTTATATTTGATTGATATTTTTTAGAATAAGTAGGGTGTTCATTATTTTACATGAATGGGTTTTGTCAAAAGAACCATCAACGCTAAGTTATATGTATCTATAGTTTAATTATAAATATTGAATGATGGTATTTTCACAAAATTTAACATCTAATTTGTATGCCACAAGTTATATCATCTTTAAATTATATCCCAAAAATTGACTATTAAGTTCCTTTTGAGATTACATTAGTTTGGTTAGAAAATTATGTGTCAACTAGTCCTATTACTAATGATTGTTCAACTAAATTGTAAACTTTAGGAATCAAATATTAGTAAGTTAAAGAAAATTAAGGCTTAAATTTTCTCTCATTACCCTCTTGAAATCTAGTTAGAGAAGGAATAATATTATTAGTTATATTACATTTATATTTTCCAGTTAACTTAGCTTAATTGAGTTTTATTTACTAATGAATTAGAATTTAAAAACTAATTTAATTGTGATAATTTTTGTTCTTGTAAAAAAACCTAGAAACCTTAATGAAAGAAATTGACTAAAAGTAAACATTGTAAAACTTTTGTCTAAGATAATTGTAGCCCCTTGAAAGAAATGGTATAAATAGATCTTCAATTGTCTAAGTAAGCCAAGACCTAGTAACAGAAATCTTAGCAAAATAAATTCCACTCCAAGAGGGAACACTCTATTTTAGCTATGTTGGTGTGCTAAAGTATGTATGGACAAGATCATCAAAGTAGAAGGATAAAGGGGACAAGTTGACCAATTTTGAATTTTGAATATTAAATTTTAAATTCAGAAAGAACAAGGTCACTCCTAGGAGGTTACTTCATATCTATGAACGTCTCAAAATAGAATAATAATAAAAATTTTAAATAGTAAATAATTAAATTTAATTAAATGCATAAATAAATGTAATAAATAGATACAATGAATCATTACACTTATTGTTTATAATTAAACGAGAGGATTTTAGATTTTAACCCAGGTACTCCAAAACAAACATTACATGTTGTATGTGACAAGTATATTCCTAGATTTCTAGAAATTACAAACTTTACTGAAATCCATAAGCATCATATTATAATATGATTGCTTCACTTACACACACATATTAGCAATTTTTATGAGCACCTCAGCCAGTTGAAGATGCTTTGAGAAGAATACGGTGTGATCAGATCCTTCAATTTCGTATACCATTTGCGGAGGATTCTCTGCAATCATCTTTCTCTGGAACGCCTCCACAAGAAGCTTATCATCCTTCGCCACAACGAATATTCTCCGGACGCGTCCATAGTTTTTAGCTGTATACACAAGAGGTTCCTGCCATATAGGAAACTTCTTCTCCAGCGATTCCCACAACGTTAGATCCTGCATTTAGTTCCATATTAATCTGTCAATCAATCAAAATTTCATAATAACCCAATAAATTACCACATCACATCAACCAATGACTCGATTCTATTTTTGTAATTTGCAACCAAACTGTCTCTGTTCTCAAGTGATTTACCCAAGGAGGACTGTTCTGTGACAAGTACTCTCGAGCAAACTGGGTGCCAAACTTGAAGGATGTTGCCGGATTCTCTTTCCCATTTGCATAGTAAAACGTGGAGTCTCCTAAGCCTCCAATTATGGATACGATCTGTTAAACTAAACGCTTTCAGAGAAATGGTATTGTAAGCTAAGACTGTTTAGTAGTGCAGGAATCTGCAGAGATAGAGAAAGAGAGATCATTAAACCTCACTCAACAACTCCGGAGCAGTCGTTCCGCTGAGGGGCATGACGGCAGTAACAAAGACAGCTGCAGCAATTTTATCTGGAAAACGCTCCATTGTAAAACTCAAATTGAAGCCTCCAGCGCTGTGGCCAACCAATATAACCTGAACAGAGACATACAGCTACAAATTAGTTGACATCCTTGATGACCTGAATTCTTTTGTAAACAAGAGATACGTTGATCACGTCTTTAAATTCTTCATCAAAACTTGAAATGTGTTGTTTAAATCAAATTTCACAGACAAATACGTATCTTTTGTCAAAACTGAAAATGTGTTGTTTAAATCAAATCTTACAGCCAAAACTTAAAATATGTTGTTTAAACCAAATCTTACAGATGAATACATACCTTTTGTCAAAACTTAAAATATATTGTTTAAATCAAATCTTACAGACATATACGTACCTTTTTGTCAAAACTTAAAATGTGTCGTTTAAACCAAATCTTACGAAAAAAGTACCTTGCCCTCAGAAGGAAGAGCTGTAAAGAAGTCTGTGAGGGGCTGATTGTACTTTTCTAAAGACGAAATGCTGTCGACATTTGTAGGATCGATACCTCCGCTGGCCATGTCAAGGGAAGATACAGTGTGCCCCGCTTTCACAAGAAGATCTGCAGCTTTATACCAACACCAACCGCCAAAGGTTGCTCCATGCACCATCACAATGTGACACCCCTTTGGCTTAACAATATTTGTCTCCATGCTCGTGTCAATATTGGTATTCTGTGTTGTGCAGCTCTTAAAGTCTAAGAATGAAAGGTAGAAGGCCAATATTTGAAGGCATACTACCTACTTTATGTGTGAGTACATTTTCTTGTAAACTTGCTTTGTGCAATTGCCTAAGATTTCTTATATAAAAATAGCTCAGAGGCCAACCAAGTTGTACGCTGTGGTTAACTATTTCATTGGAATTTTTGACTTTACAATTTTCTTTTATGCTTATCTTCTATATTTTATTACAGTGGGGACAGATCTGTATGAGCTCTCTGTTTGTTTTTAGTTTTGGTTGAACATATTACTCGGTCCACAATTATTTTATTTCATTTTTTCTTCAGATGACCGGCATCGGATTTGTTCTAAGAGATGTAGACGTCTCTAACAATGCCAATAACCATTCAATAACATTATTTTAAACAGAGACAGTAAAGAATATTGGTACGCCATCCATTGGTAAGCGTGTACTTTTAGATATGTTATTTGAACTGGTATGCATCCCAGTTATTTGGGCTATCTTGAGTTCTTTTAGAACAGCTGCTCTTTATCTTGGATTCTATAATTATTTTTTATACTTTTCTTTCAAATACCAGATGTGCATTACTGTATCTCATTTTCATACAGATTAAAACTCAACATTTTACATGGGATATCATTTCAATAAATAGATCTTGCAATTTTTGGATAATTTATTGTTTTTCTTATTTTGTTTAATTTTTGCATGATTTTATGAAATGATTCAATTTTCTTTTAATGAATCAATTTATATCTACACGTGTTTAAGGGTGAAGTGATAAAGACTCATTAGTGTATTGAAAATGGTTGAGTCTTTACAATAATGAGTTTTTTAATATATTGGTTTTTTTGTCCAAAAGGGTTTTCCGAGGTCAAAATATTGCATACTTTATTTGGTTTCCATTATTCTATTTTTGTTTTCAAATTGTATTTGTATGACTTCTATTGTGCAAATTTATTAGGCTTCCTTTTCCTAGCATGTGGTAGGGGAGAAGACCTAGTATCTGCCAGGGCTAACTTCGCGCAACCGTAGAATTCAAACCATATGTCAAATCAGAAAAAAAAATTGTGTTGTTTTGCACACGAGTTAAGATCTTATAACTGAGGTTTTGGCTTCTGGGCAATTCGGTAGAGTGCGGTAGCATCCAATATGTGCGCGGAGGTCAAAAACACACCTTTTAGAGGTTTCGTCCGCTTGCCGTCACCTAACATCCCAGTACCCGCTAGGTATAACCACCAATTTTTTTTTTAAAAACACCAAAATGAGTCACTTTTAACATCTAATTAAAACTATTTTATCATTCAAATCTGCTCAAAAGTCAATGGGTCTAATTCACGTTAGCACCTTATAAAATCATTTTGGCGCCCATTAAAAATCACTCCTACATATTAATCTCCTTACTAAAGCACCGGACACCAAACACATTACACCCCAATTAATCTTCATTTGGGGTCTGATTGATGCATATGACTAATGTTTTTTTGTGGGTATCCCATTATGTTCGCTCATTTTACCGCGCGCTCTGTTTGGAAGCTTCTCGGCGATGGAAGCGAATGTAGATGGCGACGGCTCTCCATGTCTCCTGCTTGTGCGCACGACTTCAGGTAACATCAAACATCGTTCCCTTTGAATATGTAAACAATGGTACTGGTTAATCATTTTCTTCTGCATCTTTCATGACCCGTGAAGGGTTTATTCAATGATTGAAAAATTATTACTCCTTGTCTATGAAATAAATCATTCCTCTTACACACCTTTTCGCCATGTGTTGTTTTATTTTGTCGGGTCATGGTACTAGCGTTTTACACACGGGTTTTTCTTATGGTTAAATGATTTCCTCTTCTCATTTTACCGCGCGCTCACAACCTAGTAAAGTTGATTGTATCATGATTTTATCTGCAAAAATGATGACGAATTTCGTGGGTTTGACCACATGTCTGCAAAAAAAGATTTTTTGTTCTGCATCAACCTTTTTATAAAAAACCCATGTGAATATGGGCATAAATCGGCAAGCCCATTTAGTATAGGCCATTTTTGTGAAAACCCTTGCTTTGTTTTTCCAAATACAAGTTTTTTTGAGGTTAAATGATTAAATACAACTTGGTAAAGTCGATTGTCTCATGATTTTGTCACCAGAAATGATCAAGAATTTCGTGGGTTTGAACACATGTCTACACAATAATATTTTTTGGTCTACTTCAACCTTTTTATAAAAAAAACCATGTCACTTTGGGCATAAATCGACAAACCCATTTAAAATAAATATGTATTTGTGAAAACCCTTGCCTTTTTTTTCCAAATACGGGTTTTTTTGTGGTTAAATGATTAAATACGACCTGGTAAAGTTGATTGTCTCATGATTTTGTCTCTAGAAATGATCAGGAATTTCATGGGTTTGAAGACATGTCTGCAAAATAATATTTTTTGGTCTGCTTCGACCTTTTTATAAAAAAACCCATGTCACTTTGGGAAAAAATTGGCAAACCCATTTAAAATAAATATGTATTTGTGAAAACCCTTGCTTGGTTTTTTCCAAATTCATGTGCTTAAGGAATTAATCTCATGAAACCCTTGCCTGGAATATTCTGCATCTATCTGAAAACACACTTTTGTATTCCTACGAGTGAGGAATTATTATTATGAAACCCTTGGTTAATTTCTTGTGCACATTTCTGAAAACCCAAATGTGTAATCGATCTACCTCTGTTCAAAAAAATCATTCCTCTTACACGCCTTTTCACCATGTGTTGTTTGATTTTGTTGGGTCATGGTGCTGGTTTTTTTCCCACATTGTATGTATGTATGTATGTATGTATGTATGTGTATACATACATACATACATACATACATATATGTATGTATGTATGTATGTATGTATATATAAAGTTGTGTGTCCATAGTGTGAGGTAACAACAAACATCAGTCTCCTTTCAAAGTGCAAACAATGATAGTCCTAATTCTTATTAGGATGCAATTAAATGATATATGTATGTATACACACATGTTATTCATATATATATGAATGTATGTATGTATGTATGCACATACATACATACATACATACATACATATATATGTATGTATATGTATGTATGTATGTATGTATGTATGTATCTTACAAATACATATATATATATATATATATATGAATGTATGTATGTATGTATGTATGTATGTATGTATGCACACATACATACATATATATATATATATATATATATATTTAGATATATATAGATACATGATGATTTGGCATTGTGGGTTAAGGTACACGAATTAGCATACGAATGAGTAACCAAGTAGCAAATGTTATATTTGTTAGAAGTCTGATTTGTATGAGCTAATATCTCAGATTTAGTATTTGTGACTTTTGATTATCATAAATGATAGCTCAGATTTTATTTTATTTTATTAGTTTGACACATACAGCCAGTTCACTATTTGAATTTTATATTTACGGTGTTGTTTTTTTGATACTCTTAAAAGAAATGACTCAAAGATTATACAACATAAATGTTACTCGCAGAATTAAAATATATACATTGTGTTTGATGCTTGTAGTTTTATGAGTTTTTGATACTATATTTAGGGTGTTCAATATGTAAGTTAAGTGTAGCATTCAATAGCATGCGTTGTATTCACTTTCAAGTGCATATTCATGTGTAATTAGTGTAACTATAGATAAGGAAAATTTTCAAAGAAAACTAATTAAATAGGATAGTTATATGAGAAGGATTTTCTTTTATGTATATTGATCTTTTTTTGATTTATTTTATATCTCATCTTTTGTAAAGTGATTGTGAATCCTATTTAATGGTGTTTCCTCCTATAAAGTATGTTTATGAGTGATAATTCTAACCTTCCTTGCTATAATAGTAACCCACAATGCCAAATCATCATGTATCATGTTTGTAGATATGTATGTATGTATGTATGTATGTATGTATGTATATACATACATACATATATATGTATGTATTGAAAGCAACAACAAGTATCCTTTGCACATTCCTCTAATATCCCAAGTCTCAGGTAGGCACTTATACTTATTTTCATTTATGCATTGTCTTCTTACTTTATACATTCTAGTTATAGATATTTTTCATGCACTGTGCATTTAACATTTCTATTTATGTAGTGTCTTCTTACTTTGCTTTATAAGTAAATGAAAGGTCTTTTTGGTGATGGGTTTTTACTTTTCTTTGTGTTCATTTTCTATTATTTGTCATTTATTTCTACAAATAGGTACTTGTATTTATATTTGTATATGTGTGTGTGTATATATATATACATGCATTTAATATATGTGTATATATGTGTATTATGTATTTAAAAACATATACACATATATACAAATACATACAGTTACTTACATATAAATACATATATACATGTATATATATACGTATATACATACACAAACACACATATATATACGTCTATAACTCTATTTAAATATGTTTTGTTTGGTTGTCTAATACCATGGACTAGCATTTGTTTATATTTTCTACTTTCCATTGCACATACAACAGGCTAGCATACATATATTTGTCATTTTACATTATGTGTCTCTTGTTCATTCAACAAATTGATGTATATGTGTGTATCCTTTGCCTATCCTTTGAAAATGCAAACAATGGTACTGGTTGATCATTTACTTCTACATCTTATTGAATTTGTAAATGAATGTGTATAATGATATATAACACAACTTATTGAATTTGCAAATGAATTTGTACAATGTTATATATATATAACATTGTACACATTCATTTACAAATTCAGTAAGCTGTGTTTTTGAATTTGTAAATGAATGTTTACAATGTTTTATATATAACATTCTATGCATTCTTTTGAATGGATTCAATACGTTGTGTGTTTGAATTTGTAAATGAATGTGTACAATGTATTATACATTCATTTACAAATTATGTGTCTGTTGTCTCTTCTCCATTGAGTAGATTGATATCTATGTATGTATCCTTTAACTATCCTTTCAAAATGCAAACAATGGTACTGATTAATCATTTTCTTCTACATCTTTCATGACCCATGAAGGGTTTATTCAATGATTGAAAAATTATTACTGTTTGTTTATGAAATAAATCATTCCTCTTACACTCCTTTTCACCATGTGTTGTTTGATTTTGTTGGGTCATGGTGCTAGTTTCTTTTTCCCACATTGTATTTATGTATTTATGTATGTATGTATGTATGTATGTATGCAAATACATACATACATGCATATATATGTGTGTATTTATGTATGTATGTATATATGTATGTATGTATGTAGGCACATACATACATACATACATACATACATACATACATACATACATATATATGTGTATGTATGTATGTATGTACCTTCCAAAGAGAGTGCGTCGTAAAATGATGGAAAAGAATGGGATACCCAAAAAAAAAATTAGTCATATGCATTAATCGAAACCCAAATGAAGTTTAATTGGGGTGTAATGTGTTTGGTGTTTGGTGCTAAAGTAAGGAGATTAATATGTAGGACTGATTTTTAATGGATGCCAAAATGATTTTATAAGGTGCTAATGTGAATTAGACCCATTGACTTTTGAGCGGATTTGAATGATAAAATAGTTTTAATTAAATGTTAATAGTGACACATTTAGGTGTTTTTTCTACTTTTCAATGTATATTACTGATTTTCTGCAATGTATATGTATGTATATGTTTATATGAATACATGCATGTATGCTTATGTTTCTATGAATTTTTGCATGTATTCTTATGTTTGTATGACTGTATGCATGCATGCAAACCTACAAAAAATCACAAATATATAAGGCTCCCCAAATAAACATCGAATCCAAATATATAGCAGAATTCAGTCATATCATCTCTAAAAACCTACGTAAGTGGCAGCTACAAATTCAAATGCTATAACAAATTCATATTTGAAACACAACAATCAAATTGAATGCATTCAATTGTCAAATTCAAATTTCTAAATAAGAGGGACAACAGCTAGAGGCATTCACAATTATTCTCCTCTACTAATATCCTCTCCATGCTACAGACCATTGAATGGCATCCTTTGCACACTCCTAATATACCCAAGCTTGATGAGAAACAATGATTATAAGTTGATTAAATATTGGTATTGTTGATGGTTCGGACGAGCACAACAACAGTAAACAGAATATTACTATTCTGCTCTCCTGAAAGAGAAAGAATAACACATGGATATCTAACTCCCAAGGTCTTGGTAATCGGTTCTTGACTGTGCTGATTTCAATCAATGGTTGATGTGAACTATAATGTTCAAGGGGCCTGCTAGTGTTGAGCTTGTGGATTGTTCTAAGATCAAACATAAATTTAAACCTAATTTAACTAGGGTTTTTAAAGAAATAGAGAAAGATAGATCAAGGCTTTGGAACTGAAAAGAACGATAATTCATCCAACTTAACTAGACTTGTTATCTTTCAAGGAATTCCTAACTAAAACTGCAGAACAAAATTAACTTGTGATTAACACACAATTTCATTCATTCACAGTGCTAACTTCAACAACAGATTGTAAATCACCATTTAGATAAAGCATAAAATAAGATTTCATTCCTTGAAAGCTTCTCAAATCAAATGATTAACCCAAGATAAACACCATTCAGGAACACAATATGAAGTAGATTTAAATCTGGTTGCTTCTACTATTAGTGAAATAGATAAGCAACATTTACAAATCTAGCACAATCACCAGTGTACAGAAAACCTATGTCTTCAGATTGTTTCCATCTATACTAAGAGAACCAGAAAGATACATTATTGCCTTCTATCGAATCTAACTCTTATTCTACTACTACTCTTAATTTTTCTCTACTACTACTGGTTTTTGAAAAAAAATCTCTATCCCCCTTCTTTTTTTCTACTCCTCATACTCTGAAAAAAAAAATCCCTCCTTTAAAAGGGGCCAAAATCCCATATATATAGACTGTGCCAAAAGAGAGTTGGCCCCTCTTTTAAGGTTTTACAAAATATCAGTTGGTTACAGGAGGGTCGGCCCTCAGATATTTTTGGAATGAAGTTAATGTTGCATTCAATGCACATCCCTACTATTCATGTCGGTGAAGGATCGCTCCAGGAATGGCCTCCATATCTTCTGGAATAATCGCATTAACTTCCGCCCTCCGTGTCCACCCTCAAACTTTCATCAAAGCTCCCTTGAATGCCCTGGAGTATAGCCATTAATATCGATCTACCTTTTTCCAGTAGAGATCATAGCTGTCATTGAGACTCGTGGCCTTTTCTTCCTTTCGGCTTTCTTGTGCTCAAGATCTTTCTACAAGTTGACCATCTCTAGAAGCAGCATCATATTTTCCTATTAGATCCCCACACCATTGTTCACCGATTTGCTCCATCACTTTACTCACAGAGCAAATCCATACCGTTCACATTTTTTTGGTCTCCTTCACAAGGGTAGTCAATCAGTCAAACTACCAATGGTTCGCCTTTAGGGTTGAACATATGCCATGCAAGATTCCTAGACAGTCAAAGGCTACTCAAACAAAATCGCATGTCACTGAGACACTTACTGTGTCTACCCAATGTGATTATACTCTACAAAAAAATCAGCATAGCATACAACTATCGGAAAGAGTTCATAGCGAGCGGCCAGAGTCATAGAGATATCCATAGTGGTCGCTGAGACAATCACTATTGGCCAGACATCATAGCGAGAGAAAATCATTCGGCCAAGAGTCTCCATTTGATTTCAGCAAGACTCCACTTGGTCGGCGAGAGGTTATAGTGGGCAGCAAAAGTTATAGCGATGTCCCCTTTCATCGCCGAGACAATCGCGTTCAGTAAGAGGTCATAGCGAGCACTAAGAGTCATACCAATATCCCTTTTCCATTGGCAAGTCCATCGCTATCGCCAAGACTTTCTCAGTCAGCAAGACTTCTTGCCAAATGCAAACTCTTTGGCCAGGAGTCCTACCGCAACCACATATCTATCGGCGAGACTTTATCCTCTCGGCAGGACCTCATATTGAGCCCTTCATCCTTCGGCGAGACACCATCGGGTCAGCGAGATATTACACCGACCCCTTCCTTTCTTCCCGAGCTCAAACCCTTGCACTTCAGTGAGACTCCCACTAGTTGGGAAGACATTACACCAAGCCCCCCCTTGTCAGTGAGACCACGATCATTCGGCCAAACCTCATAGTGACGATGCCTCCTTTCGGCGAGCTCATTTTATTTCGGGGAGACTCCATCCGGTTGGCAAGACATTATAGCAAAGGAAATCTCTCTTGGCGAGACCTTCCTGTGTTGGCAGGACATCTCTCTGAGGCCATTTTGTTTCGGTGAGAGCCAATTTCGGGACCACCATTCCATGTCGGTGAGACCCTATCGGGTCAGCAAGACACTACACCTAACCCTTCATCTTTCGGCAAGCTCAAACCATTTCAGGGAGACTTGGCTTGGTCAGCGAGACATTACCCTAAAGCCACGCCCTTATGTCAAACTCAAACCTTTCGACAAGACTCCATTTGGTCGGCAAGAGCTCATGCTGAACTCAAACCTTTTAGCAAGACTCCCCCTAGTCGGCAAGAGATTACACCGAAGGCATAACCTTCGGCGAGACATTCAGTAGTCGGCAGGACATCTCCCCAAGCAACCCCTCTTTCACCGAGACTTCCATCAATCAGGAATACTTCTCCCCCAACCCAAATTCTTTCAGCAATGCTAGCCTTGTGTGCAACGGTTGACGAGACAATAGGAGGGTCTCACTGAATTTCTCCTTAGAGGAATTTTATGCCAAACTTGATTGAGGTATGCTTTCCAACTGATTTCCCTAAGAAATATCATCAGGCGCATGATTTAATCCTGCAACAAAAATGCCTCCATTAGTCCTCAAAGCATATAAAATACACTATTGTTCATCATGCCTTCAATTTTAACAAAAAAAAGAAACCCAACTCTGGCTGAAGCAGAACCACAATCTGACAGAACAAAAGACAAACTCAGGAGGAAAACAAAAGAACTCCTAAGACCAAACCAGACAACCAAAGGTGAAGAAAACAAAAGAAAAGGGGGACTTGTTTTGTTCCAGAATAAAATGGGGTGGTTATGCAAGGCATAACAAGTATACAATTCTATTAACATTTATATGTTCTTACATATATTTATCTATTCCATATGGATCTTTTAATATGTTGAACTTGATTAATTATGTTTTGTTGTACATGCATTATTTCAAAGGTCATATGATGTTTGTATGTTACTAGCCTCGGTTGTGACTACCCATGGTTGTAAATCTTTTCTTGCATGCATGGGAGAACAAGGAGAGGTGGTGCAACAATGTTCATGGTGGGAAGTTTGGTAATTGTGTTTGTCAACACACCAAATAATTAAGGACTTTTTGTTCAAATGGCTCTAAGTTTCAATTATTGTTCTATATTTTTGACTAACTAGTTTATCTTTTTATTTATTTCAATAACTATTGTCCATGTTTGTTTGTGCTATTATATTTTTGTTGTGGTAGGCATGTCAAATGGCTAGGAGGTTGCAAAGAGCATGTCAAATTGTAAGATTACATTTCAGGTAAAGTCTTTCAAGACTTTACTTTGGCTGTGACCTGGTAGACATTGTGTTCATTTATAATGTTCATTTTTATTATTCATTGTAAAATTAGATTGATTTATTAAAATAGATTGATTTCCAAGTGTATGTGTTCAAATATTTATAATTTCAAATAGATTAATTTATGGATATGTTGCATATAGATGTATAGATATATATGTATGCATATACTTAGTTGTGTATACATACATACATATGTATGTATGTATGTATGTATGTATGTATATACATACATACATACATATATATATTTATATATATGTATGCATGTATACACAACTAGGGAGGTTGTAAAGAGCATTTCAATTTGCATGATGACATTTCAGGTCAAGTCTTTCAAGAGTTTACTTTGGCTGTGACCTGGTAGACATTGTGTTCATTTATGATGTTCTTTTTTCTTATGATATTCAGTCATGAACCTAAACAATGGGATTTGATTTATGATGGGATTTTCTTATTCATTGTAAACTTACAATTTAGAATTAGATTGATTTCCACTTACACTTATAGTTACAATTTATGGATATTCTACATATAGATGTATAGTTTTATATATATATATGTATGTATGTATGTATGTATGTATGTATGTATGCATATACTTAGTTGTGTATTCCTATATATATATACACACACACAACTATGTATATGCATACATATACATATGTATGTATACATATATATATATGTATATGTATGTGTGTGTATATATATATATATATGTACATAATTTTCTGAATTTCAATCACATACATTTCCTAATGTACATTTAAATTTTCAACAATGTTAGTTAGATGAATACAACAAGCACATATCAACAAAATGATAGATGAATACAACGAACACAAAACTGATTTCGAATCACAAAAGCATAGATCATTAACTTGGATAGCTCCCAAAACATGATTAAGACAAAGTTGGAAAGAAGACAAGGAGTCTTCAGTCTTACAAAAAACACACTGCACACATCGAAGTGGATAAGTTGACAACAAACTACCATTTAGTTCTACAAAATTAGACACTATTATCCTTTGGATATCCAATACAATAGACTAGTATCCTTTGGCTGTCCAATACAATAGACTATCATTCAGTTTTATGAAAAACACTCTAGCACACTTCGAGGTCAAAAAGTTGACAACAAAAAATCCTAATTAGACATCCACAGATCTGATTAAGAAGTGGTGTGTCCTTGGGGGTCAACTGAATCTGCATCAACTGGAGAAGATGTTAAGGACTGTGAACTGTTCTATATGGCACTTTCTATACAAGCAAGCAATGCATGATTTGCCTCTGGAGTGAGTTGTAACTGTGGAGAGCAGCCTTCAAAAGACCCATTTTGTAGGCTGCTAAGAGCTACAAAGGCTGGAGACAAAATGTTAATCATGTCCCTTAAAATTGGATGTTGACTTGGAAGAGGAGTTGTAGGAGTACTCTTACTTCTGTTTCTTTCTGCTCTTTCTGCTTGCTTTTGGTTTTCCTTCAACAGTCGAGCAATCTTTGCTTGCTCCCTTTTAAGCTCCTTTTCATGTCACTACCTCAGCTTCTCCTCTACAATTTTTTGTTTTTTTGTAGCATGCTCCAATTTGTTTGCCTCCCTTTGTGCGAGGATTGCTTCTCTTTTTGCCTTCTTTTCAGCCATTTTCTCCCTTTTCCTTTGCTACAATTCTTGGTTTCTTTGTTTATGTGCCTCCTGTTCATTCAAAAAATTGAAGAAATCATTCGGTGTCAAAATTTGAGACTACCTACTAAGGCGTAGGACCCCATTGCAACCTCTATTAGATGATTGGTGCACCTATTGCATTGGGAGTTGCAAAAAAGTGCTTCTCCTGCCTGCTGGTTGTTGATCATTGACTTGTGTGCATGGCACATAGTCAGCCTCATCATCACTCGAGTCATTACCATCAACTCCATCCTCTTCAACATTTTTAGCTTCCTAATTTCTCCCAGTTGTGAAGTAATGGATGACATCTTCAAGATCAACATTTGGTGGTGATGGCATGGAAAACCCTTGATCCACTTGACTGAAATTGAGATGCATCCCTAGGTTCAAAGTTGTATCTTGAAATTCAGATGGCAGATTGAGACTCTCTTCATTTTCAATTGCCTAATTACATGATTGAACATCTAGTTCTTGTTGAATTTCTTCATTTGTTGGATTTTGGGGAATGCTTGCAGAAAAGGTTTCCACAAAATTTCCAATATTTTCCTCATTCCAACCTATTATCCTCAAACAAGTCTTCGCTGCAATGAACTATGCCTCATCATCAGTTGTATCACCCTCTGTCTCTGCTCCCAATGTCGTTCATTCCTCTTCAACCACGAAATCTTGGCTTGGCCCCATATCCAAGTCAAGTGCATGTCGATCTAATGGCCAAATTCTCATTCTTCTAAAACCACTTGTAATGTTATTAGGAGACAAAGCTTGTGCAAAATATTTTTTGGCAATTGTTTCCAACTCTTCCCTTCCAATGTCAAGTTGAGGATTTTCAAAGAGCCATATACTCCTTTGTTGTTTGAAGTAGTTCTTAAATGGTGAGAACACACTAACATCAAGGGGCTGCAATTTGTGGCTGCAATGTGCTAGAAGTGTGAGTAAATCTATTCCCATAGTATTTGCTTCTTTGACCATTTTGAATGCCACACGGCTGCCATGACCGTCAAAGATGAGAAGTTGTCTATTGGTTGGTGACACACCTCTTGGGACATTTTTTGCCAAGTGTTTTAACCATTCCACAAATAATTCTTTGGTCATCCAAGCATGCTCTTGGATTGCCATGCATGCCCTTGGCTCACAGTTAACAATATAGTTTATAATGTTCCTTTTGGACTTGAACAAATAGTAACTAGGTATAGCTTGACCTACTGCACTAACACAAGCTAGAACAATGATCCATTCTCTACTTTTAGCAATTAATTGTGGAACACATTTTGTCCTTGTTTTTGCAATAACTCTCATTGCACAATTTATACTAGCCTGCACACTTGTTTCATCGAAGTTCCATATTTTTTTTAGGCCCATAATTATGTTTGTTGTACAACTCCTCCAAGTTATCATAGAACGAAGAAACTATTTTGGGGCACAGCATTATAGCTCAATCTGTGTCCACTCCTTTGGGTGTTTGAATTGTTATATTAGGGTGCCTTTGACGAAATCCAACCCACCATGACCTCCCTGGTATCCCATATGTGAATGGGCTAGGCCTCACTCCAACCATGTGGGCCATCGTTGACTTAAGTTGTGACACTTGAAGGCCATGGCCAATATTAGCCATATCTTTACACCATTGCATAATTTCAACTTCTTCTTCGTCAGTTAGGACTGTTCGTGGCCCCCTCCCTTTTGTGGATGTCACACCATTGAGCCATTCCCGTAAACTGCTAGGCGGGATTCCCCATTTGATCGTTGAACCTCTGATTGACATTTGATTGTCCTCAACATCTGCAATGGCTTTTTCCATGTCATGCATAGACCAATTTTTTATGCACAAATATGGGGTTGTCACATGGTCAACAGGTGGTGGTTCCATTTCTACGTCAGTATTATGAAAAAAAAGTTCAAAACCATCATTTTCATTGGTTTGTTCTGCATTTTTAGAAATAACTTCCTCGTCCATGTTCACTGCTGGCTCTTCATCAACATCTGGAACATTGAATGTCACTCCACGAGGTACTCTATTCAAGTGCCTCCCACCGGATCTTTTCCTCTTCTACCTTGGTGCCATGATTGTCAGTGATCTTGTACATTGTAAGCGATCAAGTGTCAAAAAAAAAAATGTATAAACATTGCAAAACATAGATATAATTACAAAAAAAATCACTAATAAACATTGCAAAACATAAAACAATGCTAATTGTGTCATTATTAACATGCAATTAGATCTATTTTATCATTCAAATCTGCTCAAAAGTCAATGGGTCTAATTCAGGTTAGCACCTTATAAAATCATTTTGGTGCCCATTAAAAATCACTCCTACATATTAATCTCCTTACTCTAGCACCAGACACCAAACACATTACACCTCAATTAAACTTCATTTGGGTTTCGATTAATGCATATGACTAATGTTTTTTTTTGGGTATCCTATTATTTTCCATCATTTCATTTGGGTTTACATATATATATGTAGATGTAGATGTATTTATATGCATTTCTATAAATATATGTATACATGTATCTGTGGATACATATAATTACATAGTTACATGTATGCATATATCTGTACATACATATATATATATATATACATAAATATATATATGTACATATATATATACATATATATATAGATATCTATATATACGTAGATATATGTATGTATTATATATCAATGTTCAAAGCACATTGTACAGAAAATGAAAGAAGTTGTGTTGTATTCAACAACGATAGGATATTATTTTGATCGATTATAGACTTGGGTTTTCAGAAATGTGCACAAAAAAGGTAACCAAGGGTTTCATAATAATAATTCCTCACTCACAAGAATACAAAAGTGCGTTTTCAAATAGATGCAAAATATTCCAACCAAAGGTTTCATGAGAGTAATTCCTTAAGCACACAAATTTGGAAAAAACCAAGCAAGGGATTTCACAAATACATATTTATTTTAAATGGGTTTGTCGATTTATGCCCAAAGTGACATGGGTTTTTTATAAAAAGGTTGAAGCAGACCAAAAAATATTATTTTGTAGACATGTGTTCAAACCCATGAAATTCTTGATCATTTCTGGAGACAAAATCATGAGACAATCGACTTTACTAGGTCATATTTAATCATTTAACCACAAAAAAACCCAAATTCACACGTGGTTTTTTCATAGAAAGGTCGATGCAGACCCAAAATATCATTTTTGCAGACATGTGATCAAACCCACTAAATTCCTCTATCATTTCTGCAGACAAAATCATGATACAATGGATTTTACCAGGCCCTGAGTGTGCAGTAAAACAAGGAGAGGAAATCATTTAACCCCAAAAGAACCTGTGTGTAAAACACTAGCACCATGACCCAACAAAATCAAACAACACATGGTGAAAAGGAGTGTAAGATGCAGAAGAAAATGAGTAACCACTACCATTGTTTGCATTTTGAAAGGATAGTTAAAGGATACAGACATAGATATCAATCTACTCAATAAAGAAGAGACAACATACACATAATTTGTAAATGAATGTATAATACATTGTACACATTCATTTACAAATTCAAACACACAGTGTATTGAATTTTTAAAGGAATGTGTAGAATGTTATATACAAAACATTGCACACATTCATTTACAAATTCAAACACATAGCCTACTGAATTTGTAAATGAATGTGTACAATTTTATATATATAACATTGTACAAATTCATTTGCAAATTCAATAAGTTGTGTTCTATATCATTATACACATTCATTTACAAATTCAGTAAGAGGGTATGTGTAGGATCATGGTATGCCAAACAGGCCCTTAAGTGGCAATGAAAATTCAGAAAAATCAGAGTTAGGCAACTTGACGTAAAAATTTGAATAAGTTATCTATATTATTTCAAAAACATGTAAGAATAGAATCTGTGGGAAATTGAATGTAGTTTCTTTAAACTACTAGGTTAATTTTTAAAACAAAATCTATTTTGGTGAAAAATTTGAAATTTCAAAGATACTTAAATTTCAGAAAAAATAAATAAAGAAGCAGGTGTCCTGCCCTGACCACCCTAACCATAATAAAATGATAATATTTTTATGAGATTTTAGATATAATTAGAGAATCATGTCCAATGTGACGAGATATTTTTTTGTAATTTTTCCAAAGTAAATAATTAATTATGAATTTTTTATTACAACTTTTAAAAAATATAAAACTCGTATGTCTAACCACCTTAACTTGGTTAAAACCTCATAAAATTCATTTTTTTTTTAATCCTATAGTATGCAAAACATAGAATGTGACACATATTTTGGATTCAAAAAATATGATACAGTTTGAAAGTTATAGATGTTTTTCAATCAGCCTATCAATCAGGACTTTAGTCGTAATTCTAATAGAAAATAAATAATAATTATTTATTAAATTCAAAGTAAAGAATAATTTATATTGGTGGAAAGCTGAGATTCTCTTCTACAAACCCTTTTCGTTTCATCAATTTTGGCTAAAAATAAAGTCGTCAGCCACATGGACGAAGTCTAGAAAAATAAGGTAAGTTCTCAAACACGTTTTTTGCGTTGACTTCTTAGGATTGGCATGTCCAAACCAAATACCAAAGCAAGCCTGAGGCTAATCCCTAGGCAATAAATTATGTGTCAAAAATATCGGATATCTGTTTCAAATCGGATATCCGTTTCAAATCGGATATCCATTTTTTTATTGCATTTTATAAATCATATATTATAAAGTGTATGAATTTTTTTTAAATCATATATAAACCAAATCGGATATCTGTTTCAAAATAGATATCTGATTTGGTTTATATATGATTTAAAAAAAATTATACACTTTATAATATATGATTTATAAAATGCAATAAATATTTTATAGTTTATTTTAATATATCTACTTGAGAATATACAATATAGTTTATAATTTAATATATAATATATTATATTATTATGTATAATATTTAGATATTATTTCTATATTTTACTTAATGTATTTATATATATTACTAATATATAAAATATTA
>VDFB02000003.1:231741362-231762453 GCA_007258455.2 Sequoia sempervirens | reverse complement strand
ATTTTGTATATATATGCTTTTTACAAATCAGATATCCGATTTGAAACGGATATCCAATTTGTAAAAATCATATATATACAACTATTTTCATTGTTTTAAAGTAACAGTCTATAAATCGGATATCCGTTTCAAATCGGATATCCGATTTGTAGACCGTTACTTTAAAACAACAACACATTTTTTTATATATATTCTTTTTACAAATCGGATATCCGATCCAAATCGGATATCCGATATGGAAAACTAGGATTGGTGTTTGCTTTGGTGCTATGTACTGACACCTGAGCCTAAAAAAAGTCAACACGATATTTTCACATTTTTGGGTCGATGAAAGACGTGTTTTTTTCCTCATTGCCACTTTTTGGCATACCATGATCCTGCACATACCCAAGATGCAAAAGAAAAATGATCAACCAGTACCATTGTTTTCATTTTCAAAGGATAGGCAAAGGATACACACATATACATTGATTTGTTGAATGAACAAGAGACACATAATGTAAAATACAATGTGGGAAAAATAATTCAGCACCATTACCCAACAGAATCAAACAACACATGGCAAAAAGGTTTGTAAGAGGAATGATTTATTTCATAAACAAGCAGTAATAATTTTTCAATCATCGAATAAACCCTTCATGGGTCGTGAAAGATGCAGAAGAAAATGATTAACTAGTACCATTGTTTGCATTTTGAAAGGATAGTTAAAGGATATAGACATAGATATTAATCTGCTCAATGAAGAAGAGACAACAGACACATAATTTGTAAATGAATGTATAATACATTGTACACATTCATTTACAAATTCAAACACACATCGTATTGAATCTATTCAAAGGAATGCGTAGAATGTTATATATAAAACATTGCACACATTCATTTACAAATTCAAACACACAGCTTACTGAATTTGTAAATGAATGTGTACAATGTTATATATATAACATTGTACAAATTCATTTACAAATTCAATAAGTTGTGTTATATATCAATATACACATTCATTTACAAATTCAATAAGATGCAAAAATAAACCAGTACCATTTTTTGCATTTTCAAAGGATAGGAAAAGGATACACACATATACATCGATTTGTTGAATGAACAAGAGACACAGAATGTAAAATGACAAATATATGTATGCTAGCCTATTGTATGTGCAATGGAAAGTAGAAAAATATAAACAAATGCTAGTCTATTGTATTGGACAGCCAAACAAAACATATTTAAACAGATTTATAGATGTATATATTTGTGTGTTTGTGTATGTATATACGTATATATATACATGTATATATGTATTTATATGTAAGTAATTGTATGTATTTGTACATATGTGTATATATTTTTAAATACATAATACATATATATACACATATATTAAATGCATGTATATATATACACACATATACATATTAAACCTGATAAATGACCAACCCTAAGAAATGACCAAAAATAGACAAATGCTAGTCTATTGTATTGGACAACCAAACAAAATGTATTTAAACAAAGTTATAGACATACATATATATGTGTGTTTGTGTATGTATATACATATATATACATGTATATATGTAAGTAATTGTATGTATTTGTATATATGTGTATATGTTTTTAAATACATAATACACATATATTAAATGCATGTGTGTATATATATATATACACACACATACATATTAAACCCTATTAAATGACCAACCCTGAGAAATGACCAAAAATAAACAAATATAAATACACATATAAGAAAAAATAAATGACAAATATAAACCCTGATATAAACACTGAAATAAATGACAAATGACCAAAAACATACAAATATAAATATAGGTACCTATTTGCAGAAATAAATGACAAATAATAGAAAATGAACACAAAGAAAAGTAAAAACCCGTCACCAAAAGACCTTTCATTTCCTTATAAAGCAAAGTAAGAAGACACTGCATAAATAGAAATGTTAAATGCATAGTTCATGAAAAATAACTATAACTAGAATGTATAAAGTAAGAAGACACTGCATAAATTAAAATAACTATAAGTACCTACTTGAGACTTGGGATATTAGAGGAATGTGCAGAGGAATGTGCAGAGGATGCTTGTCATTGCTTTCAATTTTGCAGAGAATAAGATGCAATTGTGAATACCGCTGGCTACTTTCCCCCTCTTATTTAGGAATTTGAATCTGACAATTGAATGCATTCAATTTGGTGGTTGTGTTTCAAATTTGAATTTTTTGAGCATTTGAATTTGAAGTTGCAAGTTACGTAGGTTTTTAAAAGATGATATGACTGAATTCTACATTACATTTGGATTTGATTTTTATTTGGGGAGCCTTACACCTGTATTTAATTGTGGGGTATGTGCAGGATCATGGTATGCCAAAAAGTGGCAATATTTGTAGGGTATGTGGCTGATGACTTTTTTTTCACCCAAAATTAATGAAACGAAAAGGGTTTTTAGAGGAGATTCTCAGCTTTCCAGAAATATAAATTATGATTTAATTTGAATTTAATAAATAATTATTATTAATTTTCTATTAGAATATCGACTAAATTCCTGATCGATAGGTTGATTGAAAAACATCTATAACTTTCAAACGGTATCATATTTTTTGAATCCAAAACATGCGTCACATTCTATGCTTTACATAATATAGGATTAAAAAAAGAAAAATTAAATTTCATGAATTTTTGACCAAGTTAAGGTGGTCAGACAGACGAATTTTTATATTTTCTAAAAGTTGTAATAAAAATTCATAATTAATTATTTACTTGGAAAAAAATTACAAAATATGCATCACATCCGGACATGAGTCCTCTACTTATATATAAAATCTTACAAAAAATATTATCATTTTATTATGGTTAGGTGGTGGAGACAGACACCTACTTCTTATTTTTTCCCGAAATTTAAGTACTCTTTGCATTGAAATTTCAAATTTTCACCAAATAGATTTTATTTATTTTTAAATAAACCTAGTATTTTAGAAACTAAATTCAATTTTCTACAAATTATGTTCTTACATATTTTTGAAATAATATAGATAACTTATTCAAATATTTACGTCAAGTTGCCTAACACTGATTTTTCTGAATTTTTTGCCACTTAAGGGCCTGTTTGGCATACCATGATCCTGCACATGCCCTGACATGTAGGTACCTATAGGAAATGAAATAAATACATATAGCTACCAGGAGTGTGTGAAAGACTATGCATTTCAAATCCCATAGAGTTAATAGGAGATTGTGATTATGTCATGTAAAGCACCATTAACTATGCATGTGTAGTTGTAAATATAAAATGTAATGAGGGATAAACATTAATTGCAAGTGGGGGTATTTGTAACAGTAAATATTTTAAATTAAATTGTAAATGAGCCTTTTTATGTGCAAGTTGAATTTTTTTTAAAATGCAAAAGCATTTTTAACTGTCTATTATGATTGGTGAGTTACTCATTGTGTATGAGCAACCATTGGTGTTGTAATTTTTTATTTGTTCATAAAATGTTTTTTAATGGATCAAAATTAAATATTTTTTGGGGGGTGGAGTGAGCATGGAGGTGGCGGTTATTCAATGGGTGGCAGATGCTGGGTCTTCTCCCCTATTAGATCTTGGTTTTAGTTTTGTTTATAGGGTTAGGGTTTATTTTTCCTATAATAAACCTTTTCTTTAGTGGGAGGTGTTGCAATTATGTTGTTGGTGTTGTCATTGATGTCAACAGTTGGTCATTGATGTTAACCTCTACTATGAAGATTGGTGCAATGTTGTTACTGATGTCAGCAATAAGTGTGTTGCACTATGTTGTCACTGATGTCAACCTCTAGTGTGGTGTTGAGCATATATTGTAGATATGCAAATTGTTGGTATTGCAGATGTTGTAGTCATGATGAGAAGGTGTTGTAGTGTTGTGTCGGTGCTACTAATACAACTGGTTCATTTGATTTCCAAGTGCTTTTGAGAATTCTCATCATGTTTTTCCCTTCTTGTGCTTACCATGTAAATCTAGTGTTCTTATATGTTTTGATGTTGTGAGATAAGAAGGATTTGCTACATGCAGGTCTCTTCATTCTCAAGAGATCACCAAGGAATGAACTACCCTTATCCACCTCAACATAAACTAAATGAAGAAATTGCAAGGGAAATGTTTACAAGATAACTTTCAAAGAAGACTAATTTAGATCTAGAGAGTGAATACTTTTATACTTCTACCTCCGATAGAGGAGCTCTCGGCCAAAGGATGTTAGCATAGATTCAAGACGCTAGTGCGGTGTGTTGTCATCTAAATGGCGCGCTAGTGTCCTAAGCGACAGAAAGCTTAGGGGCTCAGGTGGGCAGAATAGAGTCTCACTTCCTAACTCAGATATGAGGTCTATTGTATAGAATAACCAAATAGAGAATAGATTCTATGAGAAAATCACAAGGGGAACTTGGAGAAAACTTACCTTCAATCAAATGTTCGAGTCATCACTTCAAGCTCCACTTTTCAGCTTACACACAAAATAACGAGGGGAAAATTTTTGAGCTGTATAGGGGTCTGCCTCAGTCAGACCCCTGTTTTGGTGTTCCCACCTCCATAGACAGTCAAATAGGAAGAGATTGTAATAGAAATGGACAAAGCATGTGGTGAAAGCAAATCCCACTTCAAGAGTAGAACTCGCACCATGAGGTAGTAAATGAACAAAAGATGCAACAAGAGAAGAGTGAGAGAGAGCATTACCCATAGGCATAGGCCCTATCTAGAGCACATGGATGCACTATTGAATGCTTGCTAGAGAGTTGTAGTTGTTGGAAGGACCTTTGTCTGACAGAGCTTCGCTTTTAGAAGTGTTGCTTGTCAAAAATGAGAGAAATCTGAGAGTGAAGTTAAACAGAGCTTGACTAAATGAATTGGACCCCCAAAATGAGAGAAAATGAGGGGTTTTGTTGCATGCAAGGGCGGAAAAGAGTTGCTACACCTAAAATCCTGACTGCGAAGACATGTGTCAAGAGTCAAGATTTTAGATTCCTTGTTTCAAACTCAGAAACTAACAGGACGCTAATGCACCGCATAGACGTTTGTGCATTGCGTAGACATCTAAGACATCAGTTTTTAAGAAATGTGTCATTAGGCTATTGTTGCTTTTCCATTGGTCCACATGGAGCTAGAATTGTGAATTTTGACCCATGGGGGTTTCGCCATTAATGTGCTTAGGCATCATAAATGCTAGGCAAACTGTTAAAATATGGAATTGCCCCTAGGTACAATTCTGTGATATCACATTTTTCCCCCACTTTAGTGGGCTAGAATTTAGGAAAAATCAGCCACACTAAAGTAGAGAAATTTTTTTTACCCAAACTTCAAAATTCACATATTTGCATGCCAAGAAAAAGGTGCATTAGAGGTCACCAAGGTCGAGCTAGTTAGTACCGAAGGTACCCCTCAGCAACTGAGCTCGAAAAGCATTGTGAGACTGGTTGTGAAAAGTTGCATGAAATTGTAATATGCAAAACTCAAATGTAAGTCAGTTTAAAAAATCAAAAGAAGCTACAACGGCGAGAAGAATGGTCAAGAAAAATTCAATGATTCAAAAGAAAAATATGGTAAAGAGGTGACTATATGCCCCCTCCTAATTTTTCCCCTAGCTAGGTGGGGTAAATTTAGGAGAAATTAGTGAGCCACAAACTCTAGGGAAAATGGGCCCCAGGGGCCTATATATACCTAGGTGGGCCTCGAGAAGGATCATTTTCACTATTCACTAGGAGGAAATTATTGACTTTTGTGAGAGAAAAGTCAAAAAAATGTTGAGCAAAAGAGAGTACGAGGCACCAAGGCTAAATTAGTTGAGGGAGGACATTGCTGAGGGTCATGAGGTGGACCAAGTAAGTCTCAAAACCTTGTTTTTAGTACATTTTAGCAATTTTTTTAGGATTTTTTTTCTCGAGTTGTGCATATGTCCTTTATCTATGCTAGCATCTAGAAAATGCATTGGCATCCTGCTTTTGCATTGTCATCCTGAGTATATTTTGGTGCCCTCGGGGCATCATTAGCAAAATGGGACATATTTGTAGCATGCAGATGCCTATGCGGTGTGCAAAAGACTTAATAAATTTTATATTTTATATTTTTTCAAAGTCCTATCTTCTAACTTAGACTTTTTTTTATTTCTTGTAGGACTATCTTGAGATCCAGAAGCATGCTGGTGGGTGAGCATACCAACTAGTTCTTGAGCAGAGGGATTTTCTCACCGAGGATGAGATCACCCACCTTCAGTAGATCAATCTCTAGCATGTGTTCACTATGCTAGAGATGTGATACCGTGAGAAAATTTTAATGGCCCTAATGGAGCATCAGGATGCCACCACATCATCTTTCCAGTTGCCTATTGGAGAGATGATGATCACTTCGGAGGATTTTTATCAGATTCTCAGACTGCCCATTTGTGGGAAGTGAGTGGCGATAGACGACACCCAGTCAACACGGGAGTGATCGAAGGGTGTCCTCTACTAATCAGGGTGGACTGAGGTAGTGATGGCATGGGTCACATTTATACACATTGGTATGACTAGGCATCGAGTGATGATTGTGATTGTGACCTTCGAAGTCACTATATATGGACGAGGCTCTTACCTACATGGGAGCCTCATCCATACCCTTTGTGAGATGGTCGAGCACCGAATAGTATTTTCCTAGGGGTACAGCATGCTAGTGCACCTATACCAGGAGCTGGGGTGGTACGTGCACTATGAGTACCGCAGCCTCACAGCATGCACATTGTTGTAGGTATGGGATTTCACCCACATCATGTGCATGAGGCCATTCAGGTTCCCATAGAGGCAATCGTACCATGTCCCCATGGCCCATTGGTATGAGGTGACAGGGTAGGGGGTCTGACTTTGTAACTCTTGTGTAGGTGCATGAATAAGATGACTATGCTACTAACATTGCGGGAACTTTTTAACAAAATAGAAGGAATCTGGTTCCATTGTTTGCCAAAAATACCCCATGTGTATCAATTTCCTCACAAAATATTTACCACCAAAGTGTCCACCCCCAAAACTTGAATGGGCTTCTTTAAGGGAAAGGGGTATTTCTACTTTAGTGAGACATCTGGAGAAGTAAGTCAAGTCATTATAGGATTTTTGATAGAGAACATCAGATAAAATAACATAATGGGTTGAAATATTTCATATACAAGTGCAATCATTTATTTTTTGCATCATTGAGAAAGTTTCCAGTCTTTAGGTGGTTGTAAATATTAGAAAAACATTCTCCCAAGTCCACATGAAAACACACAAAGGCATCAAATTCAGGTTGATCATAAATAACTGGGGTATGAAGGACCTGAACTAGGAAGTGGTATTCTTATGTATCCTCATTTAAAGATACCAAGGAAGCAGAGATTTCCATGGCATCTTCATGTCTATTCTCCCTCCTAGGGACATGATATATCATGAAAGAGGAGAATTGTATAAGAAAGGAAAAAGTGAGGTCTTGATACTGAGACAACTTACTCTGCTTAGCTTGATAGGCTCACATAATCTAATTCACAATAAGTTCATAATCACCCAATATGCGGAGATGTATTATTTTTAGCACAATAGTGGCAGACAAGCCAACAATGATGGCTTTGTACTCAGCGATGTTATTAGTACAAGGAAATTCCAATCGAAAGGAGAGAGGGACTGGCTTACCCTTGAGTGATATTAGAACTACACCTGCTCTAGAGGAAGTTTGACATCTTGACCCATCAAAGTACATTTTCCATTCAAGGTCATAATTGATCACAAAAATGTTCTCATTAGGAAATAGATCTAAGCCCAAGAAGGAGCGAGATGAGGGAGAATCTGCCAATTGATCAACAACTGCTTCACCCTTCATTGACTTCTAAGTAACGAACTTTATATGAAACTCGAAAAGTAACATCACCCATTTTGCTAACTTCTTGATAAGGTTGGTACTAGAAAAAAAGTGCTTTAGAAGGTCACTTTTTATAATGACATGTGTTTCAGCATGGAAAAGATAGTGCCTCAGCTTCTATGTAGCAAAGACAAGAGAAAGGGATATATTTTCCTTAAAGGAGTAACAGGTTTCATAATCAACTAGGACACGACTAATGTATTAGAATGATCTCTCTTTCCCAACATCATCATACTAAGCAAGCAAATCTGCCAAAGCATAAGATGATGTTGCGAGGCAAAGAAAAAAGGGTCTATCCTGCATAGCTGACATTAATACAGGAGGATTGGCCAAATAGGCTTTAATTGACTCAAAGGATTTCTATCACTCTTCATCCCATATGAAGCAAACATCTTTCTTTAACAAGCAAGTGAAAGGAAGCGTACGATAAACCAATTGAGATATGAACCTCTGAATTGCCTGAATCTTCCCTTGTAATCTTTGCAACTTAGTAATATTCTGAGGTGGAGGTATGTTAACAATAGCATCGATCTTATTTGTATCGATCTTGATTCCACAGTGAGAGACTATAAATCCCAAAAAAATTCCTACGTCTATGCCAAAGACACACTTAAGAGGATAGAGTCTCATATTATAGAGTAAAATCCTCTCAAAAATAAGATGAAGGTTCTTTACATGATCCTGATGAGTTATATATTTTTCCAACATATCATCGACATAATCTTCTAAAACCCTATGAATGAAATCATGAAATATTAGGGTCATTTCCCATTGGTAAGTAGCTCCCAAATTCTTTAATCCAAAGGGAATAACGACATAATAGAAAGTACTCCAAGGGGTAGTGAAGGTTTTCTTATACTGATCCTCTAGATTAATATGGATCTGATTGTAACCCGAGAAAGCATCCATGAAAGACAATAAGGTGTGGCCTGCAGTCAAATCCACAATCATATCTATATTAGGTAACATAAAATCATCCTTAAGAGAGGCCTTATTAAGATCATGAAATGCAATGCATATATGAATATGGCCATCAAGTTTACTAACAATGAAAATATTCGAGATCCAAGGGGATTAGTCGATTGGATGGATAAATCCTTCTTTCAACAACTTCTTTATCTTAGTGTTAACCATCAACACCTCCCTAGGATTGATCTTTTAGATTTTTTGCTTAACTGGCTTGGCGTTGGGACATAGGATGATATTGTGAACCACCATAGACTCACCAATGCCCAACATGTCCTCATACGTCCAAGCAAAGATATCAAGATGATAATGTAGGAGATTGGAATTTCCATCTGCTTCTTCTGAAAAAAGACACCTCCCAATCTTAATTACCTTTTTGAAAGGCTTAGGATCCATAGAGATTTCAATAGTGTCCCCTTTGAGAAGGGAACTACAATCTCTAGGAAGTGATATTGGAACATCATCACTAATATTAGATAGAGGATCCTCCTCATCAACACTCAAGAAAGATTCTCCAAAATAAGCTCATTCGTGCAGGTGATACGAGAATCATCTTTTGTGGTGAAAAGGAGGAAAAAGAGAGTAGGCTCCTAAATATTCCTCAAGTACCTCATCTAAAGAGAAGACATCTAAAGGGACTTTCTGGGCCTACCTCCTATCCTCTATTAATTCAAGATGGACCAAACTCAATGGTTCAACGGAAATCATATTAACACTCCACCAAGGTTTTTACTTAGACTATTCAATAGAGCACCCCAAAACCTAGATATTGCTTCAACGACTTAAACTGAATGGGGACTTGGATTCCTTTCTCAATACACCCTAGGCTTTTCTACCCATATCCATATTGATAAGTGAGTTGATATCCAAAACCATAATGATTTTTAAAACCTCAAGAGGCAGTCACTCTACATAGAGGGCTCCATTCCACCAATGAACATCAAACACATCTACAAAGAGTGCAACTATCTCCTTTACTCGATTCACAAATATTAACCTCTTTTACAAGAGTAGGACTACTCTCCTCAATAGGGGAAAGACTAGTCTCTTGGATAAGATCATATTTATCTTCCTCAATGGGAGCATTGTCCCCTTTTTCTTCAGAGGCATTCATAAATTCTAGACGAGTGGGGCTCACTTTGTATTTAGAAATGAAGAATTTAGATAATTCCAAGGATCCCTAATCATCACCAAAGAAAGTATTTGATTTAGAAGAATAGGTAGATGAGGACTTAGGACTTTCTACTTTAGGTGACTCGATTTTAATGGCATTCGCTTTGGGAACAACCTCCATGAAGGGTATCACCGAGGAATACACCACAACATCTACAGTTAAAGATAGAATACAATTCTTAAGAGTGGAGACAACTAAAGCTCGACCAACAACTGCTAACTCACAAAGATGAACAAATTTTGGGTCAGATTTAATTGTGACCACCCAATTATTTGCAACAAATTTTAAGGAACAATGTAGAGTAGAAGTTACAACACCCATAGCATGAATCCAGGGTCTTCCCAAAAGAATATTTTAAGGTAAAGGGAAATATTATCATGCCTAGAGCTTGGTGGTTGAATTTATCAAACTGACGAATGTACAGAGAAGAAGCAACTAGATAAGATGAATCAACCTTAATCTTAGGTAGTAGGTCAATACCACAAGTCTTGAGAGTCAAACTAGTGTCAACGAGAGTATGCCTAATGCCAATGTTATTAACATTAATTATAATCATCAAAGGGTCCACTTGCTTCTTCACATTTGAAGGTGAGAGTTCTTGCGGATGGAATGTAATATTTGGCAAATCCACACGAATATGATCCAACAACGCATTAACATTTGTAGGCCTAGCAGAGGCAAGCAAGAGGATCTTCTACAAGGCTTCCTGAAGCATCTCCTAATAAACCAAAGCGGTCTGAAGTAAATCCCAAAGTGAGATCTTAGTTGGACTAACATGAAGCTACTCAACAAGATCATACTCACCTGGTGCTTTATTCATAGTTTTAGGTGTTGAAGGAAGACTTAGTTGAGAAGGAAGTAATGAAGTAGGAACTTGAGTAGGTTGAGATGTAGGAATAGAAGGTTTTTTATCCAATTTTTGTTTGTTTCTTCTTGTATTGTACATACATGTGCCCAAAACCATTATAAGAATTAGATTCAAAAGATTTTACGAACCTTGAGTATAAATGAGGTGAATCATCTCAATATGAAATTCCATAGACAAAATGATTCTCCCTTGGAGACGGGACAGGCTAGCTGGGGTCAAGTAAATGATAGGTTTCTTAGGGCTTGGAGGAGCCACAGAGACCCACCACTCTGTTTACCGACTCCCCAACTTACAAAGAAGAAGTTTTCTTAGAAGACTTATGGATAGGGGAAGATGCTTCTAAGAAATCATCTAGAGCATCATCCAACATGTCAATATTCCTTAGAAAAAGCACTATTTTAGACATGAGAACATTGTAAAAATAGATCTGACATGCTTCACGTCGAGTTCACCAAATGTGAGATAAGAGGGATTTGTTGCACATGGTTCTCTTCATTCTCAAGAGATCACCAAGGAATAGACTTCCCTTATCCACCTCAACATAAACTAGATGAAGAAATTGCAAGGGAAATGTGTACAAGCTAACTTTCAAAGAAGACTGCTTCAGATCTAGGAGTTGTCACCCCAAGCTCTGCTTTGCATCCTACACACAAAAGAACAAAGGGAAAATGTTGGGGCTATATAGGGGTTTGCCTCAGTCAAACCCCTGTTTTGGTGTTCCCACCTCCACAGACAACCAAATAGGAAGAGAGTGTAACCAAAATGGAAAAAGCGTGTGGTGAAAGCAAACCCCACTTCAAAAGTAGAACCCGCACCATGAGATACTAAATGATCAAAAGATGTAATAAGAGAAGAGTGAGAGAGAGCATTACCCATGGGCCTAGGCCCTCTCCAATCACATGGATGCACTATTAAATGCTTGCTAGAGAGTCATAGATGTTGGAAGGACCTTAGTCTGGTAGAGCTTCACTTGTAGAAGTGTTGCTTGTCAAAGATGGGAGAAATCTAAGAGTGAAGTTGAAGAGAGCTTGAATAAATGAATTGGAGTCCCAAAATGAGATAAAATGAGGGGTTTTGTTGCATGCAAGGGAAAAAAAGAGCCATTACACCCAAAATATTGACTACTAAGACACATGTCAAGAGTCAAGATTCAAGATTCCTTGTTTCAAACTCAAAAAACTGGCTTGACGCTAGCACACCGCGTAGACATCTGCACATCGCACAGGCATCCAAGACATCAATTTTCAAGAAACGTGTTATTAGGCTACTATTGTTTCGGAATTGGTCCACATGGAGCTAGAATTATGAAATTATGACCTATGGGGTTTTTGCCATTAATGCACTTATGTGTCATAAATGCTAGGAAAAGTGCTAAAATGTGGAATTGCCCCTAGGTGCAATTCTGGACATTATAGATGTGTTTGCATTACTGTTTCATATCTTTACATTTTTCTAATGCACAATAAGGTTTTAAGGGCTAACAAGGGTTTAAGTGTTGATAAGGGATTGAATGTTTTTAATGTACAATTGACTCACCCCACCTCCTAGTTGTCCTATGTATCTAACAATTGGTATCATAGGTAGGTTCCTTGGAGAAAGCTTGGCTGATTGAGGTAGATCCAGATGGTGTAGAGGAAGGGTATCAAAGCTCCTATGTTCGATGGAACAAATAATGCTTATTGGAAAGCCAAGAGGGATTCCATTCTAGTATATCTTGGGTTTGGTGCCTGGTAGTTAGTTGAAAGAGGATATACTATGCATTTTGCTAGTCTAACAAGTGATGATGAGATCAAGGAATATGAGAACAATGGAAAAGAAAGAAATACTATATTGATTGGACTTTCTAATTTAGAGAACTTGGAAAGGTAATAAGTTTGAAAATTACAAAAGAGATTTGGACAAAGTTGGAGAGAACTTATGAAGGAGATGATAAGGTCAAGCAAGCAAAGATGCAGAATTACAAAGCCAAATTTGAAACCATAAGGATGTTTGAAGACAAAGATATTACTACCTACATGCTTAGAGTGGATGATGTTGGCAATGGCATCAATGGTCTAGGTGGTAAGCTAGAAGAAATTGAAATTATGAAAAGGTACTAAGAACTCTTCCTAAAGCATATAGTAAGAATTTGGATAATTATTTTAGAGATCAGATGTTTGGTGCTTTATTTTTAGCCGATAGGCTATTTGTGTCAACTTTTCTCAGAATTTTTGTTAGCCTTGTCATTTTCTAGGCTTCCAACGATTAGTAAAAAGGTGACAGGTGGTTTATAACTTCGGTCAGAATTTTTGTTAGCCTCCCAGATTTTTGGCCTTCTGATGGTCATGAAAAAGGTGGCAGAGACGGTTGTTGGCTACTTTGGGAATGAGGTGGTGTTTTTTGGGCCACATGGATAGAGAAGGCTGTAGAAATTAAACGTTGGTTCATGTCAACATTAATTGTTGTATGCTTTACATGTACCGGGGATCATCATAATAACAACTATGATTTAACGCCTTAGGGAACAAAAATAAATGTTTGGGAAATTTTCAATAAGGCATTGTTTGGTGTCATTATATTTCTATACCTAATATGAGAGTTGTGAGCAACGAGGGTAAGATTTTGTGAGGGTGCAAGCTGTATTAAGCTTTGTGCAGCTTATGTGAAGGTGGGTGGAGGTTATTTTGTGTTTTTTGTAAGGGAAGATGGTTGGAAATGCAAAAGAAAAGTGTCGCCTGTGATAATATTTTGCCTATTTTTGTGTAGGAAAGTTCACAAGAATATGTGTGTTTGAAGCAAGTGGGAAGAGGTGCATGTGGAAGAAACCCTTGGTGATATTGTTTGATTTGTGGCTGGCGGTTATATTGCTTGATTTTCCATAAGGTACTATTGATTGTTTGAAATACCGTGTTTGATTTATGGTTTGTGTTTTGTGTCCATGGTTTTGCATGGATTTGATATTGTGATTTTTTGTGGGTTTGTGTTTATGGTTTCTGTTATCTGCATATGTTTGCAGGCTTGGAGAAACAAGGCAGCCTGGAGAAAGCTGGCAAAAAGAGGTGCATATACAAAAAACCATTTTCCATATTGTTTCATTAGATTTTCCATAAGGTACTATTGATTGCTTCTAATTTTGATAAGGGGCAGTTGAGAAAAGACTATAGTGTTTGTGAAAATGAGTATTGTTTGGTTTAAGGTTCGTGTTTTGTGTTTATGGTTTTGCATGGGTTCGTATCTGTCATTTTTTGTGTTTTGTGGGTTTCTTCATCTGGGTCGGTCTTTAAACCAATATTGTTTGGTTTATGGCTTATGGTTTGTGGTTATGGTTTCAATGGAATAAAATAGTCAATCCTATTCCCTTTGTGTTAGCTTCCATTGGGCATTGTTGATTATAGTTGTGTTGCACAAGCTATATTGTTTGATTTTGGAGAAGGTGTTGTTGAAAAGGTTGTATTGTTTGAATTTTTTAGGAGGTTGTGTTGAGAAATGAGCGTTTTTGTATGGGTTTTTTACTATCAATTTCCATAGGGTTTTTGTTTATTTTTTGTGTTTTGTGTGTATGTTTGCAACGGAATAAAATTGTAGAGGTTATGGAGTTTTTGTCAATTGTTATTGTATAGCATGGGCTATATTGTGGCTTTCTGCATGTGGGTGGTTGTTGAAAGTAATGTTGTTTGATTTATGGCTTTCGTTTTCTAGTTATGGTTGAAACAAAATAAAATAATTAATGTTGTTGATTCTATGATTGGTTGCATTAGGTATTATTGATTATTTTTCTATGCCTTAGGCTATATTGGGTATATTTTAATATCAATATATATATGTAAGATTAAAATTGTTAAGGTTATGGAGTTTTGACCGATTCTTATTGTATAGCTTGGGCAATATTGTGGCTTTCTACATGTGGGTGGATGTTCAAAGTAATGCTATTTGATTTATGGCTTTCATTTTTTGGTAATGGTTGGAACAAAATAAAATAATTATTGTTGTTGATTCTATGTTTGGTTATATTAGGTATTATTGATTATTGTTCTTTGCCTTAGGCTATATTGCGTATATTTTAATATCAATATATACAGGTAAGATTAAAATAGTTAAGGTTATAGAGTTTTGGTCGATTCTTATTGTATAGCCTAGGCTATATTGTTGCATTTTTCATTTGGGTGGTTGTTGAAACCAATGTTGTTTGATTTATGGCTTTCATTTTTTGGTTATGGTTGGAACAAAATAAAATAATTAATGTTGTTGATTCTATGTTTGGTTACATTAGGTATTATTGATTATTGTTCTCTGCCTTAGGCTATATTGGGTATATTTTAATATGAATATATATACGTATATATGTGTACATATATACATATATTTATATATATTAGTTTTTTGTGGGTCTCTTTTTATGGCTTGCATTTAGTGGATATGTTGGCAACGGGGAAAAATCCTTGACCTTATGTAGTTTTTGTCAATTGTAACTGTCTTGATTTGCCATATGGTACTGTTGATTGTTTCAAATATCTTGTCTGATTTATGGTTTGTGTTTTCTGTGTATGGTTTTGGATGGATTTGGTACTGTGATTTTTTCTGATTTATAGCTTCCAGTTTGTGGTTATGGTTGCAATGGAATAAAATAGTCAATCCTATATGCTTTGTGTTAGCTTCTATTGTGCAATGTCAATTATAATTTTGTTTCTTAAGCTATATTGTTTCATTTTGGAGAAGGTGTTGTTGAAAAGGGTGTATTATTTTTATTTTTGAGGAGGTTGTGTTGAAATACTAGTTCTTCTTCTATGGGTTTGTTACTATCAATTTTTGAAGGGTTTTCATTTAATGTTTGTGTTTTGTGGGTATGTGAGCAACAGAATAAAATTGTTGAGGTTATCTAGTGTTTGTCCATTGTTATTGTATACCTCGAGCTATATTGTGGCTTTCTGCATGTGGGTGGTTCTTGAAACTAATGTTGTTTGATTTATGGCTTTCATTTTTTAGTTATGGTTGGAACATAATAAAATAAGTAATGTTGTTGATTCTATGTTTGGTTACATTAGGTACTATTGATTATTGTTCTTTTCCTTAGGCTATATTGGGTATATTTTTACATCAATAAATATGTGTATATATATACGTATATATCTGTACATATATACATATATTTATATATATATATGGGTATGTGCAAGATCATGATGGGCCAAAAAGTGGCAATATGATGGGTATGTGTAGGGTATGTGGTTGACGACATTTTTTTACCCAAAATTAATAAAACGAAAAGGGTTTTTAAAGGAGCTTCCTAGCTTTCCATCAATATAAATTATGCTTTACTTTGAATTTAATAAATAATTATTATTCATTTTCTATTTGAATTACAACAAAAGTCCTTATTGATAAGTTGATTGAAAATAACTTATAGCTTTCAAATGGTATCACATTTTTTGAATCTAAAACATGTGTCACATTCTATACTTTTCATACTATAGAATTAAAAAAAGAAAAATTGAATTTCATGAAGTTTTGACCAAGTTAAGGTGGTCAGACATATGAGTTTTTATTTTTTTTAAAGTTGTAACAAAAAATTCATAATTAATTATTTACTTGGAAAAAAATTACAAAAAAATATGCATCACATCGTGACATGAGTCCTCTACTTATATCTAAAATATTATAAAAAATATATGATCATTTAATTGTGGTTAGGGTGGTCAGACAGACACCTACTTCTTATTTTTCCTTGAAATTTAAGTACTACTCCTTTGAAATTTCAAAATTTCACCAAATAGGTTTTTTATTTTTTTAAATAAACCTAGTAATTTAGAAACTACATTTAATTTTCTATAGATTCTATTCTTACATATTTTTGAAATAATATAGATAACTTATTCAAATTTTTACGTAAAGTTTCCTAACTCTGATTTTTCTGATCAGGTTATGTTGAAAAGGCTATATTGTTTCAATTTTCAATAAGGTTTTATTCATAGAAGAGAAAATTATTTGTTAAAACAAATTGTGTTTCATTTATGGACGCGTTATATGGGTCAACTTTTGATGGGTTTCTCTTTAATGTTTGCATTTTGTGGGCATGTTTGCAATAGGATAAAATTGTTGAGGTTGTGCAGTTTTTGATGATTGTTAGTGTATGGCTCAAGCTATATTGTGGCTTTCTCCATCTAGGTCTTTGTTGAAACCAATGTTATTTGATTTATGCCTTTGGTTTTTTGGTTATGGTTGGAATAGAATAAAATAATTACTAATGTTGATTCTATGTTTGGTCACATTAGGTATTATTAATTATTGTTCTCTACCTTAGGCTATATTGGGTGTGTTGTAATATTAATATATATGTGTATATATATACTTATATATGTGTACATATATACATATATACATATATGTTTCAATTTTTTGTTGTTGATTATGTTTATGTATATGTTTTTTCATTGTTAGTTTGCGAGAATGTGATGTTGAGAAGGCTATAATGTTTTAATTTTTTCATAGGGTTGTGTTGAGAAATGAGTATATTTTAATTTGGGTTTGTTTCTATGAATCTTTGTGGGTTTTTGTTTATGGGGGCCATTTTGTGGATATGTTTGGAATAGAATAAAACTGTTGTTGTCATGCACCATCACCACTAGATAGGAACCATAGTTCAAATAGAAATCATCATTAACCTATGAAAAGAACAAGCATATTAAGTAGCAAAAATGAATAGTCTACATCTGATTTCAGATAGATACATGTCTGCACCTTTTGCAGCCATCAACACATGCAAAAAACACAAGATAAGATCCAACCACCTTCACATATATTCCACAACTAATAAAAGCACTTGCACCTTCATAGAAGCTTGTCATCCTCACTCACAACTACCTTCAACAACAACGAAGACCTAGAGAATGACACTAAACAATACATTTTCGATAACAGCATAGACATTCATTCCACAAACATACGTATGTATACATAGGATGACTAGAATTTGGAAGAACAAGACAAGAGCTGCTATGGTAAATGGAAGCCATAAACATCAACAGTGAACAATTCCTTGTGGAAAGCAACATGTACTACATAACATTAACTATTTTATTGTATTAAAAACACAAGATATCATCCAAGTTCCTTCACATAGATTCCATAGCCAATGAATGCACTTTCACCTTCACAGAAGGTTGCCAACATCACTCACAGCTGCCTTCAACAACAACATAAACCCAGAGAATGACATCCAACAATATTTTTTCGATAACTACATAGAAACTTGTTTCACAAACATACGTATGTATACATAGCCTAATTGGAATGAGGAACAATAAGACAAGGGCTAGTGTGGTAAATGGAAGCCATAAATGAAACAAAATAGCATAAGGAAGATGGCAACACTGAACAATGCCTTATGCAAAGCACCATGAACTACATAACATTAACTATTTTATTGCATTTCAACCATCGCCACAAAACAAAAGACGTAAACAAAAAAATATTGTTATCAATAGTCACCTAGATGGCCAAAGGTGCAAAATGGTAAAAAACACAGTGAGAAATCCATACATAAAAATCCCTACAAAATTTGAACCATAAATCAAACAGTATTGTTGCGAAGAAACTATATACTCTCTTTTCAGGAGAACCCTATCAAAAAGGCAACAATATACCCTAAAAAAATGCAACCTATATAACATTAACTATTTCATTGGGTTGCAACTATCACACAAAAAAGCATGACTTCCAATAGTGGCTCGCTTGGAAAACCCACAAAACACAAAAAGCTCCTAGTAACAAACAGACTCAAAACCTTCACCAGGAAACCATGAACCCTAAATGAATCAATATTGGTTTCAATGGTAACCTAGATGCAAAGAATCACCAAAAACATAGCAGATTAACTATTTTGCAACCATCCACACAAACCATATGCCATAAATGAAAAAATATTGCCAACAGTCATGCAAATGCCAAAACCTAGAAAACACAAGAAATCTTGATCTAAAGATTCATCAAAAACACACTAGATTAACTATTTTGCAACCACTCACACAGAACCAAAGCCATAAATGGAACAATATAGCCAACAGTCACCCACATGAAAAACCCACAATTGGTGATTGTTGATGGCTAGCCTGGGTTGTTTTTTTTGGCTTAGTTTGTTGTTATGCATATTTTTAGTGCTTTGATATATATTTATATGTATGTGTATATATATATGTGTGTCTATATATATATGTATACATATATGTATATATATATATGTGTGTGTGTGTGTGTGTGTGTATTTATATGTATATGTGTGTGTATATATGCATATGTATATATATGTATATATATGTATATGTATCTATATATATTCATATATATATATATATGTGTGTGTATATATATGTATGTATATGTATATGCATATGTATATATAACATCCAAAACATTGACTATTTTGTTGCGTTGCAACCATAGATGATAAATGGAGGCCACAAATGAGACAATATAGCCTAAGGTGGACATTAATGGAATGAATTGCATAACATTAACTATTTTATTCCATTGCAACCACTGCCATAGAATGTTGAAAATAATAGTTATAGACCTATGCAAAACCTTCCATGCAAAAGGGTGGTCCATATATAGCTTATGTGTATACATATATATGTATATGTAGATTTGTATGTATATGTGTATATATATGCATGTATATTTACATGTATATATAATGTTCATAACATTTGGTATTTTGTAGTGTATATATGTATATATATATATTTGTATGTATATATATGTATATATATATGTATATATGTACATACATATATGTATATGTATATATATATGTATATATATGTATATATGTGCATACATATATGTATATATATGTATATGTATAGTATGTATAAATGTGTATATGTATAGTATGTATATATATGTATATGTATAGTATGTGTAGTATGTACATACATATATTTATATATATGTATATGTATAGTATGTATAGTATGAACATACACATATGTATATATATATGTATATTTATATATATGTATATATATATATGTATATGTATATATATATGGCTATTTGTGTCATCTTTGCTTGGAGTTTTGGTCAACTTGCTTTTGTTATGTACATACATATATGTATATATATGTATATGTATAGTATGTACATACACATATGTAGATATATGTATATGTACATATATGTGTGTGTGTGTGTGTGTGTGTGTGTGTGTGTGTGTGGGTGTGTATGTATATATATATATATATATTTGTGTCAACTTTACTTGGAATTTTGTTCACCCTCCCTATGTTTTAGACTTCTTGTAGTCTAGGAAAGGGTGGTGGATGGGTTATAGCTTTGGCCAAAAAAATTTTCATCCACCTAGATTTTTTTCCTTTTGATGGCCATAAAATGGTGGCAAAGATGGTTGTTGGCTGCTTTGGGAATAGGGTGGTGTTTGTCGGGCCACGTGGATAGAGAAGTTTGTGGAAATTAAACGTTGGTTCACATAAACATTAATTATTGTATGCTTTGCATGTACTGGGGATGGTCATAATAACAGTTGTTATTAAATGCCTCAGGAAACAAAAATGAGTGTCTGGGAAATTTTCAATAAGGAATTGTTTGGTGTCGTTTTGTTGTTATACCTAATATTTGAACCATGAGCAACGAGGGTAAGCTTCTATGAGGTGCAAGCTGAATTAGGCTTTGTGCAGCTTCTTCGAAGGTGGGTGGAGGTTATTTTGTGTTTTTTGCATCGGCGGATGGTTGGAAATGCAAAAGAAAAGTGTTGCCTATGATAATATTTTGCCTATTTTTGTGCAGGGAAGTTGGCGAGAAGAGGTGTGTTTGAAGAAAGTGGGAAGAGGTGCTACAAGATTTATTTATTTTTTGCATGAATTTTTAGCTTTGAAACCAATATTGTTTGATTTATGGTTCTCGTTTAGTCATTATCATTGCAATCCAATGAAATAGTGATTGTTATACAGTCTATGTTGAATGTTTTCCTCTATATTGTTCGTCATTGGTTTTATTGTGTGTTCTTTGGTTGGAGTCCTTGCAAGCCTTTTTGTTTTTTGAGTTTCCCACCAAGCAAGGAAAAAGTGGCAAATGGCCTTCCCTTTAAAAAAATCTAGACCAAAATTCCCACCAACCCCCCTATTTTAATGCTTGTGGTGGTTGTGAGTTGTTTTCCATAGGGAATTCTCATTGCCCTTTGTCTAGTGTTGGC
>VDFB02000003.1:231653862-231736362 GCA_007258455.2 Sequoia sempervirens | reverse complement strand
CCATTTACACAGAACAAAAGCCATAAATGAGACAATATTAAAAAAAATTGTCTATAGATTTGTATGTATGTCAAAGTAGATGTGAGAAATGTACATATGTACTCTTCACAGTTTTTATTGTTTTCTCAAAATAGTTATTTTTCTGAATCTTGACATGGCATACTTCAAATATTATGCTTCATATTAATTGTTATATACAACATTGAAGCCTATTTCCTAACTGTTTCCTTTCATTCGTACTCTTGGTGTTTCTAGGGAAAAAAATGAGGGATTTTAAAATTGAAAGAGTGAACTTGGAATAACCAATTGTATGTTAAGTATTATTTGAATCATTGAAGCCATTGTTATTATTAATCCTTTCCTGTCATATTGTTAATTCCTCTGTAAAAAAAATTGAGTTCCCATGTTGTGTTTTGAAGTCATAGACCTTCTAGCCAGCCGCTGGTGTTGCAGCTTTTCAATTATAAAAGAGCTAACGTAGCAATGTTGGTAGCCTCTAGCTCTTTCGGGGCTGGCGTAAAATCCTCAAGCAGTAGTACAGTAAGTGTGTTGTTTAGTTGATTGTTGTTGCCAACTATCTTCACTGTTTCTCAAGTGCACCAAACAAACCAAGAATATACTTCATTTGAATTAACAATTACTATGATATATGTTCTAACTTATTTATATTTGAATTGTTTTTCTTGTTTTTCCTTCAATTTATTGGCCATTTTGGAGTAACTTATGTATGAACCAAGATCTTAGTAGTTGCAAAACACAACAAATACACACATTATAAGATTGAAATGCAAGTTAGAATCTAAGTTCCCCATGAAACCCATTTGAAAAGCTTAAATTAGGAAATAAAATGAAGAACATAATAAGAAATCAATAAAATAGATTGAATCCTGATTAAACAAGCAAACTCTTGATCCCATGGGGGAATTAGTGCCAATTTGATGTGAAAATTGGCCCTTTCCCAACTCCAATGATGTAATGTGGATGATTGATGAAGAGTGATCCACTTTGTTGAAGATTCAATGAGGCTTCATGATGAAAAATCTACATAACCAAGCTAAGACTTGATGAAATGGATAAAAATTGCTAAGCTTGAGGCTGGATTTGAGTATAATAACTTTTCTCAAATTGTGGATGCTAAAATGAGGAAAGAGACCTCTTATTTATAGAATGGTAAGATGGAGAAATGCCCAAAATGGAGCAATTTGGGACTAACATTCAACCAATGGTAAGGTGCCACTTGTCCAAATGTGAATGGATGAAGGATGTGCACATTTTGATGAATGTGCCCATAAATGCAATTAAGTGATATTTGAAATTAGTGAAATGACAAGGTGGAGGGAAAATAAATGCCTTAAATGCCACTTGGATCAAGGAAAAAGGACTTATTAGGTGAAGTAAATGCCTTGTTGGAAGGAAAAAGTCTATTTGGATTTTGAATTCAAATTTGAGAGAATATTCCTCCATTATGCCATGTTGAGAGAAAAAAGAGATTTAATAAATCAATTAAATCTATTTTAATGTGCAAGTGGAAAAAGTTAGAGGATGGGACATGAATTAGGATTAAATTAATCAAGGGTTAATTAATTTAATGAAAGATTAGATGATGTGACAAATTTGACTTAGATTTATAGGTTAATTTAAATCAAATATGAGAAGAATGTGATACAAAGATTAATTAAATAAAGATTTTTTATTTATTTAATTAAAGGGGATGAAGTTAGATTAAACTAAATAAGGTTTTAATTTATTTAATTTAATAGGTGGACTTTGGAGATTTAATCAAATAAAATGAGTTATTTAATTAAATAGGGAAGTAGGGTTAATTAAATCATATTGGTTGATTTAATTGACAAGGGAGAAAGACCTAATTAGATAAAATGATTTATTTAATTAAGAGATGAAAATTGATGAATTTAATCAAATAAGGGTATTTGATTAAATGGTTAGACTGAAAGGGTGATTCAAGATGAAATGGTGTTAGTAATCAGGATCAAGTATGTCAGTATATTTTCCATGTCTACATTTTGCCCCTCTTTGAAGCAAAGTACTCATTGCGTTGATTCAAAGAATAAACTGTCTCAATCAAAAAGCCAAAAAAAATCTAATTTTTAAAATTTTCCCCACTGCTGCCCTGGCAAGAGAAAACATGCCAATACACTAACCCCTCGAGAGATCAGACAAAAAACTTGATTTTTGGGTGATCTCTTGAAAAAAGAGGACAAGGTGCTTGGCAGGTCCGGGAAGGCTCCAGGAGGTCAAAAGACGTGATAAAACTCAAAAAATGATGTAAAAAAACCCTTAGATAGACAAAAATAGGACTGATGGTCTGAAACCCTAATAGGATGGCTAAACGAGGTAAAAAAATCCTAATTTTCAGGCTTAAATAGGCCTCAAGGGGCCACTTCCAATTCATTTTCACATTCATCCTTTAGTGATCCTGCGATTCTAAGCTCTAACACCTTCACGAGATGGCACAACGACAACTCCTGATGCACATTTCTGACCAAGTTCAGATGTACTAGAGACTTCCCGACACTAGACCACCGGTGAGTTGAGTTGACTTGAGCTTATTTTTCATTTTTTTGTGCTCATTTAATGCTTTTGAAACTAGGTCTCTAGGCACGGTGGTAAATTGCACCACTCAAAATTTTAAACTCCACTGCTAGGTGTTTAAACTACACTACCATCAAAAGATGGACCACCATGGTGTTGTTTGAAGTTTAGGTATAAAATCCAAACTCTGACGCTTTTGTAAAGTGCACCGCCGCAGTGGACTTTAGAACTAGGGTTTCAGGTAAACTGCACCACTTTGGAAAAGTGCACCGCCACAGTGCAGTTTGAGGATTTGGAAGCCCTAGCGTTCAAGTTTGCAAATTTCAAACTGCATTTCCTTTATAGGTAGCGATGCTGGGGTGACTTTTTAGATGCTGAGACTAGTTCGGACAAATATTTTCTAATGAATTTTAACACGGTGATTTTTCCTGATGCAAGAGGCGAGAGAGATCTACTCACGTAAGAACAGGTCTCAAGAGATTTTTGGGTATTTGGGTGATCTAATAGAGAGGGAGAAGGAGCTCCTAGGAGAGATGGTGCTTTGGTATATCGCCTACGCACTTCCCATGCAGACACACCTAGGCATGATGACAGCGCTTGCCGAGAGGTGGCACAGTGAGACTTCTTCTTTCCATTTTCCAACTGGTGAGGCCATAGTCATGTTAGAGGACATGGTAGATTTTGAGATTACCCATCCATGGTGAGCGAGTGATCTATGAGATGGCTGCAAGGACAGACACCTACTATTCCATCCTGGAGACTGATCAGATTGTATTTTATGAGGGACAAATCGATCTAGAGCGCCACAAGGCCTTGGCCTCACCCTACCACTTGGTGATTGTTGTGATTATATCAGGCCTTGTTGCCCTAGATCGGTGAGGCTGATATTTCAGTCCTAGTTGGGGGCTTTCCTGGGAGCAGATGGTCCGACGTCGATCGACACTTTTTAGATGGGACCCAGTTTTGCTAGTTTCTCTTTATAGAGACCTTCACGAGTTCACCTACTTGGATGGTAGAGCACCTGGGGCAGGAATCACACTCCTACATATTTGGGCATGGGAGCACATCCCCATGCTTCATCCTTGAGTTGTTCCAATTTCGATGGAGCCAAATGATCCAGTGGTCTAGTTGTACAGAGGGAGCCTTTCTTTTACTCATATAGGACAACATAGGATTCCTCACTGGAGGAGGATCCTCGATGATATGTGAGTGTTCTGATGGAGGCCATGCCTTGGGCAGCCAAGATGGTTTGATGACACACAACAACTATTCTTTTCTTGGCAGTATTTCCTCATGCACAGGCGATAGCATACCATGATTGAGATGTACTTGTCTGGAAGCGTTCAGTGATAGTTTGGTGAGCCATAGGATTGGCCCGATGATCAGTATGTGGCTATCTTTTTTTAGGAAAACTAGTCAGGGCTCCTAGGGGTGATACATACCTACCCATGAGAAAATGTAGAGCTTCATGCAACTGGTGGCCAGGCCATGGCCATATGACCAGGGAGAGGCAGATCCAAGAGTTACACAAGCCTATAGAGATTCGTTCAGGCTACCACTGAGGTTCATAATTCCAAGTGTACCTTCTACTCGACGGAGAGCCAGAGGTAGGGGAAGGCCAATGTTAGGGAGCATAGGATCAGGACCAAGGAGGTTGTGGGCCACCACCAATGCACCAGGTACAAGATTGGGTAGTTCAAGATCAGCCAGTACAAGATCATCTCGTTCAAGATCCTCAGGTGGGAGAGCAAAGGCAGGAGTAGGATCTAGGGCACCATAAGAGGGTCCCGACACTACCCAGGGATGGGGAGTAGGATTAGCCCCATGCACAGCCACCACTATCGCTAGATCCCAGGGATGGGAAGATTTTGCAGCTGTAGGTTTAAGTACAGGCACTGATAGTAGAGAGAGATCAGGCTAGGGCTGAAGGGACTAGGCCATTTTGTAGAGGTAGGTCGTAGAGTTATAAGCGGTAGTAGAGATGGGTCACTGACAGTAGCTAGAGGGCATGGCCGTCTCCTGCTAGAACACAGTATCACTTTGGGCTTATAGAGAGGCCATCCAAGAGGCCAATTACTATAGGATGCATTACCATCAGGCCGTGTCAAGAGCAGGACAAGTTCCTGACTTTTCACAAAGGACCAGGCACAGACCAGTGGAGTAGCACAAGTAGAGAGCAAGTGGTGAGGGTAGTAGCCAGTAGGGCTAGGCCTCCACTTTGATCAGAGATAGCATTCTTTTTGTGCCTTTTGGGCTCATTTTTGATAGCCCTATGGGCCGATTGTACTTATGTATTTGATACTTGTACATTGATCCGATTTTTGTATAATGACAGTATATATTTGATGATATATGAAATGATGATTTTGATCTGATATGATGTGTCCTATTTATGGGTGCTTTATCTTCTATATGCTTATGTAATGATTCTATATGATGATGTTTATGGATGCATTTCTTTTTTAGTATATTTTTCTAACACACTTTTCAGGATGTATGCAAAATGTTATGATATGCATTATATTTAGACTATTAGTTTCTATATTATGCAATGATGAATGATATGTATTTATGATGCTATGCAAATGATGTGATGCGATGATGATTATGTTTTTATGAAATGATACAATAGTTATGATATGCCAATGGATGCTTCGATAAATGATGAGTATATGGATATGTAATGGATGTTTAAATACGTTATGTGATGTTTATGCAATGTTATGATATTATGGATGCAAATGATATGATGGATGTAAATGATTTTTATGATATGGGATGATATGATGATGTAAATGTTTTATGAGATAATGCTATGATAAGATATGATGATGCATATGTTTTATGGGATAAATGATTTATGTAATGTTTAGAATAACCAATGTATATGAATGGAAATGCAATATATGTTTCTATATGATATGCTAAATGCAATATGCAATATGCTAATGGTTTATGGATGCAGGATGGATGCAATGATATGCAATTAGTATGATATGTAATATGCAATATGTTGATGGTTTATGGTTGTAGGATGGATGCAATGATAATGAATGACTATCACAATACCATTGTTAGCACAAAAAAGCAAGAAATAGAAGAAAGAAAGAGATTCTAACAATACATGAGGCGATGATGATGATGATGTTTTTCTTTCCAAGGAGTTGGGATTTTCAAAGGGCTAACTACCTTATGTTCGATAACACACATAGGTATGATGCATCAAGGTATGAAGAACCAAGATGGCGTTGTACCTAGTGTGATGGAATTTGACTCAACAATTAGATAAGAGTATCATTGTTCACACCTGACATATAGAAACCTTACTAGGATGCATTTTAGTTACTTCAAACATCTCAAACCAAAACATAGGAAGGAAAGCCTTCTTATGTGGTCAACAAGATATCTAAAACACCTTCCATACACAACAAGTAAAGAAAGTATTCACCGAGGTTATATTGCAAAGACATTCAACAAGAACAATAGATAAAAAGATAATTATCATTGCCCCATTCCTATCTCTCTACATCCTTTTGTTCATGATATCATCAAGAGGTACTTGGAATGAGCGCGATAAGATAAATCAATAGATAAAGATAAAGCAAACAAACAAGCTAATGTTCTTCAAGACCGCTAGCCAAGACTAACTACTATGATGCCTGATGTTGATGTCCATTGTAGGAAGGATGCATCCTAGGACATGATGATATCAGATGATTTGATATGGGACTAATTGAATAATAGGCTATTGACCTGAAGAGTTAACTAACTTGTTTACGTACCGGCCTAGACTTGATATTTTGACGTTTCGAGTTTTCACTTTTTGAACTATGAGGCTTGTTTCTGATTGTTTCACCAGAGGTTAGGGATGATGATTGATTTATTGTGAGTGATTTTTATTGCGGGTGAAAGCGAGATGAGATGGATGGATTTTTTCAAATATTTGGATGTTTTTGGAGTTTTTTGGAATGTTTTGAGGCTATTTTTGGTATTTTTGATATTTTACAAATGTTTTGATTTTCAGATTTTCCAATGTTTTGGTGTTTTCTGAGATTTTGACCAATGCCTAACCTAACAACCTATCCTAGGGGCCTTGGGGGTTGATCAATAGATTAGCCTTTACTACGTTATACATGCAGAAACCATGTAGTTTGACTAACACAAACTTGATTATTGATGAGATATGAACAAATGGATTGTCAGTTTATTATGACAAACTCCTAAATGACTAGCCTAAGTGTCTTGAGGGATGATCAAAGATCAACCTTGCCTACATTCAAGTCTCAGAGACCCATAGTTCAACAAGGCAATTCTATTTTTTAGCTTTTGACTAACTTTTTGACCTGTTTTGGATTTTGATATGTTTCTAATGTTTTTGGATTTTCTTGGTTTTTTTATGTTTTTGGATTTTTTGATTTTCTGACATTTTTGGATTTTTTAATTTTAAGGACCTCAAGAACATAAATGAATCCAATCTGATGAGAACATTCCCCCAACATGATGCAATAGTCTACAATGATAAAGGTAGGACAAACTAACCTTGAGGATGGGCCAAGTAGTACTAGAAGGGATCATGATACGAACACGGGACCAAGCTATGATGTGAATTCTGAAAGGATGGGTAATGGATGAAGATATGGAATGTGATGGATGATGGAAGCTTGATGGATGGTGATGAAGAATGAGTTGTGAAGATCCTAGTGGATGGAAAGTGCTTATTTACACAAGGCGCCTGTTTTCTAGGTTTTCACAAAGGTACTTTCCCAAAGCACCACCAAAGTGGTTTTCACTAGAGGATGAATTTTTTCTTTACTTTTTTTTATTCTTTTTCTAATTTTTATTTTTTTTTGTTATCACCGAGATGCTTGTTTCCTAGGTTTTTGCCAAGATGATCATTTTTTAAAGACATTTTTTAATTTTTTTTTTGTATTTTTTTGGTTCTATACCTTGAAAGATTAGGCATTAAACTTTTTGAGATGGGAGTTGTTCATGGGCTCCTGCAGAGGTTCCCCTTTAGGTGTTGATAGCTAATATTCCCCTGACTTATAGCTCACTGTGATAGAAAATGGTCCCAACCAGTTGGGTTCAAATTTTCCTTTGTTGTTTGGATTTGGGACGTTCTTCTAATTCTCCTTTAGCACCAATTCTCTGACTTGGAAAGTCTTTCTTTTTATCTTCATGTTATAGCTCCTCTTGAGTCTATTCTAATAGACTTGCAAATGATTTAAAGTGTCCATACATCACTCATCCAGTAGCTCCAACTCATTCATTCTTGATACTCAGTATTCTTCATCCATGATGAGGTTTTGCAGTGAAATTCTTAATGACGGGAGCTTGATCTTGATGGGTAGTACTGCCTCTATTTTGTAGACCAGTGAAAATGGGGTGGCACTTGTTGGTGTGTGGATCCTGGTTCGATAGGCCCAGAGGGTGGGATTTAGTTGCAGATGCCAGTCATGACCTATGTCATTGACTGTCTTTTTGAGAATTTTCAGAATGGTTGTATTGGTAGCTTCTACTTGGCCATTTCCTTGGGGATAATATGGAGTGGAAAAGTGATGTTGAATTTTGAATTTTTCACATAGGTCATGGACCTCCTGATTCTTGAAAGGTGTCCCATTATATGAGATAATAGCTTGGGGAACACTATATCAGCATATGAGATAGTTTAGGATGAACTTAGATATCTACTTTCCAGTGATATATGTCATGGAGATGGCTTCCACCCACTTGGTAAAGTACTCAATGGCGGTTATGATGAGCTTGTGGCCATTGGATAAGGTTGGAGTGATTTTCCCAATGAGATTCAACCACCACTATGAAAAGGGTCATGGTGTGGTGATGGGATGAAGTTCTTGAGCTGGAGCATGGATGAGGTTCCCATGCTGCTGACATTGTAGGCACATTTTGACGTAGTTATGTGCTTCTCTTTCCATTGTGGGAAAATAATACCTTGTTAGAAATTTAATGGCCAAGGTCATTCCACTCAAGTGTGAACCAAAAATACCATTATGCACCTCATTTAAGGCAGTCAATTCCTCCTCAGCATTTAGGCAATGTAATAAGGTTCCCTCTATACTCCTATGGTAAAGGGTGTTTCCTAGGATAACAAACTGAGATACTTTCTTGATAAAGGTTCACTTCAAGCTTGAGGGTACATCAGTAGGTAGGACCCCTATTCACAAGTAGGTATAAATTTCATGGAACTAGGGCTCACTGTGACCAACGATTTTGCACAAAAATTCTAACTCTAGTACCCAGAATGCGGGCATGAGAAGCTACTCTACCAAGAATTCATTTTTTGGGACATTGTGAGGCATGTCCAATAGGGATCCAATCGTGTTCATGGCATCTGTTGTTTTGTTGTTTGCTCTGGGAATTTTCTCAAATGTGATATTGATGAATGATTCTTTGAGGCTCTCTACAAACTTTTTGGATGGAGTCAGTTTATCATATTTTGTTTAGTATTCACCATTCACTTGATTTTTTATCTGTTGTGAGTCTCCATATACTTTGAGGTTCATGATGTGAAATTACACTATTATTCCAAGGCCTATGGTTAAAGCCTCATATTTCACAATGTTATTAGTGTAGGGGAATGCCAGTTTGTATGATCGTGGTATATAATCTCCCTGTGGGGTGATGAAGAAAACATTGGCTCCTTATCCATGTTGTGTGTATGAACCATCAAAGTAAAGTTTCTAGTGGTTAGCTATGCTAAGATTGAATATAGATTCATTTGGAAACTCTGATATGAGTGGATTCTCTGCATACATTGGTGCTTCTGCAAGCTGATCTGCGATGACTTGGTTTTTGATTGCTTTTCGTTCCACATATTCAATATCATACTCTAATAGTATCATGACCCATTTGGCCATCCTTCCTGTGAGCATTGCCTTTGACAGTAAGTACTTGAGGGGATTGATTTTGGTGATAAGTTTTATTTTGTGTGCCAACATGTAATGTCTGAATTTTTGTGAAGCAAACACTACCATGATGGGCCAAAAAGTGGCAATATGATGGGTATGTGTAGGGTATGTGGCTGGAGACTTTTTTTTTACACAAAATTGATGAAACAAAAAGGGTTTTTAAAGGATATTCTTAGCTTTCCACCAATATAGATTATGCTTTACTTTGAATTTAATAAATAATTATTATTCATTTTCTATTTGAATTATGAGTAAATTCCTAATTGATAGCCTGATTGAAAACCATCTATAGCTTCCAAACGGTATCACATTTTTTGAATTTGAAACATGCACCACATTCTATGCTTCACATACTATAGGATTAAATAAATAAAAAATGAATTTCATGAAGTTTTAACCAAGTTAATGTGGTTAGACATACGATTTTTTATATTTTTTAAAATTTGTAATAAAAAATTCATAATTAATTATTTACTTTAAAAAAAATTACAAAAAAATATGTATCACATCGGGACATGAGTCATCTAATTATATCTAAAATATTATAGAAAAATATTATCATTTTATTGTGGTTAGGGTGGTCAGACAGACACCTACTTATTTTTTCCTTGAAATTTAAGTACTACTACATTGAAATTTCAAATTTTCACCAAATACATTCTCTTTTTTCTTAAATAAACCTATTAGTTTAGAAACTACATTTGATTTTCTACAAATTCTATTCTTACATATTTTTGAAATAATATAGATAATTTATTCAATTTTTTACATCAAGTTGCCTAACTCTAATTTTTCTAAATTTTTTGCCACTTAAGGGCCTGTTTTTTCCATGATGATCCTACACATACACTACCGCTAGACATGATTTTTCAATGAATGAGTAGTTTAACTCATGCCCAACCATTGTGTGGCTAATGTAATAGATGGATCTTTCTATCCCATTTTTATCATGCTGAGCTAGGAGAGCTCCAAGGGCTGCTACTGTTGTTGACACATAGAGGATTAATGGCTTTCTTGGGATCGGTGGCATGAGAACCGACGGTGTGAGAATATTATTTGATCTTATTGAAGGCTTCCACACACTTTTCATCCCATTTTTACACTAATCCCTTATGGAGTAGGTGAGAATATGGGTTATGCTTGTCTACCAGTTGTGCTATGAATCTACAGATGGACTGAAGCCTACCTTGGAGGCCTCTCAATTGTTTCAATGTTTTGGGTGCTTCCATCTCAAGTATTGATTTTACCTTTGTAGGATCTATTTCAATATCCCTCATTGACACTATGTAGCCCAGTAGCTTTCCTAATTGTACACCAAAGATGCACTTCTTTGGATTTAAGTAGACCTTGTACTCCACTAGCCTATCGAAAATAGTACTCAAGGTTGCTATGTGATCTCTCCTTTTTCTGGATTTTTCTAGTATGTCATCAACGTAATCTTTGACATCCTTGTGGATCATCTCATGGAAGATTAACATCATGGCTCTTTGGTAGGTGGCCCCAGGGTTCTTCAAGCTGAATGGCATCATGTTCCAGCAGTAGGTCCCCCATGGACAAGTGAAGGTCATTTTTTGTTGGTATTCTTTAGCAATCATTATTTGGTTGTATCAAGAGAAACTGTCCATTAGAGAAAGCATTTCATGTCCCGCTGTCATGTCTACAATCATGTCAATGTTGGGCAATGGGAAATCATCTTTTGGACATGCTTTTTTTAGGTCTTTGAAATCCATGCAAATTCAGATGCCCCCATATCATTTTGAAATAGGAACCAGATTTGACCCCCATTCTGGATAGTCGATTGGTCAAATAAATCCTACATCTAGTAGCTTTTTCAATTCCATCTTAACCAATAGAGCAATCTGAGGGTGCATTTTCCTTCATTTTTATCTAACAAGTTTTGCTTCAAAGTAGAGTGCTAAGTGATGGACCATAATCTTTGGATCAAGCCCTAGCATGTAAGAATAACTCCATGCAAATTTAAATTTTCTCTCTTTTAAGAAGGCTTTCAAGAGCTCTTGTTCCTCTAATAGTAATGATTCTACATAGAATGTGATGTGTGGGGTCTCCTCCATTCCCAAGTTAACTGGGTTTCATTTTTTGGCTAGGACTGCTGATTTTTCCTGATGGAGAGCTCTAAGAGGAAGATTGAATCCCCCATCCTCAGGTGCCTCAAAGAGGTTTTCACTGTTGGATGCATCTTTATTTTTCCTATTTTTGGGTTAGAGAGTGCAACAGTGTGGTTTTCACTCAAGGACCTAGAGATTATTCTTAGTTTTTTGCTTTTGCGACTGAGGGATTCAATCATTTCCCCATAATATTCCTATGTGTCCAACTCGATGATGAATCCTACTTTGTGATCCCCACATGGAATATTATCCCATAGTCCCATGAATTCTGAGAGTGCCTCATCATTTTTGAATGTGTCAAGAATTGGCGGTCCTCATTGGTCATAATCAATGAGTTGGGGGTAAACTAGGCAGATTTCATGGTTTTGGTTTTCAGACTCATAGGATAGGGTGCTAATCATGAGTAAGGAGGTATCGTCAAAAAGCATTTGTAAATCAGTTATGGGATCTTCCTCACTAGCTATATCTATAATCTGATCTATGGATATGGGTTTTTGACAAGTGGGTGTTGTTTGCCGAGGAGGATTTATGGCATTCCTAATCGAGGCACCTCTGCCAAGTATGGTAACTCTTAGAGGGGTACATCTTAGGCCCATATTTTTCATTCATGTCTCAGGAATGATGGGTATTAGAAGCCCATTTTCATTTTGGCCAAGCTTTTGGTTTCTGTCATAACCCATTGTGAGAATCATTTGCAAACCTTTGTTTCTATCATCCATTTGTAGATCAATTGCTTGTTTATTGTCTTGGTATAGGAGATGTGATGGGTCCTCCTCTATCACTTCCCTACCTAGGTCCCCCCAACTTCTGAAGTTGGAATATCTTTCAGAGGATGTTTGAGATGTGGAGGCTTCATTTGATTGCAGTCTTCTTTGTGATCTAGGAGATTGTGGTAACTCTCCTACCACAAAAGCATTTTTGGGAATTTTATAGTTTCCACAACAATTGTCTTGGATGATGACTTTGATGTCAGAGATGGTGGGGATGGCAGTAATGGCAGGTGTCTCTGTCACAAAAGTGGAAGTGAGAGTGGTTGGGTCAATGTATGGTGTTGATGGGCCTTCATCATTCTTTGGAACCTAGGGGATTTTATAGTATTTGGCTTCTAGACTCTTGCAGTAAGAGAATGGTTCAGGATCCCCATGGATGGTGACCTCTTGGCCTTCGTGTGTGAATTTGACACACTAGTGGAAGGTTGATGCAACTGCTTGCATCCCATGGATCCATAGAGGCCCCAGGAGAATGTTATAAGGTAGATCAAGGTCTAGGACCTAGCATGTGGTGTCATAAATGGTAGGTCCTACTTGAATAGGAATCTAGATAGTGCCTTGGGACACTCTCTTTTGATCATCATATGCCCTAATTGTGATTCCCTTTCCTTTGTCTATAGTATCCTGAGAGATTCCCATATTCTTTATTAGTTTAAGGGAACAAATTTTTAATCCTACACCTCCATTCACCAAAACCCTCTTAACTTTATTTTGTGAACTGGGACTTCAAGATGGAGAGTGCAATTGTGAGATGGTTGAGCAAGGAAGTCTTGATCAGAGAATGTGAGAAGGCTTGGAATGGTGATATTTCCAACCATAGCTTGGAATTGGTTTGCATCTAAATCTAAGGAGACATTAGATGAGACTAATGCTTCTTCTAGGATTTTCCTATGGGCAGGTGATATCTTCAGCAGCTCCATGATGGAGATCTGAGCAGGAATTCTTTTTAGTTGGTCGAGGACACTATAGCGATGTGGGATGGATCTTGGGTTTGAAGCAGATGCCCTAGGTGGTTACAAGGATCCAATGATAGTGACCTTGCCACCATGTGTGGTGACTCCATAGTTCACATTGGCTCCCTTAATGTTAATGACAGGGACATACTCTTCAAGTGTTGCAACAACTTTCTCATATATGTGGTTCACATCCTTGTATTTTCCTTTTCCTTTATCATTATCTCATTTGTTGTGATCAGGCATCGGATTTGTCTATATCCTTAGGTTTTGGTTCCCTACTAGTTTCTCCACATTTATGATTCTTTGATCAATGAGGTCTTGTATTAGGTTCTTCAACCTCATACAGTTGTTAGTGGTGTGTCCCTTGATTTTGTGAAAGTCACAAAGGTGGTTTTCATTGTACTAGGGTGTTTTCACATCTGGTTCCTAATAATTTTCATAGGTGGGAGCCTTGATGAGAATTTTTTTTATCAATTTCTTCATGATGACCTCAAGTGGTTCTCCAAGGGTAGTGTACTTCTGCTTGGGGGAGTTTTTTTTTTGCTGGGGTGGCCCCCTTTGATCATTGACATTATTGGTGGTTTGATTATTTGGCCGTTGAGTTATCATGTTAGCTTGGTGATTGTTTTGATGGTGATTTTGGGGTTGTTGTTGTAGTGCTGGTGTGTTTTGTCAAGGTGCATTGATGATAACTTTGGCGTCAAAAACACCATCATTGGTAATGTTTTTGTTTCTTTCCCATGTGTGAGGTTTTTTGTTATAGCTTGTAGATGGGAAGTTGCTTTACTGATCAAGATATGTTTGTGTCGTTGGTTGTGTGCCAAGGGCTTGTTCAATGTTAAGTGCCTTGGAGATCAACTGATCATATGTGGTGATCCCTTGGACTTTGAGATGGAAATCAAAGGTGTCATCGAGGTTGGAGATGATAGTGCACACTTGTTCTTCCAACTAGGCCCCATTTTCTCTAATTGGCCTTGGATCGCCATCGATGTAGGAATGAAGCAAATGATTCATTCTTACCTTGTTTTAGAGTTGATAGTTCCTCTAGACTAAGATCCATCATAATGTTGAATGTGTAACTTTTTATGAATGCATCTATGATTTCTTGGAACTTTTTGATGCTTGGAGGGAGGCAAGAGAACCATTCCATGGCTTGACCTACCAAACTTCTAGGAAACAACTGCATCAGATAGGTATCATCATATGAAACTTCCATGCAATGAACCTGAAACTCCCTGATGTGATCTTCAAGGTTTCCCATGCCACAGTATTTGTCAAATTTAGGGATCTCAAATCCCTTCAGGAATGGTTTCATTACAAGGCTCCTATTGAATGGATAAGGACACAAGTTTCTGGGTGTTTTTCATGGTTTTCCCTGATGGAAGATGAAGCACTTGTTGTGAGAGAAACTTGATTTTTGTCGTTACATCATTTTATGGATCAGGGGGTGGAATGTAAGTGTTTTGAGGTGGTTCAATTGTTGGTGGGATGGTTGGATTTGTTGGTATGTTGATGGATGGTGTTTGCATGTGTTGTTGCACCAAGTATGCTTGTAATTGTTGTTGTACCAACAACACTTGTTGTTGGTCATGTTGTTGTTGTGCTATTAAGGCATGTTGATGAGCTTGTCATTGTTGTTGAGCCAACAATGCTTGTTGTTGAGTTGCTAATTGGGTTGCTTTTTGTTGTTCTTAATATTCCTTCATCGCTTGTTGCTATTCTTATTGTTGTGCTGCTTGTTGTTGTGCAAGATATTTCACTTGTTCTTGTGCTTGTTGTGCTTCATATTGAGCTTGAGCTTGAGCCTAAGCTTGAGCTTGAGCTTGAGCTTGTGCTTGTGCTTGTGCTTGAGCTTGTGTCTGTGCAACTTGAGCTTGCACTTGTGCTTGTGCTCGTTCTTGTTTTTGTTGTAATAAGATTTGGGTTTGAGTATATTGTTGTGTTTGTTGCACTTGTTGTGCTTGTAATGCGGCTTGCGCAGCTTGAGCAGCTTGCATGGCTTGAGCGGCTTGTTGAGCTACTAGTTGTGTGGCTTGTTGATTTTGCACTTGCTGGAGTGTCTTTTGATAGGTAGCTTGTTGAGCTTCTTGCAATGCAATACTGTATTGGTTTGATCTGTTCATGTTTGGTGGTGGTGGTGGTAGAGGTGGGTTCAGAATGGTGCTTGTTGTGGTGATGAGATGCACCATGGTAGTGGATGGTGAGATTGATATGCTTGGTCCTTAAGAGACCATGTTTTGAGGGGTGATATATGAGGTGTTGTTTGTTTGTGATATGGGGATGGTTGCCATTTTTTGTTGCAATATTGATGGCTAGAGGGGAGGATTTGGTATGATGCCTTGATTGATGATTGGGGGAGCATTTTGAATGAGCGGCATAATTGTTGGTAGTCCCAAACCAAGAGGTGAGATGGATGTTAATGGAAATGGTGGGAGTGGTGGGAAAGTGAGTGGTAAGCTCCCTTGGGAAAATGATGATGATGATGGGTCAAAAATTCCCCCTAGTCCAAATAGGTCATCTTCTCCTTGTAAGATCACGGGGAGAGAGGTTTGCGGTGTTGCATTAAGTGATGATGATGGTGGGTCATTATGAAATGTAAGGGGGACATATGGATGTAGTGGGTTTTGGGGGATGGTTTGACCCAAGATAGTGTTTGCATCCAAATCCTAATTGTTTACAAGAGGGTGTGTTTGCAATGCATTGAGAAATGCACTCCCTCTATTAACAATCAGTTGAGTTGGAGCAATTGATGATGTGATTTGAGGGATGGGTTGAGTGAAATTTTGAAATTGGGATGTTGATGTGATGGGGAGTATGGATGATATGGGAATTGTGAATGATGTTGAAGGTGGTTCCACAATGGTGCTCATGTCATAATCAGAAGGGATTTTAGTCCCTCATTTTAATAGTTCGAGCATGTGTTGTTGGGGATGGAGTTTCATCATGATGTTAACAATCCTGTGATTTTTAGGATTTTGAACATCTCATTGATCTCATCTTGGGTCATACCATGAGGGTTTTTTGTGAGGTCTTCCACTTCTCCATCCTCTTGATGGTCTTGAGGGAGTTAAAGATTGGTCATAGGATTGCTTGATCCAATAGGATTCATGTCAATGTTGGTTCGAAGATGGATGAAGGTTTTATTTTGATCCTATGTTTACCTAAAAAAGACACTTGCCTACTAGACCTTGGTTTTGAAGAACATGCTTTTCTCTAAACAAGATGCTCAAACTCTCTAAAAAGATTTGGGTTTTGACAATAATAGAATGAATACAAACCAGGATTGTTTTTTTAAGCTTTCTTGTAGAAGTTAAAAAGAAATCTTCATCTGAATTCGTATAGCGTTGAGAGATGATTTTGGTGATCCTTTATACTAAGAGCTTTTACCTTTGGTTTCTTGATCTTGATCTTCAATGAAATCATTTGGGATACATGTGTGGGATTCAATTGTCTTTTTTCTTTCCTTAATGACTTTGTTTTACCACAAACACTCCTTGATTAGGTTTTGAAACTAGATGTCCAATGTTTTAATTTCTTCTCATCCACAAAGTGTATTATGTGGAAATAGGAGAAATCAAAGCAAGAGTTAACTAATGTTTACTTTAGTAGTAGAAAATTGAGATAAAATTCAAGTGCCTAGAAACCTCTAAGGATATGAATCCCAAGGGCAAGCAAGGGCACACAAATTTTTTCAAGGATATTTGCTTCTCCTAAAGGGTTTGAGATTTGATGCCCATGTTAAAAAAAAAAATTCCAATGTTTTCGATCAAGAAATTTGTTATGTAACTAAGAAAAAGTAAAACCCTATGGCTATGAAAGACTATATTTGTTGAGTCCCCACTTGGACAAGTCCAGCTACACTTACTTTCAATGGATGGTTAGATGCTTGACCCCACTAGCTCCCCTCCATGGCTCAACACTTATTTTGGGAAATCCAAGCATCAAAACCCATGAATCTCCCATGGCATACTTTCCATCTCTACTAAAAGTTGTAAAAGTGTGGGGCAACTTCAGAACGACCATTCTTGCACCAACAAATAGATAGGTATTTTGGCCTTTCTACAACAAGGGTTTTAATTCAGACTTTCCATTCGTAGGAGTTGATCCATCGGGGTGAGAGAGCATTGCTTCCCTTCTCATTGGAACCAACCGCACGATACTAGCCTTTGATCTAGTACCCACTTTTATATCCCGGCTGGAAATACTCTTGGCTTTAGAGTGTTACCAGTTGGGTCATTCCCTTGGGTGAGTACTTTTTCCCCAAGGCAGGCCCTCTAAAATAAAAAATAGTGAGAAAACATATCAGTAGTTTGATCAACCTTCATTTAGAAACAAAGGCAGAACACACGCAATATGTTCCACTCACACTCGCAAAGATTTGTCAATTTTAATCTCAAAATGAAATGTAGAGGTAATTACTTTATCCCAACTTAAGACCACCAAAAATCCTTTTGATTCTCAAGATCGTCATGAGGCATGAGAGAAGCGCATAAATCTTTTCAATGGTGTTAATTTGAGTAAGCAATCACAAAACAAAGTAGCACTTGTTCATTTTAAAACCCACAAAGAAAAAAGTGAATTCTTTTTATAGCACCAAAGGAAATGTGAAGATTTCCTTGTTCAATTGTTAAATCTAAAAACCAACTCTAGTAAGTTTGTGTCCTAAATTTCATTTTAAGCCCTTTTGTAACAAGAAATTGAAATGTTATTTTTAGAGCCCAAAAGGAAAATTAGAAGGTCCTAAGCATGAAAGATAACAACATTTCTTAAGAGAAAAAAATTGAGTTCTCTTAGAGTGTTTAACAAACACTAAAGTGTTCAAAAACACTTGGTATCATGAAAGAATGATATCATCATGCCACATTTCTTCTTCACTCTTGATCAAGCCAACCTACAAGAAAACTAGTCAAATCTACAAAAACAGAGGTTAGAAGATCAGAGAACAATCCAAATGATTAGAATTTGAAAAAAAGCATGTGTCGTAAAACTAATTTTCACTTTTTACTTCCCTCCAGCGGTGGAATCTATGAAGGCAGTGTAGTTTAAAATTTCTAGCAGTGCTATATAGTGCCACTTTTCAGTCAATGTTGCTCTGTAGTAGGGACAGAGACCATGAAGGCATTTCTATTTCAACCAGTGGTGGAGTTTGAAGTTTAGAAAGATTCCAACAGGCAAAAAAGGATCAACGGTGCACTTTGGAAATTTGAATCTTTGGTGGGAAACAAAGAGCGTCAAAGTTTGGAATTTGTAGTAGTGTGATATAGCGATGTTGGAGTCCTAGCAATTCTAAACTATTACACTATTATGTTAGCAATGGAGTTCCCTATAGAGACAAAAACAACAAAAAAGCACAAAATTTGGTGAAAAAATGTGATTATACCTTTTGGTTAGCCCTCTTTCTAGCACCAAAATGTATGAACCAAGATCCTAGTACCTGCAAAACATAACAAATACACACATTAGAAAATTGAAATGCAAGTTAGAATCTAAGTTCCCCATGAAATCCATTTTCAAAGCTTAAATTAGGAAATAAAATGAACATAATAAGAAATCAATAAAATAGATTGAATCCTAATTAAACAAGAAAATTGTTGATCCCATGGGGGAATTGGTGCCAATTTGATGTGAAAAGTGGCCCTTTCCCAACTCCAATGATGCAATTTTGATGATTGATGAAGAGTGATCCACTTCGTTGAAGATTCAATGAGGCTTCATGATGAAAAATCTACATAACCTAGCTAAGACTTGATGAAATGGATAAAAATTGCTAAGCTTGAGGATGGATTTGAATATAATAACTTTGCTCAAATTGTGGATGCTAAAATGAGGAAAGATACCTCTTATTTATAGAATGGTAAGATGGAGAAATACCCAAAATGGAGCAATGTGGGACTAACATTCAACCAATGGCAAGGTGTCACTTGTCCAAATGTGAATGGATGGAGGATGTACACATTTTGATGAATGTGCCCATAAATGCAATTAGGTGATATTTGAAATTAGTGAAATGACAAGGTGGGGGGAAAAGAAATGCCTTAAATGCCACTTGGATCAAGGAAAAAGGACTTATTAGGTGAATTAAATGTCTTGTTGGAAGGACAAAGCCCACTTGGATTTTGAATTCAAATTTGAGAAAATATTCCTCCATTATGCCATGTTGAGAGAAAATAGAGATTTAATAAATCAATTAAATCTATTTTCATGTGCAAGTGGCAAAAGCTAGAGGATGGGACATGAGTTAGGATTAAATTAATCAAGGGTTAATTAATTTAATGAAAGATTAGATGATTTGAAAAATTTGACTTAGATTTATAGGTTAATTTAAATCAAATATGAGAATAATGTGATACAAAGATTAATTAAATAAATATTTTTGATTTATTTAATTAAAGGGGATGAATTTAGATTAAACTAAATAAGGTTTTAATTTATTTAATTTAATAGGTGGAATTTGTATATTTAATCAAATAAAATGAGCTATTTAATTAAATAGGGAAGTAGGGTTAATCAAATCAGATTGGTTGAATTAATTAACAAGGGAGAAAGACTTAATTAGATAAAATAATTTATTTAATTAAGAGAGGAAAATTGATGAATTTAATCAAATAAGGGTATTCGATTAAATGGTTAGACTGAAAGGGTGATTCAGGATGAAATGGTGTTAGTAATTCGGATCAAGTATGTCGGTATATTTTCCATGTCTACAACTTATATGTTAGAGGGGAAAATGTCTTAGTTTCGAAATGTGTCAATATTATTGTTTGCTTTTAGAGTTGAGTCATACTTATAAATATCTCATTGTTTCCACTATGTTGAGTTTAATTTCCTTGTAGGCTACAAATGTGAATACAATCTTAACAAGAGATGCACTACGATTTATAGATGTTGATGATTTTGTCCCATCTCTAGTCCTCCAACTAATGTCTTACCAAAACATAGGAGGTGATCAAAGCCTAGTTGAATGATACAAAGTCATCTTGTCTGATGGTACCCACATGCAAATGGGAAATTTCCTGCAAAATACAATGACCTTTTGTTCACAGGAAAGTTGAAAATAGGTTCGATTGTGTGCTTGACAAACTATTTGTCTAGAAAGCTACAAGAATCGAGGTTTGATATAGTTTTTCCTTGCTTGTACTTGTAGTTTCCTGCTTCCTTATTTGTGGGGGTTGCCTTTTAAAATATTTAATGTTCATTTCATTCCAGGGAAATTGTCATACTAGCCCTAGATGTGAAGATGACAGATTACAAACTAATTGGAAAACCTAAATATTTTTTTAGAGATCAAGATGAACAAAAAAATTTCTACGAGTCACCCTCCCCATCCAAATGAGCCTCCACCTTTGGAATTAATACATCCCCAAGGTAGCAAGATGCTCCTGCAAAAATCAGCCCTATTAAACGGTTGAATGTTTACCAAACCAAATGGATGATAAAAGGTCATGTAACAACAAAGAGGGATATGCACCATTATAGCAAGCAAGGGCACGAGGGGCGGGTATTCAACTTTGATATCATTGATGATGAGGGCACAAAAATATGGATTGCATTCTTTAATGACATTGCAGACATGCATTATGATAGGGTTGAGGTGGGATGTACTTATTATGTGTCAAAGGGATCAGTGAGACAAGCAAACAGGAAATTTAATAAGTTGAACAACTAGATGGAAATAATTCTAGATCAAAGTTCAATGTTAAAATGATGTGATGATGAGGCCTTTGTGTCATAAAAATTATTTAACTTCACCCCATTAAATGAAATTGCAAATTGCACTAATAACAGTTTAATTGATGTTATTGGCACTGTGGTGCATGTGGGAATTGTTTTGACTATACAAAGAAAGGATCAGTCCCAAAAAATTCAAAGGACTATTAAACTTAATGATTTTTCATCCTTTTCAATTGATGTTAATTTGTGGGGCTCAAACTAGGAAGCAAAGGGTCATGAGTTGGAGAGGTTGTACACCCCTGGTTTAGCACTCATCCTTGTTAAAAATGCACGTGTTGGGTACTTCAATGGATTTGTTCTTAATATAGCCATAGCAACTCTTCTATATATAAATCCATACATACCAAAAGCATGGCCATTGATCGAAAGAGGATATATTGTTCCACCTACTATTGAGGCCCCTCGTGTAGTCCCTCGAAAGGTTGCTCTGGGAAATGGCAGAGTCACTTTTTCATAAATGTTCAACCACTGCCTTGGCTTGCTAGAGACTTTGCAAGCTACTCTCAAGGCAACAGAAAAATTTATAAAAATTGATGCATTTTACTATGTTGCATGCCCGTTGGAGGTGAGTGGTAGGCAATGCAAAAAAAAGTGTGAACAATCTGAGCAAAATACATGGTTCTGCCCAAAATTCCAAAGAACAATAGCTGACTGTGACTTTCAATATTTATTGCAACTAAAGATCGAAGACCACATAGGTGAGCTTTGGGCAACTACTTTTGATGAGGCTACAACAAGCCTATTACAAATGTCAGCAAAACAACTTTACATGTTGCAATATGACTCTACCGTTGAAAGGAGTATTGAGTCTATAATCAATGTTGTCACAGGTCTACACATCATTTTTTTTCACTATTTTAATCAAAAAACAAACTTATAATTCAGAAACAAGACTAAAAACAACAATAGTGAAGGTTGCAAAGCTTAACTTTGAAGCTGAGGGTAAGCTCTTAATATCAGATTTGTCTGCTATTTCTTCTACCATGCAACAGTCTCTATAGATAGTTGTCATATTTCCCTTAACACCAAAACAACCATGGCTAATTGTGACTTTGCATATTTCTTATAGCTCATGTCAGTTGGACATTTAGTTTGTTTTGTTGCCTCGCACTACTTGTCGCATCAAAAATACCTTTCATTTCTACTGCTATTACTTTGTTGTTTGTTTGAGTGGTTACATATTAAGAAAATGAAGTATAACTTATAATGCTTAAGTAAAAAATATTCAGTTGTTTTCTTTTCTATTATTCATGTTGGTTATAATTTCATTACATTTTAAGTGTATATTTCTAATTTAATTTTATACTATTTATTTATATAGACATTTTTTCCTTTTTAGGAGATGTATCGTTGTCTACACCTACTCATATATGTACTCGTGGAAATAGTTGTATGTATGTGTACATTTACATATGCATATAGATAAATATACATGCATGCAATTGATATTTCCCTGTGTTATACAACTTCCTGGTACATATGTGTGTAGATATATGTTCGTGTGTTGTATATCTATGCATATATGCATACACAATTCAATATTTACAACTATTTGTAAGTTGCATTAAAGAGAATGTTGTTTTCATCTTGTTTACAATGTTCTAAGTGCATAGAATATCTTGACATAGTTTTGTGTAGACATATGCATCTATAATGTATTTGTCTATGTAACTATCATGTCTGGGTATCCATCTAATGCTTACCAAGTGTTCTTGCTATTGCTTTGTGATCCCTAATGATAATGCCATGCTGGATGTGGATGTCATATGGTTCTTGGCTATAATGTTTGTTATGTATGTTATGCAGCTCAATCCACAATCCAGTGCCGAAAAATGTGTCATTGAAATTACCACAAACTACTCAATTAGTTTGGTGAGTTTTAAATGTAAAGTATTATTGCAACTATTGGAAATATATGTAGCACATACATGAGACAATGTTCGCATGGTAAGTTGTGCAAAGTGACACTTGTTTCCTCTGTGCATGCAAATCAAATAGCTCAAGTTATACACGTTGCCTTGTTTTCTATAAGGGATAGTTGATTGTTGTACTCTAACTTAGGGTATATTTTTCTCTTTTTGGTAAGGTTGTATTAGGAGAGACTATATGTTTTATTCAAACCAATATTTTTTCATTCATGGATCGACTTTTGCAGCGCATCCCCTGTGATAATTTTTTGCCAGTGCTTCTCTTTGAAAACAAGCCAGTGGTTTGCATGGGCTTCTCAACATGAATTTCATTCTACACTTCTTTGTATGGCCTCAATTTTCTGGTTATGTTTGCAATTGAATAAAATTCTTAACATAATCTAGTTTTCTTTTTGTGTTTTGTTGCCTGCTACCCTGGGTTTTTTTACCCATTGGTTTGCTATTCACAATTTTTTTGTGCTTTGTGCAATCAACAATGCATATATATGTGCCTCTTCAGAAAGGCTCACATTTGTCTCGGAGGTTAGGCATACAGAAACATTGCACCGAATAGCAAGCAGCTGAATCACTCACCTGAACTGTGCAGACCCGCCTTTGTATTTTGCTAGAAGTTGCAGGATACATACCAACAATTATAATGCACTGTAAATCAAACAAGATAATCTTCTCCAACAAAACTATTCATTATCATCATCATCAAAATTTTCTCTTCTTTATGGTAAGTGAATTGCTTCTCCTTTGCTCTTCACCTCTATGCATATAGAATCTGCACCCTCTCTAAACTCAGTTCATTATCATTTTTTATATGTGACATGTAATTGTCCTATTACATATATTTTTCTTATAAATTATAAAGCCACTCAAATTTCATGTTTTAAATGTTGCTTGCTGATAAAACATGTTCACAGTACTAAATTTCAGAGTTTGCTTCTATGTAGGTTTATCCCACTGTAGCGATTTTAAATTACAAGTACATTATATTCATATACAACATGTAGTGCCCCACAGAAATACTAAATGGCTTTACAATTCCATATTTTCATGTTGTACGGCCTTCACCTATATTCCATCTGTATACAATGTAAACCTACATATCTTTTTTTCCATTTCTCATTTCACAACTCCATGTCAAATTATAAAAAATGTATAACGTTGATTTCCACTGAATAGATTTCCTCAGGTACAAAAGCATTGCCTTCAACATTCACCAAAGTGGGGGACAATTAATGTTACTGCTCGTGGATTTGGTCATTGCTGATGATGCTCTATGACCTGATATGGTAGGGTGGAGAGTAGGATTCCTTTTCTGCATCTAGACTCCAATCCATTCCATGCACAAGGAATTTCTAGATTTTATTTACTTACTTTTTGTACTGCAACTCCATTGCATCTCATTTGTAATTAATTCTATAAGTCTATATTTTTTCATTTTTTTATTGTCTACCAACCGAAACAATTGTACTTCATAGGCCTTTTCATGTGATTAGATATTGTATTGAGTCATTGGTGGTCAAAACATTGCTCTAACCATTAATCATAGTGGTGGATAGTTTATTTTCTTGCTTGGGGGTTTGGTGAGAGTGCACGACGCTCCATGAACACATATGGTAGGGTGGAAATCGGGCCTTGTTTTGTTTTGTGCATAATACATTCTTCCACACACACTAGGTATGGCTAAATTATAATCACTCCATTCATCCCATTGCAAGTAGAGAGAAAATTATATATTATAAAATATAAAACTTTGATATATTTTTTATTTACATATCATCTATCAATAAAGCATGATCACTGGACTAGAATTCACACTTTTTATATACATAGGTTGTATATGGTTTAACCTTTTCACTAAAATTTTTGCATAGGACTATAGCTGTGAGTTTTAGCTTTCCACCACGATGGTTGTAATGGAATAAAATAGTTAATGTTATGTGGTTCATTCTATTTTTTCATAATCACCACACTAAACTTCAGATATTTTTATTATTCTTGCAAACCATATTCTAGGCATAATGCAGTGTTTAATGAACTAATGTGTTACAAACAACCTTTTAGAATAATGATAGTGACTGGAAAATCAATGACAATGGTCAAATAGACAATCATATCCTCATGTACCCTATATTGATTGTAATAAGCAATATTCATTTCACCACTGATCAAGGTGGTGGGAAATGTATATTCTTGTTTGAGGGTTTGGTGAGAGCCCATGAGGCTCCATGAACCAATATGGTAGGGTGGAGAGTAGGTCTTATTGTGTTGAGTTTTATTTTATAGTTTTTATGTACAGATTGCTATCTTTCCCACATAGGATTCACAAACAAATAAAAAAAATTTAGGTTGTGGTTACAACATACTAAAATAGTTGATCTTATACACTTTATGTTAGCTTGCATTGGCCATTATTGATAATTGATATCTTGCTTAAGCTATATCGTTCCATAGAGAATGCCAAAAAATAAGCACAGTTGTGAAGGACGCCAGTGAAATGTGATCAAAATTGATTGTTGTATGGTTTTCGTGTAGTGGTAATCGTGCAAGTAACATCTATTTTAAAGTCCTTAGAAAATAAAATGAATGTATGTGCAGTTATCAATAACGTATTTTTCAGTGTCATACTCTAGGTTTTTGTTCTTGTTGAAGATAGCTGTGGAGGCCAGCGAAACACTATTAGCTTTAATTTTTGTATGGTTTTCGCATAGTGGTGATCATACAAGTTACATCATTTTTAAAGTCCTCAACAAACAAAATAAATTTCTGTGCAATTATCAATAGCGTATTGTTGGCTTTCATCCTATGGGTTTCTGTTGTTGTTGAAGGTAGTTGTGAGTGAGGATAGAAAGCTTATATGGAGGTTCAAGTGCATTCATTGGCTATGGAATCTCTGTAAAGGTGATTGGATGTTATCTTGTGTTCTTTGCATGTGTTCATGGTTGCCAAATCTATGGGTTTTGATAAATTTGTGTTCATTTTTTGCAAGCGGTGGAGAAAGAACAGTGGGAAGAGAAAGAAAGTGGGTAGATATGTAATTGAAGGAAGCAGGAAGAGGCGTATATTATTTATTTTTCTTCCCTCATCATCTGGTTGCTCTTAGTCAGTTCTATAATTTCTTCATATTCGCAGTTGCTCCAAAAAGCATGCTTCTCCCTTAGGAGAGAGAGTTCAAAAAATGGGATGTTGATATTCCAATATACATGCTAAACAGATGAATGATCTTTTAAACAACTATGAAGATGAAGTGATTATAAGACTGGATAAGAGAATGGGAACATTGATTTCACCATTCATCATAGTAGTCGCCACCCAATATTTGATAGCAGGCCTCATTTTGTTGTCTTCCATTTTATATTTGCTACGTGTGCAACTGAATTGCTCACTTGAACAATATTGTTCATTGGCATCATCACAAAAATTTGTTGTACTTTATGGTAAGTAATTGTAGGGGTCTGGTGATATCCAATGATGCTTCATGATCCAAAATGGTAGGGTGGCGAAAATGGCACCTTTTGTATGTCTAGACTTCAATCCATTACGTCCAAAAGTTCTAGCCTTTGCAGTAAAAGTTTTGCATAGGAACGTGGGTATCAATTTTTAGCTCTCTCTTGCGATGGCTATAATGGAATAAAATAGTTAATTTTATGTAGTTCATTCTATTTTTGTGTAATCAACATACTAAAGTTCACAGTTTTTGTTATTCTTGCAGACCATATTCTAGCCATTATGCAGTATTTGATGGACTAATGTCTTACAAACAACCTTTCAAAATAATGATAGTGGTTGGAAAATCAGTAACAATGGTCAATTACACAATCAGATCCTAATTTACTCTATATTGATTGTAATAAGAAATATTCATTTCATCATTGATCAAAGTGGTGGCCAATATATATTCTTGCTTGAGGGTTTGGTGAGAGTCCATGAGGCTCCATGACCCAATATGGTAGGGTGGAGAGCAAGCCTTATTGTGATGAGTTTTATTTTATATTTTTATGTGGAAATTTCTATCTCTCTAACATAGGATTCATAAAAAATTCATATGCTTTAGGTTATGCTGATAACATAGTGAACCAGTTGATCTTATACACTTTATGTTAGATTCCATTGGGCATTGTTGATTATTGTTCTCTTGCCTAAGCTATAGTGTTCAATTATTGAGAAGGTGTTGTTAAAAAGGCTATGTTGTTTCAATTTTTGGTAGGGTTGTGTTGAGTTGTCAATTCCCTCTTCCTCTCCCTTTATGCTTTGTTTTTTTGCTTGAATTCTTAAATTACCTTGCTGATCATATGATTGTTCTTCTCCCTGGGAGAGAAAGTTCAAGAACTTGGGTGTTGATATTCCAGTTTATATGGTAAAGAGATGGATGACCTTTTCGAATGAAGTTCAACCAACTGTGAAGATGAAGTGATTGTAACTGTGGTTATGAATCAACATCCCAGTTCTTGAACTCTCTTTCCAAGGGAAAATAGCCAATGACGCTCCATGACCCAATATGGTAGGGTGGACAGCAGACCTATTTTTGTATGTCTAGACTTCAATCCATTCCCTACAAAAGGTATGCATATATTTTTTGATTTATTAATTGTGTACCAATGGTGAGTGTTTATTACACTTACACTTTTTTGTTATTCTTGTAGACCATACTCCAAAAATATCCACTATTTCATGAACTAATGTGTTACAAACAACCTTCCCGAATAATGATAGTGACTATAAAATCAGCAACAATGGCCAAATAGACAATCATATCCTAATGTACTCTATATTGATTATAATAGGAAATATTCATTTTACCACTAATCACAGTAGTGGCCAATCTATATTCTTGCTCAGGGGTTTGGTGAGGCTCCATGTCTCAATATGGTAGGGTGGAGAGCAAGCCTCATTGTGTTTAATTTTACATTGTATTTTGTATGTACAAATCGCTATCTTTCTAACATAGCAATAAAAAAAAAATCATATGTTTAAGCTTATGGTTACAATGGAGTAAAATAGTTGTTGTTATACACTTTATGTTAGATTCTACTGGGAATTGTTGATTATTCTTCTCTTGCTTATACTCTACATCACACAAATAATTAAATTATTTTAACCAAAATTCATTTACAGTACTTTGTTGCTAGCTATGAAAAGATCCTTAGTTTGTATCATAAGGAATTGATGCAGTTGCCAAATTATGGGGTGTCCTTATATAATCATGAATTCAACTAATAGTATGCCATGATTATTATTTCCCATATAAATACACATTAGTAATGTCATCAATTAATTAGACATTCAAACTTATCCATAATAATATTATATTTTGATTAACTAATGAAACTTAATGTTGGTGTGAATAATTGTCTTGTACCTAGATAATTCATTCACTAGGTAATTAGGGGACATATTCACATGGTTAAGTTTACTTAGGATATAAAATTATTTCTAGAAGTCTTAGTTGGCTTTTCTAGAACTTATCTTATCTAGCTATATTGCATGATTCCTAGGTAATTAGTTGTCTCATGTCATAGGATTAAGACACTTGTCATGATCTTTTCTAATCCTACATCTCTACCTTGCCTTTATAAGCAAGGCATCTCATGTACATTTGTATAATATTAAACCAATATTCAATCTTGCATTGTGAAGCAAGATTTCTTTCCATTCTCTCTCTTGTGGAAGTGGTTTTGGTCTAGCAACTGTTCTTGGGGGTGTTGGGGAGTCACCATTTACTCCCACATGGTATCAGAGCACCAAGTGTTGGAGATTCCTTCCCAGATCTGACAGTTTTCTATTGGCTTGAATTTTTTTGCTGGGTGTAGATTCAGGTTTCATTGACCTCATGGTTGAATCTAGTGCATTGAATAAAGTCAAGTTTTCCTTTCATTTCATCAAATTTGGATATGTTTTGGCTGATCTATGAAGGCTTTGAAAAAGTGTGAAGAGTAGCTGATCCAGGAGGTCACTAAATTTTTAAAGCACTTTGGGCCCAGATCGGCATCACCATTGTGCTTAGAAGGCCTCACAAACAAATTTTGACTGCCAATTCGTCCAATTTTGGTAAAATTTGTTTCTAAGGCAAAAAAAAATTCCTTGGACAGGCCATACGGCCCCCCAAGTCGACATTTATTTTCATAGAAAAATTATTTCAAAAAAATAAATATTGCAATTTATTTGTATTGGGAAATTTTTTCTATAGTGTGGGCAATATTTGTTTTGGGTTTATTAAAAATTTTGTGGTCAAAACATTTTTGGCGGAGACTTTATGAAAATTTTTGGGCTTTTTCAATAATTGTCAGTCAGAATATTCTTTGTAAGCGTACTTACTCTACCTTAGCAGATTGGTCTAAGATTGTAGTCAACCTTCTCATCTTCGTACTTCCTCACTTCACATTGGGTCACATCCGACTCTATTGGCTACACCGACGAGGTATCAAAAGGTCAAATCATATGCAGAGTGGTGCAAAGGCATTTATCATCTTTGTAAGATTTCCTTAAGATATTTCAATAAGACCGAGTTATATTTAAAGCAGTGGATTCAAAATTTTATTTTATTAAAAATATTCTTTTTTGAATAGCCGACTATATCATGATATTATAAATGGCTGCAATTTCTTAAGGAATGCTGAAATTTTTAAGTCCCGTGATTTAATTTTTTTCCCCCATTTAGTGACCAGATTTTGCCCCCAAGTTAAATTGGTCATTTTTTTCATTTTATCATAACTTTCTCATACGGAGGCGATTTTTTTCAAACGAGATATCATCAGAAAGTTGGCAGTGTCAAATTTTCATTGGTCCAGATATTTTGTAGGGATTTTGGAGTTTGTACCATTCTTTTCCATGTTGAAGATAGATCTTTATTTTTGGCTTCCAAGCTCATATCTTTGTAAATGGATTTCTTAATGACTTTGGAGAAAGGGTACTATAGGAAATGGAGTAATTTAATTCTCACTCATCTTGGTGAGTGGAATCTATTATCATATTTGTTTAATAAAGTTCCTTGTCTTAGCATAGATGATGAGTATTCCATTTGGAAAGGCTTTAGGGCTAGAGTCTTTAGAGTTATTTTTGAAAATGTAAATGGTGAAATTTTTGAGACACTTATTCACTTTGAATGTCCTCATGCTCTTTGGACTCATATTAGAGAGGTATATGGAGACCATGATTTTTCTCAATCTCTTGAAGATCCTCTTTCCAACTCTAATGTGCTTCTTCATTCTTCAGAGTTGATAACCCATGCTTGTGATCCTTTGGAGGAGATTACAGACACTTCAGAGGTTCCTAATTCTTCATCTTCTATTGATGATTCATTGAGTACTACCAATGGTTCATTGCAATAGGTATCTGAAATTCTTCCTGATTGGGATTCCTATTTGACATACATTGCTTCCTTGTTTGTGGAGTCTCACATTTCAGATTTGGAGGACCAATTTGAGGGTCTATCTCTCCTATTTGATGAATCATGTTTACCCATATTCATAGTCTTTGCATAGTGTGCATAATAATCTTCTCCCTAATTTGCACTTAAGGGGGGGTGTTGGTGTGGATAATTGTCTTGTACCTAGCTAATTCATTCACTAGGTAATTAGGGTACATATTCACATGGTTAAGTTTACTTAGGATATAAGATTCTTTCTAGAAGTCTTAGTTGGATTTTCTAGAACTTATCTTATCTAGCTATATTGCATGATTCCTAGGTAATTAGTTGTCTCATGTCATAGTATTAAGACACTTCTCATGATCTTGTCTAATCCTACATCTCTACCTTTCCTTTATAAGCAAGGCATCTCATGTAAATTTGCATAATATTCAACCAATATTCAATATTGCATTGTGAAGCAAGATTTATTGTCATTCTCTCTCTTGTGGAAGTGGTTTTGGTCTAGCAACTATTCTTGGGGGTGTTGGAGAGTCACCATTTACTCCCACACTTAATTCAATATTGGTATTATTTTTAGATTGTTTTAACTATAATTGATGTAGGGTTCTTTGTTACTAGCTACGAAAAGATCCTTAGTTTGTATCATAAAGAATTGATGCAGTGGCTAAATGATGGGGTGGGCTTATATAATGATGAATTCAACTAATTTTATGTCAACATTATCATTTCCCAACTAAATGCACATTAGTAATGTCATCAATTTAGACATTGAACCCTATCCATAATAATATTATATTTTGATTAACAAATAAAACTTAATCATATTGCTATTACTTAATGAAATCATTTCAAATTTAATAATAATATTTCTCTTTAATTAAAAAATTAACTACATAATATTATTATTTACCCCACCAAACCAATTACCAATAATAATGATGTTATCACCAAATAATTAATTGAATGTTAATACAATTGTTCTTCAACCAAACCTCTATATGTATATATATATATATATATATATATATATTCTACAAACTTACTTTTCCACCAACTATTGCTTACACACTTTATGCTTTATATACATATCCTCCTTTCAACCCATTAGGGTTAACACCCTCGTTCAATCCCCATTATAATTTAAAATAAAATAATCATACTAAACTATAAGGTAAAACTGAGATACAATATTGTTCCCACTCAATCACTTCAATTATCGCCTATAATATACCTAGCGATCCACTGTATTGTTCGTTGGATTCCCCAATGTGTAATTATATTATCTACATTTTCATATAGCTACTATGCTCACTCATGCCATTCACATTCTAATGTTTTTCCATAAAGACTTCCTGCACATCACTTGCCGTTCATGTTGCTCCCCACCTATCAGCTCATTGTTGTGTGTTACTACATGGAACTGCTAGTTTTATGAATTGAGAGATTTTGGTCAAGATGCTACAAAGAAAGAAACTACTTTGAAAGTTTGCAAGGTGGAGAAGGTTAATGAATAAGATATGGATGATCTTGATGAGGTGGAAGTAAAATTTTTAAGGAGATTGAAAAGAGCACTAGAAAATATAGAGGTGAGTTACCCTTTAAATGTTTTAATTGTGGAAAGATAGGTCATTATGCTTCTAAATTTCCAATTATTTAGTTTCAAATGACAAACCAAAGGATCATAAAGGAAATTTTTTTCAAGAAGAGTTATTATGTTGAAAGAGGCAATGGTGCATCTAATGATGAGGAAAATTAGACTATCCTGATGATGACAATGATGAATGCTTGTTCATGGATCTAAATATTGGAACTAATTCTACTAATTCTAAAAGATGTTGGAAGAAAGAGGAGTTCATCATTGATGTAGTTGTTCACAACATGATCATGAAGGATAAGCACAAGGTCTATGCAGTTATACTTTGTAGTGTTTTCATTGATGTCAACATTTGTATCTTGATATGGATATCATGGTGTAGATTATTTTGGTTGGTTCTAACATGTTTTGGGATATTTATGGAAGATAAATTTGTAATAAGGTTTGATTTGGTGAAGATAATTGTGATGGAAATTAACTAAGTGTTAATTCAGCTAATTATGTGTAATAGGGGATCTGATAGTTTGGTCTACACTGGTCGTGAATTAACATCTCTCTATGGTTCTAGCATATTTTTTGGGTGTAGAAGCATCTAATTTCATAATTTCATCTTGTTTTGTCTTTTGGTTTGAAAGTTGCAAATGATAGAAGTTTGGCCTGGCAATTATAGTCATTTCCTCTAGAATGCATATAACTTGGAGAGTTTGCACTTCTCCACAGATAGGATTTTGGACTTGGAGATTTAAGGAGATGTTGACATATGACAATAGAGTGTGAATTCCAAATGGCATAGTTTTTTGAGGATCGCATGTCAGAATATAGGTATACAGTTGAAGAATTTTTGTATTAGGTCTTTTGTAGTACCAACCTAATAGGTGTGAAGGTATGTGAAGATTAATTAAGTGTTGCAGAGTTATGTGAGAGCTATTATAGGTCCATGTCAACCTAATTTTGTAATTAGAGTTAAAATATTAGAGGTTAGGTAATAAAGCATATAAATCAAACCCTAATATACAATGAAGCACAAATAAGCATAAAGATATAAAACATAAAATAATTTTACCAAATCTTTATGCCACCATTGATTCACCTTCATTGCACCTCTCCATTTTGCTTGAATATAATAATTTCTCTCAAATTTCTTTTGAGTATGAAAATAGGCCTAATGACAATGACAAAGCAAAATATTGAAGATTCTTAATGACTATGGATGCACTTGACTTGATATTGATAGCAAGATGACTCTAGATAGCTTGTAAATCGCATAAGCTCATGTAGACTCTAGATGATGAAAATGAAAATGACAAGGTCTTTAATAAGAAAGAAAATTTTGAATGAAGGGCTAAGATTGAATGTCAATAATCAATGGCCAAGAATGAAAGATGTAGTATGGACTAGGGTTAGGGAAAATGATAAGGATTGACGGTCAAGATTAAAATATAAATAATTTAACTAAGGGTGGAGGTTAATTGAGATGTCGATAGATAAGGACTTGACGTGGAAGATAATATTGGCATGGATAAAGAGGTGAGAATAAATTAAATAATAAAAATTATTTAATCTAGGTGGCCAATGAATAATTAAATAATTAAAATAATTATTTAATTATAGAGGAATATGACAAAGGGAATCTTTTGAATTAAATAATAATTTAATTCAAAATTTAAGAGAGTGGACCAAATTAAATAAAGAAAATTTATTTAACTTATGATAGAAAAGGCTAATGAATAATTAAATAATTAAAATAATTATTTAATTATAGTAGAAAGTGATATAAAAAGTAAATAAATAAAGATCTATTTAATTTTAGAAAGAAATGGACTTAATTAGTGATGTAATTAAATAAATGAAATTTATTTAATTAATCAAGGAGGAATAAAGATAGAAATGAATTAATTAAATAATTAAAATTATTTAATTAATAGAAGACTTATGACTTTAGAAAATAATTAAATAATTAAAATTATTTAATTATCAAAGACAAAAGAGGAAATGATGGAGAATTTAGAAGTCGCAGGCCTAAGACAATTTTTAGTGTCTAGAATTTCATTTTTTTATAAGGATTGAGTCTTGGTGTGAGGTGTGTGTGGAAGCATTTGAGTCGACAAGTCATATATTATCTATTTTGTATGATACATCTAATTAGGTTGACCTAATTAATGTTATTATTGAAGTGGATATAAAAAAAGATCATTTTCAATGTTTTGATATATGTGAAACATGTAAGTGATGTGAATAATGCAAATTGAGTGAATACGCTATGAATTTAAGTTTTGAATGTTGAGTACAATATTAGAGTGATGCGAGTGTAGAGGAAAGTAGAGTGTTAGATCAGAATCAAATGAAGTGTGTAAAATAAATTTATTGAGCCTCATTGGAACTGTATCTCGTGCATATGTCAAATGAAATTATAATAGTTCAATCTAGGATATTAGCCACAAACTTTTTTTTATCTCTCTTTCTCTCAGTGGATAGTGAATCCACCTATAATGAGCACTTCTGTAAATATACTATAACTAGTTATAATATAGAAAAATAGAGAAAATCAAGGTGTTTGTCAAAATGTATTGATAACAAAGGGGGTATGATGCACCCATTTCTCTAGTTTCATTCAAAATGTGTGCTATAGAATATAGATTTGAAAACTAATAGAACTAACTATCAAAATGTAGATCAAGAAACGGTAAAATGTTGTGTATCTATCACCAAAGATGTTTTTTTAGACCTCAAAAAGGACTTTTTCACCCTATGGTGAATGGGTCCTGGTTAGGGCTCTTGGAAAATGCTTTATGGGTTCTCTTTTGATTAGTTTTCACTCCTAGATTCTAGTTGTTCACTGTCAAAAAGATGGAAATAAATATTGTAGAAGATTTTTAGTGATTTGACAACTTTTCTTGCAAATTTGACAACTTTGCAACTTTCTTCATTTTTTCTCCAAATGATCTTCAACCTCAAATCTGCAATCACACATCAAAGAGAGAAAAAAATTCTTTGTTAGGGAATGGGGGTTTTCCTTGGTCAAACCTCATTTTGGTAATTAAACCTTGAAATGAATAAAAGCATGAAGGAATGATGAATGAACAACAATATGTAATAACTCACCAAACCATAATTGAAACCTTGCAGTACATATCTGCAAACTTGCATGAAGTGGTCTCAATGAATGTAGATCTTGGTCATGAAACTTTATTAGAGATGATGCCTTTGAATATGCTTGAATTGATCTTGAACACTACATCAACATATGAGCTCAAACAACATGCATGATGCAATACATGTCTTTGAAATGACAATGAAATCTTGATTTTTGTAATGATCTTCTTCAAATCTCCCCTTGAATGCCTTAGAAATTTCTCTCAAATTCTCTCTTGATCATAAGTTTTCTATTAGGATGCTAGCATAAAAACTCTAGGTTCTTGGCTAGAAATTATAGGATGAACATAGTGAAATAACCTTGTATTTATTTGAATCTTAAGATTAATTCTTGAAATTCAAATATCACAAGATGACATTGAATTATAGATTTGAAATCATTAAAATACCACCAAAAATATATTCCAAAGTGGGGTCCTAGGTCTAAGTGAGGACCCATTCACCATAGGATGAATGGGTCCTAAGCCACTTACCTAGGACACACATTAGGAAATGTTAAACATTATGTAAAAATAGGGTCCTAGATCTAAGTGAGGACCCATTCACCCTATGGTGAGTGGGTCCTAGGTCACTTACCTAGGACACACATCTTCCAAAGTTAAGTTTTGTGAAATGGCATTTATGAATGTTAGGTTTTATGCCTCAGAATTTGCATTTAATTAGGATTGGTTAACAATTAATAAAGCCCTAGATTAATGTAAAGTGTAAAGGTACACCTTAAAACATAAAAAACAAGGCACAATTAAGTCCATTTTATTAAAAAGGGCCCTAAACTTAATGTGAATATGAAAAACATATTACAAGACTAAATTAAGGCATAATTAAGCTCATTTTAATATTAATTATTTCCAAAATAAGTGTGAAAAAGGGGTACTTTTTCCTACGCTACATATATTATGAGCTAATCCTCACTATGGTTTTTCCCATTTTGGGTTTTCCATGTAAAAATATTAGTGTTCATGTGTTATGTAATTTTTTTGGATTTTTTATACTTCCTTTCATTTACTATGTACAATTGAATATACTATGTGGATTGGATGTTTAAATGTTTGAAAGTTTTAAAAGAATACTAATTCACCCCCCCTCTTAGTCTTATGTGTGTTCAAAAAATATGTGTGAAGGAAAGTGCTCTGATAATAGGTCACAACATTGAAGGAACCATGGTGACTTCTTTTCATGTAATAGAAGAGAGAAATTATTGGATAATTAATAGTGGGTGCTCAAATCAGATGACGGGTGATAAGTGTTGCAAAGACTATTGTCATTGCACAAAAATATCAACCTTTTAATGCCTGATACCACCACTAGAGTTAATGAATCCATAGGAAGCAGTTAAGCCATGTGAAGAACCTAAGTGTTGCGATGCACAACACAAGGAGACCAAGGGCACACACCTTGCAACAATCCACCAACACAAGTGAGGGGTTTGAACCCATGACCCATGATACCAATTGTTGCAGAGACGGTTGTCATTGCACCCAAAGATGGACCTCTTAATGCTTGACACAACCACCAAAGTTAATGAATCCATGAGAGGTAGTTAAGCCATGTCACGAACCATAGCACTGGGTTGCACAATACAAGGAGACCAAGAGTGCACACCTTGCAATAGTAAGAGTAAGTTTGTTAAACTTCAAAGGTATGATGGTAGTCTTGTTATGTTTGGTGATGATACATCTAAAAAGATATGTGGAAAAGGTTCAATTAGTTTTGATGGAAAGAATAAAATAGATGATGTTCTTTATGCCAAGGTTCTCTGGCATAATCTTCTTAGTGTAGGATAGATGTGTAGAAAATGATATAATCTTGTGTTTCAAGATGATGTGTATGAAATCAAAAAAGGAGTATTTGAAACTTTTGTTGTTGTAAGTGCAAGGGTAGAAGGTAATGTTTATTAGCTTAAAAGTAGTTGTGCTAAGTGGTTTATGTCTCAAATTAATGTTTCAATAGCATAGAAGAATGGGTCACATCAATTTTGATAGCCTAGCAAAGATCATTTCTATTGATGTTGTGAGAGATCTACCAAATATTACAAATCCTATCAATGCAATCTACAAAGAATGTCAGTTTGGAAAACAAACAAAGAATAGGTTCAAGAAAAAAGAATATTCTACCATAGGTACTTGGAGTTGGTACATATAGACCTATGTGCACCTACCAAAATTAGAAGCTCACATAGTGATAGGTATTTTATGTTATTGGTTGATGATTATTCTAGAATGACATGGGTGACATTTCTTAAAGAAAAATCAGAATTTCTAGATAATTTTAAAGTAGTTAAGTCTATGGTCGAGAATGAAATGGATGTATAAATCAAGTTCTTAAGGTTTGAAAAAGGTGGTGAGTTCACCTCTAATGAGTTTAATAGAGGTTTTTGTGAAGATCATGAAATAAAGAGACATTTGTCAGTTCCTATAACTCCTCAGTAGAATGGAGTTGTTGAGAGGAAGAATAGAACAATTCAAGTGGAAGCTAGAACTATGATGAAGGAAGCAAATCTATTGGATTTCAATTAGAGAGAAGAAATTCATACTGTGGTCTACATTACTAATAGAGGTCAAGCAAGAGTTAATAGTTCAAAGCCTCCCTATGATTTATGGTATGGTAAGCCTCCTACTGTGAAATATTTCATATATTTTTGGAAGAAAATGTTGTATCAAAAGAGATGAAGAAAATTTAGGAAAGTTTGATGAAATATCTGATGAAGGAATATTTTGTGGATACTCTACAAGAATTAAAACTTACCGATGCTATAATAAAAGGTTGAAGAAGATTGTTGAGGCTGCAAATTTTAAGGTGGATGAAGAACAACTGCAAAGTTAAGTACTAATAAAAGGGTATGAATCTAATGAATCCCCTTGTAGTGAAGAAGAAAAAGATGAAGAGAAGGAAAACGAGATGATAGTTGAAGAAGAAGAAGAAGCTCCAAAAAATATCCCTAAGAGTCCTAAGTATGTGGAGAAGAATTATTCTAAAGATAAGAGCAAAGGTGTGTTGACTAGAAAAAAGGATGCTATGACAGAGGAACAAGTAAACTTTTGTTTAATTTTAGAGGTGGAACCTAAAATAGTGATTGGGGCATGCAAAGATGAGAATTGGATCAAAGATATGAAACAGGGATTGGAACAGATTGAGAAGAATCAAACTTGGGAATTGGTTAGAAGACTAGAAAACAAGAATGTGATAGGAACTAAGTGGGCTTTCAAAAAAAAATTGAATGAGGATGGAAAATTTGTTAGAAACAAGACTAGACTTGTGTGTAATGGCTACTTACAAGTAGAAGGAATAGATTTTGAGGAGACATTTGCTCTAGTGGAATGAATGGAAGAATTAGAAGTTTTTTTCCTTTGCAACACATAAAAACTTCAAAGTATATCAGATGGATGTGAAATATATATTCTTAAATGGTGAGTTGGAAGAAGAGGTGTACATTGAACAACCATAAGTATTTCAGTTATAAGAAGATGCTAATATGGTTTGCAGGTTGAAGAAGGAATTGTATGGACTTAAACAAGCTCCTAGAGCCTAGTATGCATGATTGGATAAGTACTTGTTGTAACAAGGATTCAGAAAAGGTATTGTAGATAGTAATCTTTACTTCAAAGTTGAGGGAGAAAAAATCTTGATTGTGGTAGTCTGTGTGGACGACATTATCTTTGGAGGAAATGAAGGTATGTGCAAAAAGCTTTCAAAGGAAATGCAGAAAGAGTTTGAGATGTCAATGTGTGGGGAGATGAATTTCTTCCTTGAATTACAAATCAGTCAATTAAAAAAAAGGTATTTTCATTTCTTAGTCAAATTATGTCAAGGAAATGTTGAAGAAGTTTGGAATGGAGGATTCTAAACCAGTGTGTACCCTATTGTTATTGGTTGTAAGTTGAAAAAAAATGATGGATCTCCTAAGGCTGATTAGAGCAAGTATAGATCAATGATTGGTGGATTGCTATATCTAACTGCTACTAGACCATATATCATATATTCAATATATCTTGTGGAAATATTTCAAGAAGATTCTAGAGAATCACATGTTGCAGCAGTAAAGAGGATATTTAGATACTTGAAGGGCACTCCAGATTTTGGTTTGTGGTATCGTAGAGATATTGATTTCTCTTTGAGTTCATATACAAATTCAGATTGGGAAGGTTGTATGAATGAAAAAAGAAGTACAAGTGGTGGTGCTTTCTTTCTTGGAAGAAGATTGGTTTCTTGGTTGAGTAAGAAGCAATATTTGGGGTTATTATCTGTTGATTGTGTTTTCTGCACAATAACAGCCAGACAGAATATGATATCATATCTCTCTTGAAAGGTAAATCTCTATTGGCAAGCCTCAAGAGATAACCCCAAGGTCTCTAATGTCAGGTCTTGACAGTGCATAAACAACTCAGTAAAAAAATGTGAAAATGTTGGTAATCACAATGGGACCTTATTATAAGCAAAATGTTGAATCGATTCTATCAGATTTAACAAACTGGTGATACTTCAATCCTAGATTTAACACAATAATCAAAGAAATAAAATAAGGATAAGGTTTTCAAAGAGATTTCTAAATCTAATACTACTCCTAAGATTAACAATGAAAGTAACCAACACTGAAATGGACCAATCCTTCAAAAACTAATCTCTGCTTGACCAAGATAAATCTACAATCTCATAGAAAACAATGCAATCTTCTGAGGTGTTAAGATTTTCAAATCATGAGCATTCATTCAACAACCCTTTTTGTAGTTGAAATGAACAAATCTTCACAATCGAACTAGGCACCCAGAATATGAAGTCCAGGCTAACTTTGCAAAGCAACTAACAATCAGTTGGTTGCAAAAAGTATGGACTGAAGGATTGCTACAACATTCAAGTATTAAATCACAAACATTATTAAATAAAATCTAATCTAAACATGAACCTTCCCAAAGCAATTTTAAAGGTAGAATAAAAAGAACGATGAAAAAAAGAAGAAGACAAGTATGGCACCAAATCACAATGTCATTTCTTGTATTCAAATTCTCCACTGTAGCAACAATTCCAGATTTTTGTTACAACATTTGCTTGAGAATACCTACTTGCTACTAACTATCTCTACTTATAACTATTTTTCTATCTAACCATCTAAATATATCTAACTATATTCTAACATATCTAACCCCTTACAAATGAGGCAAAATTCCCATTATATAGAATTTTCCAGAAAACTCATCGGCCAGGCAAGGGTTCTGCAACATTAATGGCACAATAGCTCAGCCAAGAGAGTCTTCGAAATGGGTCAAACAGGTATTAAATGCATATCCCGTCCAAGTCGGCTTGAGATCCACAATGCAGTTCAAACCAACGCGTGGGAAGATGATAAGGAAGCACAAATCACACCGCAGCCTATCATTAGCTCCCTTCCCTATTATCTATGTTCTGATCTGGGTCTTCATGTACTTTCAAGAATGTTGCATCCAAGTCTGCCACCGGTGGTAAGGGAAAAACCCTAAGTCATCTTTTGATGGACGCAATCTCACCCCTTGAGTGTTTGAGCGACTTATCCCAATCCACCTTATATGCCATATACTTATCAACAATTGCAAGGTAGGTGGCTGCATCATCCAGCTGGCGCTCGAACACAAAATCATCATTACTTGGTGCATAAACATCATGCCACCACTTCCTCAACTATTCCAGGCTCAAGTACCTAGGCTCGATCTTCCTTCCTATTATTATGACGAAAAAAGCAATGGATCCATTGTATACACCACTCAGGGTGTCATCAATCTGCTTCCTTTGTTTGTAAATCTTTCAACACCCTCTACCTAATCTGCAATGACTTTGTTCTCAAGGATCCTGCTCTTAATGTCTAGCTTAATATTCTCTGCATCAGACAATGAGGAACCAGCTGCTGCTTTGCTTGATTTAGCCTGCACTCAACATGCAAACCATAGTAAAAACCATAGGAAACCAATGTTAATCCATCAATACATTGTTAGAATGCATCTCCTACAGCCAAAGTGCCATTAAATCTCATATGAAATGATCCCACAAATTTTAGGTTTCGGGGCCATCCGTAGAATTTGAGCCAAAGAGGAATTTTGAAAAATTCCAGACCGATCGAATTCCAACAGAATAACCAGGAAACGCCTACTTAACTATCAAATCTGATCATTTTCATCAATAAATCACATGGGAGATCCAAATATGACATGAAATAAATCATAAAATGCATCACAAATCACTAACACATCATGCTATTTCACGTTCCTTTAAATTTCATCAAATTTCAGGGAAATCCATGAGGGACGGATTCCAGCAAAGAAGGAACCAAAGAGCAATTTCGGGAAATTCCAGGGATGGCAGATTTCAGAGAAATCTAGACTCGACAGAAATCCGCGGTTAAGGCACAATTCCGGACCAAATGGTGCAAAGGAAAGTACTTCAACCAAACAAATTTCATTCGGGAAGAGGTTATGTCGAGTGGGGGCACGTCTCGCCGAAAGTGAATGTGAAAGTCATGTCGATGAGAGATTTTCTTCGGTATAAAGTCACAGTGAATTGCCCTTGTCTCACCGACCATCAGAGTTTAAGTAATCACTTCGGCTAGAATAAAGTTTATCTATATGACGTCTCAGTGAACTTACAGAGTCTTGTCGAATCATTAATGAGGAACATCTCGATGTGACCAATGGGTGGTCGGGGTAAGGTCTCAACGAATTTTCTTGGTCTCGCCGACTAGCAATATAACATGAGAGACCTTCGGTGTGAGAAAGATATAGTCACAGTAAACATATGGACTTGGGAGGACTTTCGGTGAAGTGTTTGAGTTCGGCTAGAGGTCCCAACAAATATGTTATGTCTCGCTGATGAAGAGTTCCATCAGCAAGAGCAGGGTATGTTCGACAAAAGGTCTCACCTAAAGGGGGAGGTCTTTGCAACAGAACGGAAGATTGGCAAGACGAAAGGAGCATGCTATGAGCTCTTGGCGATGGGGTTTGTCTTGCCAACATAAATACTTTCGGCGTGAGAATTACTGTGTCTTGGTGATCAAATACAAATGCACGAAAGGTTTCGTTGAGACACAGGATGACCTACATGACATCTCAGCAACTTCAAAGGGTCACAGCGACTAAAAAGAGCTGAGCTTGATGAAAGAAAAAGTGCTTGGTGGGAGGTCTCGCCGAAGGACAAATGTCCTAGTGAAGCAAATGAATATCGGTAAAGCCACCAGATCCCGCTATGACCTCCTGCCGGCTAGGGGTAGTCTTGGCGAAAGCAAATATGAACAAGCATGTCAGTGAGACATTTTATTATGGGCTGAGGTCTTGGTGAAAGGGGGAGGTCTCGCCAATTGATATGCATAAAAGACCTCATCGGTTGACGACAGGGTGATTGATATGACATCACACCAACAATGAAAGGTCACAGCGAATAAAATTTAGAAGGGATGGATTATCCTGGACTACGACACTGAATCACAATTTTACTCAAACATTGGATTAGTCATGAAATTCAAACATTTAAACATAGAGCAAGTCAGGGATGGACCTTTCATAGATTTTCTTTGCATTCTTGGCCTGTTTTAAGACAACATAACTTGAAATGATAGTGCCCCCATTTTGAAACCCTATTCACCCGCCATTAGTGCACAGGAAAGCTCTGAACTCAGCTAGGAGATGAAAAATGATGCAATACTGAACAACCCTAGCATGAAATAATCCAAGAGACCCAGAAACCAAGTTAGATACACCCCTCAAAGCACGCACGAAGCCAACAAAATAATTGACAGGATAGTCAAAAAGGGAATTTTGGGAAGCCAACGACAAGGAAAAATCTAGGAAAATCCAGCCCACACGGAAATCTGTGAATACTGAAAATCCCTGAAAAATAAGGGTCCAGCCGAAGTCCAAGCAGGATCCAGGAAAATCCGACCAAGGCAGAAAGTCCTGAATCAGGGGAAAAGCCCGAAATTCATCTAGAACTCAATATTTTCAATAAATAACCTGGGGGAAAAACTTAGGCACTTAAGATAAACATTTTAACCACATGCCTAGGTAAGACAAAACCTCAAAAGAAAGGGCCAAAACACCAAAACCGAAGAGAAAGAGGGTCACTGCTTCCAGCAGGGCGTGTTTACAAAAACTGCACAACAAATGGCGACTTCTATTGGGAAAATGCTTGAGAGCATTTAATGACGAATAGGAATTAAGAACCTAGAATCTCTGGTTTCAACCTCACCATCAAAAAAACAAACCAGAATGCAAGATTTAAAGAATCAGAACCAAAGGAAAGATCAAACCTTCCATAAATTGAAAATCCAATTGTGTGCACATGAGTTCATTTCCCTCCTTAAGTTACTACAGAAACCAAGTTCAGTCAAGTCAGGCTACATAAGGATTCTAACTTCAAAAGCAACCTAGATAGGGCCTCGTTGCTAGTCAGGTGTCTATAGCCCCGACGAGGTTATCGCTGTGACTCTCCTGGACATAGCTCTACTGCCAGCTAGGCATCCATAGCCCCAGTAGAGATATTTAGGCATCCTTGATAAGTTGAATTTATTCTTCTGATTTTAGATATTTCACTTTTCTTTCTTTTGATATTCTTCATATGTCACTTTCATTTCAACCCATGAAAAATGAAGTTCACACTCAGGGCTGAGAACCACAGTGGCGCTGAAGCAGAAAGAATATTTTTCACTTGACAAAACTTCACAAGGATTCCTATAGTGACATCAAGATTCTTAAGATATATGAAAGATATAAGATTTTAGAGTATTTCAAGTTCAAATCCACACTAGTAACTCAATCTTCTATAAATCCGGCATCAAGACCGTTTGCAATAGCAAATATTTCAACCATCCTTTCAAGATGCAGGACTAAAGTCAACCAAGGAAATCCTTAGAACAATTCCGTAGAAGATAGATTTTCCATGCAGGTGCAACACATCCAGGTGAAAATAGAAAAACCCACAAAGCAAGAGCAAGGCAAAAACAAAACAAACCAAAAGAAAACCAAAAGCAAAGAAAAGCAAACTAAACTAAAGCAATTTATCCCAACAACGTACAAGAGACTCACAAACACTCTTGATTAGACAAGGTGAACTGAGACCCACCCCTACTTGACTCTTCAGGGCATGAATAGGCAACAAGGTGATGGTAGCAGTCCTCAAGAATGAAAATTCATCTTTATATTCAGCAAAACAAGGCTCAATAATGCATCATTCAAACTCAACCTCATAGTCAGGGATAATCTATAACTGAGGTGACTCATTAGGACCATGATTAATCCATATGCAAGCTTCCTTTCCTAAATTCCCATAATCAAATTTATAAGACTCAGAATTTTCAGTAAAGAAAGAAACAACCTAATTTTGTATTGTTGTAGACTAAATGTGGTATTCATTGTTCTTCAATAGTGAAGAGCAGGTATCTATGTCATTAGGAGGTCTCCACTGATGATGCAATATCCCTCCTTCATGAGGGAACAATGTAGGAAATGTAAAAGCCTCATCATGCATAGTAACTTCCCCATCATGATGTTTGTCAAGAGGCCTCACAGACTGATCTTCAAGTACATCTTTACTAAATCCCCCTCCTATTGACATTTTTTCTGGTTCTAGATTGTGATTGCTCAAGCTATCAACTCTTTCATTAAGTTCTTCCTCACACCTTACAGGACATTTGTCAGCAGGTTGTTGAAATTCTTTCATTGGAGTAAGCCTACTCCTTGAAATTTGATGTATATCCTCTATATGATCCGACAACCATACCTGCTCTTGTACCTCCTCTGTTGATTCTACCAAAGCTTTAGCACTGCCAAATTTATGGATAGGCATATCGTGTAACATGAAGATTTCCTCAGTCTCCCATTCTTGAGGGTCAACTGTCAGTACATAATTTCCCAACCTTATCTTAGACAGGAATACCTCCTTAAAAGTATTTGTATTGACTTGGTTTGAAGTACCCTTTTGTTCAGAAAGCATATCCTCTTCAAGAGACCCTAGTATTGCACTCCTAATAGTAGAATCCTTTAACAACTCATGAGAAGAGAGACTTACTTTGACTTTCTTGAGTTCTTTAACCACATACTCTCATATTTTCTCTATAGTCATGGTAAAATAGTTTCCCTTAGAGCTATCTATCAATTCATCCCTGCCATTTTCAATGCTTCCTCCATTATTAGCATCAGGCTATCCTCTATTTATGAAATACTGAGTAGACACATGATGGAATGTCTAAACTTCTTTAGTTGCATATTCTTCTTCATCTAGTGGGCCTTATCATTCTCCTCATTACCTCCAAAGGATTGAACTATAGATTCTTCACTGTATACATATCTTGTTTCAACACCTTTATCTTGTTCTTCTTCTGGTTTATTCTCTTCACTTCTTCGAAATGGGACATGATTTACCGCCATGACTGATATGTCATAAGGATTAGACGGCACTATCTCCAGCCCACTTGAACCACCACTGGCATGTTGAACCTTCAGCTGGAAAATGGACATAACAGCCTCGAATTCTTGACAGTCTGACTCAGAATGTTGATTAGTATTATGAAGCCTACACCATCCTGAAAGAGCTATTTTTTCCAAATAAACTTCACTAGGTTTCTCCTGATTGTTTGGCTGATCCAGAGAAGTTAGGGCTTCTCCATCATGATGAAGTGGCGGTTGCCTTCCATGATCTCTATCAAGATATGGTTCTTCGTCAAAGTTCTGTCTTTGAGCTTGCATTATATCCATGTTGCTTTGATCATAATTGGACTGAATCCCCCTTTGGGATGCATGGGATTGACTATTCCGGTGCCTTAGGTAATTGACTTCAATGTTCAGCCTCTCAACTAGCTCTGTGAGTGCATCCAACCTCTCCTTGTCTACACTGTTTGATGGATGAATAATACTAGCTGAATTCTGCATATAAACATCCTGTGACCTATGGTTCAAGGGTTGATTAAATATCTCAAATTTCTCTAAGTAACCAGGTATATTAGCTTATTGATGACCAAAATGCAGGCCGGCTCATATTCAGATGGAAATTTGGCATGAATGCAGCCTGACTTAGGGGATGACCTGGGTGTGAAACCAAGGGTGACTAAGGGACTGAACTCATCATAGGTATTTGGTTAGCCAAGGGTCCAAACTAGTGTTGTCTCAAATCTGTACTCACCTTAACAGCCACATCATAAGCTTCAAATAAGGTACCAGGAGGGTTTGCTTTCCATTTGATGAAAGTAGATGTTAAACTTTCCAAAGCTTCATAATAAACCTCCCTGGCAGAGGCGTCGTCTACAGCATAAGGGGTTTTCAGCCTAGCATAATCCCTATGGAATCTATTATTGAAAGCCATTATCAGTTCATTTACCTCCCTCTTGATTCTAGTAAACTACAAAAGTAACTCATTTGCACTGATTGGGATCCGAGATTTCTATAAAAATGCGGTCTCCAGCTGAATCTAGGTAGTGATAGACCCAGTAGGAAGATGGTTATACCAACAAAATTCCTCATCTCCACAGGAATATGGGAAAATTCTACATGCAACATCCTCATGATTAATTCCCCTATCCTTAAGGGTAGTCTTAAAAATCCTAATATTCTCTTCTGCATTTCTATTTGGATCATTGACAGGGAATTTTGAACAAAAGTGTTCAAGGTTTTTAGGTATAGGATTGCAATTGGCGAAACTCAATGGAGATGGGTTGGTCACGAGGAAAGCCATTGGTGGAGGTGGGGGTGGTAATGGCTGATTTATGACTGATCGAGGTTGTGGACTAGGAGTTCCCTCAGACTCAGATGAACTTGATGAAGATGGTTATGATGGAGGTGTGGGAGGTGGATGGGATGATGATGATTCCTCCCTTTTGTTGGTCCTTCTTGACCTAGCAACATCTAGTAATTCCTAAAAATCCTCCTCCCCTGGAGCAGATCTTGTCCTTTTGAATCTCTCAAGAGAGATGGTGTTCAAAAATTGATCTAGCTTGCTTATTCAGGCCCTCCTAGCGCCAGTTCCTATTGATCATGTTTTCTGCATAATAACAGCCAAACAGAATGTGATATCCTATCTCTCTTGAAAGGTAAATCTCTATTGGCAAGCCTCAAGAGATAACCCCAAGGTTTCTAATGTCAGGTCTTAACAGTGCATAAACAATTCAATAACAAAATGTGAAAATGTTGGTAATCACAATGGGACCTTACTACAAGCAAAATGCTGAATCGATTCTATCAAATTTAACAAAGTGGTGATACTTCAATCCTAGATGTAACCTAATAATCAAAGAAATAGAAAAAGGATAAGGGTTTTAGAGATATTTCTAAATCTAATACTACTCCTAAGATTAACAATGAAAGTAACCAATACTAAAATGGACCAATCCTTCAAAAACCGATCTTTGCTTGACCAAGATAAATCTACAATCTCACATAAAATAGTGCAATCTTCTAAGGTGTTAAGATTTTCAAATCATGAACATTCATTCAACAACCCTTTTTGCAGTTGAAATGAACAAATCTTCACAATCGAACTAGGCACATGGAATATGAAGCCCAAGCTAACTTTGCAAAGAACTAACAATTAGTTGGTTGCGAAAAGTATGGACTGAAGGATTGCTACAACATTCAAGTATTAAATCACAAACATTATTAAATCAAATCTAATCTAAACATCAACCTTCCCAAAGAAATTTTAAAGGTAGAATAAAAAGAACCATGCAAAACAAAAGAAGACAAGTATGGCACCAAATCACAATGTCATTTCTTGTATTCAAATTTTCCACTGTAGCAACAATTCCAAATTTCTATTACAACATTTTCTTGAGAATACCTACTTGCTACTAACTACCTCTACTTCTAACTATTTTTCTCTCTAACCATCTAACTATATTCTAACCTAACCCCTTACAAATGAGGCAAAATTCCCATTATATAGAATTCCCCAGAAAACCTGTCAGCCAGGAAAGGGTTTTGCAGCATTAATGGCACAACAACTCAGCTAAGAGAGTCTTCAAAATGGGTAAAACAAGAATTAAATGCACATCCAATCCAAGTCGGCCTGAGATCTGCAGCGCAGTTTAGACCAATGTGCGAGAAGATGATAGGGAAGCACAAATCGCGCCGCAGCCTATCATTAGCTCCCTTCCCTATTATCTTTATTCTAATCTAGCTCTTCATGTACTTTCAAGAACACCGCATCTAATTCTGCTATTGGTGGTAAGGGAAAAACCCTAAGTCATCTTTCGATGGACGCAATATCGCCCCTTGAATGTTTCACCGACTTATCCCAATCTACCTTATACGCCATATACTTATCAATAACTACAAGGTAGATGGCCGCATCATCTAGTTGGTGCTCGAACATAGAATCATCATTACTTGGTGCATAGACATCATGCCACCACTTCCTCAACTATTCCAGTATAGAGTACCAGGGCTTGATCTTCCTTCTTCCTATTATTATCACGAAAAAAGCAATGGATCCATTGTATACACCGCTCAGGGTGTCATCAATCTGCTTCCTTTTTTTAAAAATATTTCAACACCGTCTGCGTAATATGCAGTGACTTTGTTCTCAAGGATTCTGCTCTTAATGTCCAGCTTAATCTTCTCTGCATCAGACAATGAGGAACTAGTTGCTGCTTTGCTGATTCAGCCTGCACTCAAAATGAAAACCTCAGTAAAAACTATAGGAAACCAATGTTAATCAATCAATACATCGTTAGAATGCATCTCCTATGACCAAAGTGCCATTATATCTCATATGAAATGATCCCACAAATTTTTGGTTTCGGGGCCATCCTCGGAATCTGAGCCAAAGAGGAATTTTGGAAAATTCCAAACCGATTGGATTCCAACGGAATAACCAAGAAACGCCTATTAACTATCAAATATAATCATTTTCATCAATAAATCACATGGGAGATCCAAATATGACATGAAACAAATCATAAAATGCATCAAAAATCACTAACACATCATGCTATTTCACGTTCCTTTACATTTTATCAAATTTCAGGGAAATCTGTGAGGGAGGGATTCCAGTGAAGAACGAACCAAAGAGCAATTTTGGGAAATTCCAGGGATGGTGGATTTTGGAGAAATCTAGAATCGACAAAAATCTGCAGTTAAGGCACAATTCCGGACCAAATGGTGCAAAGGAAAGTACTTCGGCCAAACAAATTTCATTCGGGAAGAGGTCATGCCGAGTGGGGCACGTCTCGCCGAAAGTGAATGTGAAAGTCATGTCGATGAGAGATTTTCTTCGGTATAAAGTCACAAAAAATTGCCCTTGTCTCACCGACCATTAGAGTTTAAGCAATCACTTTAGCCAGACTAAAGTTTATCTATATGACGTCTCATCGAACTTATAAAGTCTTGCCGAATCGTCAATGAGGAACATCTCGATGTGACCAGCGAGTGGTCGGGGTAAGGTCTCAGTGAATTTTCTTGGTTTCGCTGACTAGCGATAGAACATGAGAGACCTTCAGTGTGAGAAAGATACAGTCACAGTGAATATATGGACTTAGGAGGACTTTCGATGAAGCGTTTGAGTTTGGCAAGAGGTCCCAGCGAATACGTTATGTCTCACTAATGAAGAGTTCCATCGACAAGAGCAGGGTATGTTCAACGAAATGTCTCGCCAAAAGGGGGAGGTCTCAGTGAAAAAACAGAAGATCGGCAAGATGAAAGGAGCCCGCTATGAGCTCTTGGCGATGGGGTTTGTCTCGCCGAAAGAAAGAAATTTGAAATGAGAATTACTGCGTGCTAGTGATCAAATACAAATGCATGAAAGGCTTCGGTGAGACACATGATGACCTACATGACATCTTAGTGACTTCAAATGGTCACAACGACTAAAAAGAGCAAAGCTTGATGAAAGAAAAAGTGCTTGGTGGTAGGTCTCATTGAAGGATGGATGTCCTGGCAAAGCAAATGAATATTGGTGAAGCCACCGGATCTCGCTATGACCTCCTACCAACTAGGGCTAGTCTTGGCAAAAGCGAATATGAACAAGCATATCGGTGAGACATTTTCTTATTGGGTGAGGTCTCGGTGAAAGGAGCAGATCTCGCTGACTGATATCCATAAAAGACCTCATCGATGAACGACAGGGTGATCGATATGACATCACACTGACATTGAAAGGTCACAGCGAATAAAATTCAGAAGGGATGGATTATCCCAGACTGCGACATTGAATCATGATTTTACTCAAACACTGGATTAGTCACGAAATTCAAACATTTAAACACAGAGAAAGTCAGGGATGGACCTTTCATAGATTTTCTTTTCATTCTCAGCCCATTTTAAGATGACATAACTTGAAATGACATTGCCCCCCGTTCGAAACCCTATTCACTCACCATTAGTGTACAGGAAAGCTCAAAACTCAGCTAGGAGATGAAAAATGATGCAATACTGAACAACCCTAGCATGAAATAATCCAAGAGACCCAGAAACCAAGTTAGATACACCCCTCAAAGCATGCACAAAGCTAACAACATAATTGATAGGAAAATCAGAAAAGAAATTTCGGGAAGCTGATGACAGGGCAGAATCTGGGAAAATCCAGCCCACGCAGAAATCCGTGAATACTGAAAATCCCCAAAAAAAAGGGTCCAGCCGGAGTCCAAGCAGGATCCAGGAAAATCCGACCAGGGTGGAAAGTCCCAAATCAGGGCAAAAGCCTGAAATTCATCTAGAACTCAAGATTTTCAATAAATAACCTGGGGAAACACTTAGGCACTCAAGATAAACATTTTAACCACATGCCTAGGTAAGACAAAACCTCAAAAGAAAGGGCCAAAACACCAAAACCGAAGAGAAGGAGGGTCCCTGCTTCCAGCGGGCCGTGTGTGCAAAAACTACACAACAAATGGTGACTTCTACTGGGAAAATGTAACCTCACCATCAAACAAACAAACAAGAATGCAAGATTTAAAGAATCAAAACCAAAGGAAAGATAAAACCTTCCATAAATTGAAAATCCAAGTGTGTGCACATGAGTTTATTTCCCTCCTTAAGTTACTATAGAAACCAAGCTCAGTCAAGTCAGGATATGTAAGGATTCTAACTTCAAAATCAACCTGACAGGGCCTTGCTGCCAATCAAGCGTCCATAGCCTCAACGAGGTTATTACTGTGACTCTTCTGAACATAGCTCTACTACCAGCTAGGCGTGTATAGCCCCAGTAGAGATATTCAGGTATCCCTGATAAGTTGAATTTATTCTTTTAATTTTAGATATTTCACTTTTCTTTCTTTTGATATTCTTCATATGTCACTTTCATTTTAACCTATAAACAATGAAGTTCATAGTCAGGGCTAAGAACCACAGTAGCGCTGAAGCAGAAATAAGATTTTTCACTTGATAAAACTTCACAAGGATTCCTATAGTGACATCAGGATTCTTAAGATATATGAGAGATATAAGATTTCAGAGTATTTCAAGTTCAAATCCACACCAGTGAATCAATCTTCTATAAATCTGGCATTAAGACTGTTGGCAATAGCAAATATTTCAACCATCCTTTAAAGATGCAGGATTAAAGTCCACCAAGGAAATACTTAGAACAATTCCATAGAAGATAGATTTTCCATGCAGGTGCAACACATCTAGGTGAAAATAGAGAAACCCCCAAAGCAAGAGCAAGGCAAAAACAAAACAAACCAAAAGAAAACCAAAAGCAAAGAAAAGCAAACAAAACTAAAGCAATCTATCCCAACAATGTACAAGAGACTCACAACCACTCTTGATTAGACAAGGTGAACTGAGACCCACCCCTACTTGACTCTTCAGGGCATGAATAAGCAACAAGGTGATGGTAGCAGTCCTCAAGAATGCAAATTCATCTTTATATTCAGCAAAACAAGGCTCAATAATGCAACATTCAAACTCAACCTCATAGTCATGGATAATCTATAACTGAGGTGACTCATTAGGACCATGATTAATCCATATGCAAGCTGCCTTTCCTAAATTCCCATAATCAAATTGATAAGACTCATAATTTTTAGTAAAGAAAGAAACAACCTAATTTTGTATTGTTGTAGACTGAATGTGGTATTCATCCTTCTTCAATAGTGAAGAGTGGGTATCTATGTCATCAGGATGTCCCCACTGATGATGCAATATCCCTCCTTCATGAGGGAACACTATTGGAAATGTAAAATCCTCATCATGCATAGTAACTTCCCCATCATGATGTTTGTTAGGAGGCCTCACAGACTGATCTTCAATTACATCTTTACTAAATTCCCCTCCTATTGAAATTTTTTCTGGTTCTACATTGTGACTGCTCAGGATATCAACTCTTTCATTAAGTTCTTCCTCACACCTTACAGGACATTTTTCAGCAGGTTGTTGAAATTCTTTCAATCGAGTAAGCCTACTCCCTGAAATTTGATGTATATCCTCTGTATGATTCGACAACCATACCTGCTCTTGTACCTCCTCTGTTGATTCTACCAAAGCTTTAGCACTGCCAGATTTATGGATAGGCATATCATGTAACATGAAGATTTCCTCAGTCTCCCATCCTTGAGGGTCAATTGTCAGTACATAATTTCCCAAGCTTGTCTCAGACAGGAATACCTCCTTAAAGGTATTTGTATCAACTTGGTTTGAAGTACCCTTTTGTTTAGAAATCATATCCTCTTCAAGAGCCCCTAGTACTGCACTCCTAATGGTAGGATCCTTTAACAACTCATGAGCAAAGAGACTTTGACTTTCTTGAATTCTTTAACCACATACTCTCCTATTTTCTTTGTAGTCATGGTAGAACAGTTTCCCTTAGAGCTATCTATCAATTCATCCCTGCCATTTTCAATGCTTCCTCCTTTATTAGCATCAGGTTGTCCTCCATTTATGAAATACTAAGTAGACACATGATGGAATGTTTGAACTTCTTCAATTGCATATTCTTCTTCATCTAGTGGGCCATTATCATTCTCCTCATTACCTCCAAAGGATTGAACTATAGATTCTTCATTGTATACATACCCTATTTCAACACCTTTATCTTGTTCTTCTTCTGGTTTATTCTCTTCACTTCTTCAAAATGGGACATGATTTACCACCATGACTGATATGTCATAAGGATTAGACGACACTATCTTCAGCCCACTCAAACCACCGCTGGCATGTTGAACCTTCAGTTGGAAAATGGACACAACAGCCTAAAATTCTTGACAATCTGACTCAGAATGTTGATTAGTATTATGAAGCCTACACCATCCTGAAAGAGTTGTTTATGCCAGATAAACTTCACTAGGTTTCTCCTAATTGTTTGGCTGATCCAGAGAAGTTAGGGCTTCTCCATCATGATGAAGTGGTGGTTGCCTTCCATGATCTCTATCAAGATATGGTTCTCCGTCAAAGTTTTGTCTTTGAGCCTGCATTATATCCATGTTGCTTTGATCATAATTGAACTGAATCCCCCTTTGGGATGCATGGGATTGACTATTTTGGTGCCTTAGGTAAGTCACTTCAGTGTTCATCCTCTCAACTAGCTCTGTGAGTGCATCCAACCTCTCCTTGTCTGCACTGTTTGATGGAGGAATAATACTAGCTGAATTCTGCATATAAACATCCTATGACCTATGGTTCAAGGGTTGATTAAATATTTCAAAGTTCTGTAAGTAACCAGGTATATTATCTTGTTGATGATAGAATGCAGGCTCATTCATATTTGGATGGCAATTTGGCATGAATGCAGCCTAACGCAGGGGATGACCTGGGTGTGAAACCAAGGGTGACTGAGGGACTGAACTCATCATAGGTATTTGGCTAGGAAAGGGTCCAGACCAGTGTTCTCTCAAATCCGTACTCACCTTAACAGCCACATCATAAGCTTCAAATAAGGTACCAGGAGGGTTTGCTTTCCATTTGATGAAAGTAGATGTTAAACTTTCCAAAGCTTCATAATAAACCTCCCTAGCAGAGGCATCGTCTACAACATAAGGGGTTTGCAGCCTAACATAATCCCTATGGAATCTATTATTGAAAGCCACTATCAGTTCATTTACCTCCCTCTTGATTCCAGTAAACTGCAAAAGTAACTCATTTGCACTAATTGGGATCTGATATTTCTATAAAAATAAAGTCTCCAGCTAAATCCAGGTAGTGATAGACCCAACAAGAAGATGGTTATACCAACAAAATTCCTCATCTCCAAGGGAATATAGGAAAATTCTACATGCAACATCCTCATGATTAATTCCCCTATCCTTAAGGGTCGTCTTAAAAATCCTAATATGCTCCTTTGCAGTCCTATTTGGATCATTAACATGGAATTTTGAACAAAAGTGTTCATGGTTTTTAGGTATAGGATTGCAATTGGCGAAACTCAATGGAGATGGGTTGGTCGTGAGGAAAGCCATTGGTGGAGGTGGGGGTGGTAATGGCTGATTTATGAGTAACTGAGGTTGTGGACTGGGGGTGCCCTCAGACTCAGATGAACTGTATGAAGATGGGGATGATGGAGGGGTGGGAGGTGGATGGGATGATGATGATTCCTCCCTGCTGTTGGTCCTTCTTGACCTAGTAGGGTCTGGTAATTAATGAAATTCCTCCTCTCCTAGAGTAGATCTTGTCCTTCTGAATCTCTCAGGAGAGATGGCATTAAAAAATTGATCCAACTTGCTTATTCAGGCCCTCCTTCTAGTGCGAGTTCCTTTTGATCATGTTTTCTGCACAATAACAGCCAGACAAAATATGATATCCTATCTCTCTTGAAATGTAAATCTCTATCGACAAGCCTCAAGAGATAACCCCAAGGTCTCTAATGTCAGGTCTTGACAGTGCATAAACAACTTAGTAACAAAATGTGAAAATGTTGGTAATCACAATGGGACCTTACTACAAGCAAAATGCTAAATCGATTCTATCATATTTAACAAACTGGTGATACTTCAAACTTAGATTTAACCCAAAAATCAAAGAAATAGAAAAAGGATATAGGTTTCAGAGAGATTTCTAAATCTAATACTACTCTTAAGATTAACAATGAAAGTAACCAACACTAAAATGGACCAATCCTTCAAAAATCGATCTTTGCTTGACCAAGATAAATCTACAATCTCACAAAAAGTAGTGCAATCTTCTGAGGTGTTAAGATTTTAAAATCATGAACATTCATTCAACAACCCTTTTTGCAGTTGAAATGAACAAATCTTCACAATCGAACTAGGTAAACGAAATATGAAGTCCAGGATAACTTTGCAAAGAAACTAACAATCAGTTGGTTGCGAAAAGTATGGACTAAAGGATTGCTACAACATTCAAGTATTAAATCACAAACATTATTAAATCAAATCTAATCTAAACATGAACCTTCTTAAGGAAATTTTAAAGGTAGAATAAAAAGAACCATGCAAAACAAAAGAAGACAAGTATGGCACCAAATCACAATGTCATTTCTTGTATTCAAATTGTCCACTGTAGCAACAATTCCAGATTTCTATTACAACATTTCCTTGAGAATACCTCCTTGCTACTAACTACCTCTACTTCTAACTATTTTTCTCTCTAACCATCTAACTATATCTAACTATATTCTAACCTATCTAACCCCTTACAAATGAGGAAAAATTCCCATTATATAGAATTCCCCAGAAAACTCGTCGGCCAAGCAAGGGTTCTTCAGCATTAATGGCACAACTCGTCCAAGAGAGTCTTTGAAATGGTTCAAACAAGCATTAAATGCACATCCCATCCAAGTCAGCCTGAGATCCATAGCGCAGTTCAGACCAACGCGTGGGAAGATGATAGGGAAGCACAAATCGCGCCCCAGCCTATCATTAGCTTCCTTCCCTATTATCTCTATTCTAATCTGGCTCTTCATGTACTTTCAAGAACACCGCATCCAAGTTTTCCACTGGTGGTAAGGGAAAAACCCTAAGTCATCTTTCGATGGACGCAATCTCACCCCTTGAGTGTTTGACTGATTTATCCCAATCCGCCTTATACGCCAAATACTTATCAATAACTACAAGGTAGGTGGCCGCATCATCCAGCTGGCACTCAAACACAGAATCATCATTACTTGGTGCATAGACATCGTGCCACCACTTCCTCAACTGTTCTAGGCTCAAGTACCTAGGCTCAATCTTCCTTCCTGTTATTATCATGAAAAAAGTAATGGATCCATTGTATACACCGCTCAAGGTGTTATCAATTTGCTTCCTTTGTTTGTAAATATTTCAACACCCTCTACCTAATCTGCAATGACTTTGTTCTCAGGGATCCTGCACTTAACATCCAGCTTAATCTTCTGTGCATCAGACAATGAGGAACCAGCTACTACTTTGCTTGATTCAGCCTACACTTAACATGAAAACCATAGTAAAAACTATAGGAAACCAATGTTAATCCATCAATACATCATTAGAATGCATCTCCTACAACCAAAGTGCCATTAAACCTCATATGAAATGATCCCACAAATTTCGAGTTCCGAGGCCATCCACGGAATCTAAGCCAAAGAGGAATTTCGGGAAATTCCAGACCGATCGGATTCCAACAGAATAACTAGGAAATGCCTACTTAACTATCAAATCTAATCATTTTCATCAATAAATCACATGGGAGATCCAAATATGACATGAAATAAATCATAAAATGCATCACAAATCACTAACACATCATGTTATTTCATGTTCCTTTACATTTCATCAAATTTCGGGGAAATCTGTGAGGGAGGGATTCCAGCGAAGAATGAACCAAAGAGCAGTTTCGGGAAATTCCAGGGATGGCAGATTTTGGAGAAATCCAGACTCGACAGAAATCCACAGTTAAGGCATAATTCTGGACCAAACAGTGCAAAGGCAAGTACTTTGTCCAAACAAATTTCGTTTGGGAAGAGGTCATGCCGAGTGGGGCACGTCTCGCCAAAAGCGAATGTGAAAGTCATGTCGATGAGAGATTTTCTTCGGTATAAAGTCACAGTGAATCACCCTTGTCTCACCGACCATCAGAGTTTAAGTAATCACTTCAGCCAGACTAAAGTTTATCTATATGATGTCTTAGGGAACTTGCAAAGTCTTGCCGAATCATCAATGAGGAACATCTCAATGTGACCAGCAGGTGGTCAGGGTAAGGTCTCAGTGAATTTTCTTGGTCTCGCCAACTAGTGATAGAACATGAGAGACCTTTAGTGTGAGAAAGATATAGTCACAGTGAACATATGGACTTGGGAGGACTTTCGGTGAAGCATTTGAGTTCGGCTAGAGGTCCCAGCGAATATATTATTTCTTGTCGATGAAGAGTTCCATCGAAAAGAGTAGGGTATGTTCGCCGAAAGGTCTCGCCGAAAGGGGGAGGTCTCAACAATAGAATGGAAGATCGGCAAGATGAAAGGAGCCTGCTATGAGCTCTTGGCGATGGGGTTTTTCTTGTTGACAGAAAGACTTTTGGCATGAGAATTACTGTGTCCTGGTGATCAAATACAAACACACGAAAGGCTTCGGTGAGACACAGGATGACCTACATGACATCTCAGCGACTTCAAAGGGTCACAGCAACTAAAAAGAGCAGAGCTTGATGAAAGCAAAAGTGCTTGGTGGGAGGTCTCGCCGAAGGATGGATGTCCTGGCAAAGCAAATGAATATCGGTAAAGCCACTTAATCCCGCTATGACCTCCTGCCAACTAGGGATAGTCTTGGCGAAAGAAAATATGAACAAGCATGTCGGTGAGACATTTTCTTACGGGGTGAGGTCTCAGTGAAAAGGGGAGGTCTCACCGACTGATATGAATAAAAGACCTCATCGCTGAACGATAGGGTGATCAATATGACATCACACCGACATTGAAAGGTCATAGTGAATAAAATTCGGAAGGGATGGATTATCCCAGACTGCGATGTTGAATCACAATTTTACTCAAACACTGGATTAGTCATGAAATTCAAACATTTAAACACAGAGCAAGTCAGGGATGGACCTTTTATAGATTTTCTTTGCATTCTCAACCCGTTTTAAGATGACATAACTTGAAATGACATTGCCCCCAGTTTGAAACCCTATTCACCCCCCATTAGCGCATAGGAAAGCTCAGAACTCAGCTAGGAGATGACAAATGATGCAATACTGAACAACCCTAGCATGAAATAATCCAAGAGACCCAAAAACCAAGTTAGATACACCCCTCAAAGCATGCATGAATTCAACAACATAATTGACAGGACAGTCAGAAAAGGAATTTCGGGAAGCCGATGACAAGGTGAAATCCGAGAAAATCCAGCCCACACAAAATTTCATGAATACTGAAAATCCCCGAAAAACAAGTGTCGAGCCGGAGTCCAAGCAGGATCCGGGAAAATTTGACCAAGGTGGAAAGTCCCGAATCAGGGCAAAAGCCTAAAATTCATCCAGAACTCAAGATTTTCAATAAATAACCTGGGGGAAACACTTAGGCACTCAAGATAAACATTTTAACCGCATGCCTAGGTAAGAAAAAACCTCAAAAGAAAGGGCCAAAACACCAAAACCGAAGAGATTGAGGGTCCCTGCTTCCAGCAAGGCGTGTGTGCGAAAATTACACAAGATTATCTATTGCAGGGATAAATTATATTGCAACATCATTCTGCACACAGGTGTTGTGGATGAAGTAAACATTGAAAGATATCAAATTATCATATGATGAACCTATTTCCATCTTGTGTGATAATACAAGTGCTATCAATATTTAAAAGAACCTGGTAATGCATTCAAGAAAAAAACATATCTCTACCTGGTATCACTTTCTAATAAAGAAGGTTATAGAGAATGAGATAAAGTTGGAGTCTAGGTGCCTACAAAGGATCAAGTTGTAGATATCTTTACAAAGGCTCTTCCTAAAGACAATTTTGAGTATCTTTAGTAAAAGTTAGGGGTTGTTTCCCCTCATTTCAACTAGATGCATAAGTTGATGCATCTGTCCAAGTGAGAATTCAAGATACATTCTTGACCTCCTAGACTAATGTTGAAGGCTACCTCTCAGGGGGAGTAGGTAGTAGTGTTGTTGGTTGGTGTAATCAAGTGGAGCATATTTTATGTCCTTAATCTTGGGAAAGAACTAAAAAAAAGGAGCAATGAAGAATGAGTAGTGCAAAATATGCAGTATGTGAAGAAGAGTAGTGAGAAGAGAGCAGTTGCTTGCTGGTGTGCCCAAAAAAGAAGTGTTCAAGTGGTTTCAAGGTGATGTATGTAGATGTCAGAGAAGGAAAGAAGAAGAGAAAAATTTTATGCAAATGATGTGTCAAAATTAAATTTGTATCCCTGTGCCATTGATGTCAAAGGGGGGAGAGATGAAGTCTAAAAAACACAAGGAAATAATTGATGTCATAGGGGAAGAGTAGTGGTTCAAGTACTCCTCTGATAGGGGAGAGAAAATGATGAGAGAATGGTGTCTGAAGAAAAGAGGTAAAGGGAGAGAGTGAAGAGATGCCCTAGTAAGTGAGAGTACTAGGGATTACTACTTTTTGCAGAGTTGTTGGTTCTATTGTTGTTGATGATTTTTAGATTTAGTTTTGTCATCAATGACAAAGGTAGAGATTGTTGTGCAAGTATGTTGTTGATGTTGTCATTGATGTCAACAGTTGGTCATTGATGTCAACCTCTAGTATGAAGATTGGTGTAGTGGTGTCATTGATGTTAGCAGTAAGTGTGTTGCACTATGTTTTCACTGATGTCAACCTATAGAGTGGTGTTTTGCAAATATTGTAGATATACAGATTGTTGGTAATGTAGATTTTGTAGTCATCATGAGAAGGTTTTTTATTGTTTTTTGGTGCTACTGATGCAACTGGTTCACTTGGTTTCCAAGTGATTTTGAGAAAAATTGAATAAAAGAGTGTGTAGTGTGGTAGAGGTTTGTTCAATGTTAGTGCTCTATATTTCTTCATAGTTGAAGATATTCTCATGCAATTTCAATATGATTATTAAAGGTGTTCAAAGGTTCTACATCTAGAGTTTTAATTTTTGGATCATTATGCAGTGAAATTTGTGTTTGACAGTTTGTTTGTCTATGTAGAAGGTTGTCTAGGAGGAATAAGATTGCTCCACAATTGTCCACAAAAATGTTTCTTGTCTTACAAATTTGGGAAGTTCTTATATTTTCTATAGCTTCCTTCCCTTTAGGTTTTAGGTGTTGAGGTGTTCTACAAGGTTGGTTAGTGAGTTGTGTTATGTGGCAATGTGTCTCGTTACATAGAATGGTGTTGTTCTCAGTTTCATGTGGTTGTGGAAGAGTTGTGGAATATTTAGATGATGTTGGAATATTCTAATATTTTTTATGGATGTTGTGAAGTGGTGTTATGTGGTTTGCATGACTTGAAGAAGCATTTATGTTTTTTTTTGTAGTGTTACATCAAGTTTTGCCAACATGGCATGCTAGTTCTTTTTAAGTGGAGGTACATTGTGATTATAGATGTGTTGAGTAGCGTGGTGATGTAGATTTGGGTCCTTGTTAACCATTTTCATGGTCTTCCTTCATTTCTTTCCATCGTGGAAGTGTTTGGTTTGAACCTATTTTAGTGTTGCATGTTTGAGGTGCATATGTTTCATTAAGGCTAACATAATTGAAACTGTTTAGATCATGAATGGTACAAATATAAGGTTAATTGTAGGAGATGAGTATCGATCTATGTGGAAAGTGCAAAATATGTGAATTTGATCAAGTGTGGTGATCTAAGTGTGAGCTTATTACCTATGACTTTGATGCAATGAGCAAAAGGTTCTACACTTTTAGAGTACTTGAAGTTACTGGAGGAAATGATCCAAAGGTTGTGGATGGCATAGAGTTTCAGTGGTGGGTTTCTCTTATTTCCTTGAGATAGTGAATCTCTTTGTGAAAATCTTCCTTTATTCTTCTTTCTTCTTAGCAGTGAGTCCTTTTAGTAAGCCCCTTTTTTTTTTGGGAAAAGATCCTAATTGTATCTGGTGTTTTTATTCATAAATATTTGAGTTAATCCCCACTATGGTTTCTCCCTTCTTGGTTTTTCCATGTAAATTCAGTGTTCTTATTTGTTTGGATGTATTTGCATTACTTTTCATATGTTTACATTCTACTAATGCATGATAAGGGTTTAAGGGCTAACAAGGGCTTTAATTTTGATGAGGGATTGAATTTTTTAATGTATAATTGATTCACTCCCTCCTCTCAATTTTCGTATTCATCTAACAAGAGGTATGATCATAAGAGTCTATGAGTGAACTAGAATGATTGCAAGTGGAAAGATAGAGAGAAAAATCTAGTGGAAAGAATTTTGTGTTATAAAAGCTAAAGATAGAAGATTTGTTTGGTGATAAAGATTAATGGATTGATGTATGATGGTACATCTCTATGATGCCAAGTATTTTAGGATCACAAGATACATAGCTACTCATACCCTAAATAAAAAATTTGTGGATAAAAATCATTTTCCAACATATGAATGGTTATATAAACAAAAAAAATTTATCCGTCTTTCTATAAGTATTTTTTTACTTGCTAATTCAGCTTTATAATTGTTGTAGGTGACTCTACATGGTCTAATTTCTTAGCTTCCTACTATTCTAGAAAATATTAACAATGCACATGCACATATATACCTCAAGTAATGGTGAGAATTTGCACCTTGGAAAATTCCCCATTTATTTTACCTTTAATTTAGAAACTATAAGTTTGATGATGCAAACCTTCCATCATCAGCTTATTCCTTCCACATGGCCTTGTATTTTTGCATCGTTTGAGGAATTTCTATCAGGGAAGCTCACGTGTCATACAAAAATCCACATATCGTTCTTACATCCTGACAAGATTCCTACATCTAGAATTTGCAAAATTGTTACATCTTTGGTTGGTTACGAAGGTAATGTCTTTTTTCATCCCTTAACCAATGAAAATTGACCTTTTACCTCAATTTTAGCAAATAAAATTGACTTCTTCACTCCTTAATTCAAATATCTCATCCTCTCATGCTAATTCTTGCAACTTCTTGATCATTCTTTCACTCTCTCACTCTCTCAAGCTCACTCTTGATCTCTTCTTGGTGATTCTTTCTCTTTAATTGGATTCTACAATACCTTCTTGTTGAAACTCCACCATCTTTATAGGTTGACGAAGCTTCATTCTCTTGGTGTGGTGTCACCTTCTCCTCTCAGCCTTGAGTGCTAGCAGGAGGAAAAGTGATATTACTCTTGTTATTTTATTTGCATCATTGTGTCTTATAGAGTAACATTCAAATTGTCTTTGCACTCTATTTAATAGTGTCTTTCCATTTCTCTTCTTTATCAATTTCTATATCTCCTTCCATATTCAATTATCTATGGAGGTGGGAACACCAAAATGATGGTCTGATTGAGGTATCAAAATTCAACCAAAAATTTTCCTATTTTTGTGTGTGCAAATGTCGGTTCATCATTTTGAAGTTAAAGATGAAGAATAAAAGTGTGGGTTGAATGGTATCTTTTCCTTCTCTTTCTTTATCATTTCTGTATTAGAGTAGTTTTTCAGTATTCTTCTTGTTGTACTTTATATTTCTTACATTCTCTCTATCAAATTGTAAAACTCTATCAATTGGTTTGTAGGTAGGTCCCTTAGTGTTTTATGTCAATTTTCTGTAACTTTGTCCATACAAGATTCCAATGCATCCCTGAGATTCCAGTGTGCCACATTGGAGTCTGCTTCTCATGCTATCATCCTCAAACTATGAGTTGTCTGGTCTATAGTATGAATCCTCTATGATTGGTTCACCTGGTTCTAGATTCACCTATTTTCAACATAAGGGAAAAAGTGTGTTGTTTCCCCTTCCTTTTCAACCTCTCTCTCAAATCGTCAAACCACCTATGGTAGTTTAGGAAATTTTGTTCCTTGGGGCCCTCCCATGACCTTGAGCCCTAGGGGTGACGAATCCCCCTTCTCAACATTTTTGGTGAACCTAACGTGAACTCCTTGTTTTTGTTTCTTGGTATTGGAGAATATTTCTCTCATGTCCTAGGTGTGTTGTAGATTTTTGTGTCATGAAGCATGCAACTTTGCAACCTAGTCTATGACCCCTAGATACATAGGTAGGACTCTTGGATATTCAAAAATCTAATCTAGATAGGTCAATATCTGTTAACACAATCTTCTACATCATCTGAGTTAATTCCATCTAAGTACATGGACATGGTTTCATTCATGCATATCCCTCCTCCCAAAAATGTGAGTGTTAGACTTGACATAACATTCATCTCACGTGATGAGCCTCTCAATGAGGAGCTCTCCCTTTTATACATCTCCACCTAGATCAATGGAAATTTCATAATTGGCATCTTAGTTGATCTAAAGAGCTAGGTTAATGTGATTTAATAGAGGAGATTTTGTTCATAAATGGGTTACATGGGGAGAGGTATGAAGAGTTGGAGACCACCTTCTGTATGTATGATGGACACTTTGTTGCCCCTTTAGGCTCTATTTCTTTGTCCTAGTCTTAGTGGGACCCAAGGTTGTTGATGCTTCATTCATTATCATTCCAAAGTCTGACCTTTTTTGAGTTAGTATGGGCATCCCATGGCTGACCTTTGTGAATGGTGTTGCCTTTTTGGTTCATAAACTTTTAAAATTACCTCATGATGGTTCTATGCAAGTAGTGTATGACACTAGTTATAAACCACTAGTATCGTATGGATCTTTCAACTGGATCACTTTTGTCCTTCCTCGGTTGAACCTCTCCCTCCTAAGGGATATTTTTTATATAAGTATTATATTAAATATAAGATTGGGGGCTCAACATTGAAGGATAGTTATCTGGTGTCCCCTATGCAGTCTCTATGAAGGCTTCCATGATTGGACAACAACAAGTATCTTATTCTACCTAGTAAAAGGGGAAGGAGAAGCTTTCCCACACTCAAGTGAATTCTTCTTTTGTGTTATCTACTCCTATTTATACTTCTCTACCTGGTATGGTACCTCCAACTCCTCCTCCCATGCATCAAATGGGAAGTGCAATGGTGCCCGCATGGAGAAAAGAAAAGCATCAGGTCTTTGAGCTTCTTCTTTTTTCCAAAGTTCCTAAACCCATTTTCTATGGAAAAGGGAACGGTCCCCATGGTTTTTCTCCTATGTCTCAACCTCCACAGCCTCCTACTATTCCTCTACCTACCCCTAAGCTAGAGAATAGGAAGAGGCCAACCACTAAGACACGTGTTTCTATTTCTCTCCCCTTGGTTTATTATGCCCCTATGCTTCCTCCTCCTACCAAGGAGACTACCCTTCCACTGGTGATGGTTGCGAAGATACTCCTATGGTTGAGCAAGAGCCTCTGGCCTCTTCTCAAGCCACATCATCTAGTTCTTGTAACAAACTTGTGTGTGAGTGCAAGCATAGGTGAAAGGCTCTCACTGCCAAACACACAGCCTTGCATTAGATGGAGGGGCAGATAACTCGGCCCCTATTTCTATATCCTCTTTTTTTTTATCTTCCTCTATTGTGATTGCCTCAATTCCAATCACCTCTATTCTTCTTCTAGCTCCCTCAAAAATTTCTAATGATGCACACCCAAAAAGGGTACAAGTTTTCATTGCCCCCTTCATGGAGCCCCCTCTTTTGATGTCCCTCTTGGACATCCCTCCCTTCTCTTAGCCCATAGACATGTAAAATATGATGGTGGTGTCTATTATGGCTCTATTGTGTTCCTTCTCAGCTTTCACTTCTTTTGTGGGGATTTTGTATCCTCTATTAAAGTGCAAGTTGGAGGATGACCTCACTTCAAGTGGAGGTTGAAAGAAGGGGTCACTTTCTTCAAAAGTTGGTTCTATCCTAGCTTGCATCATCCTCATTATGGAGGTGGCCCCTACCTCTTCTAGGTTTGCTACTGCCCCTCTTGATGAGATTGGAAATGGATCTCAAACGCCTCCTTCTCTCACCTGATTAACACATGGCACTCTAGTGAAGTGTATGTTTAATTTGATGGATGATGTCCTAGCTTTGTCCTTAATCTTTGCAAGATCAATGACTTTTGTCTCACATGAGATCGGCTAAGAACACCTTAAGGGGCCTTCTTCCTTGGCCCTTGTTGTAGGTGAGTTGGAGGGTACTTCCCTTGCTATCCTACCTTATTGGATTGTCCAACCTCCCCCTATAATGATCTAGAATGGGAGCAAGATGACCTATTAGTCAATGAGGACTAGGGTGGTACCTCTTCTTTATCTATAGCATAGATTTTTTTTGTGTTTTTGTTCCCCTATTCTTGTCTTTTTTGGTTTGTGATCTTTCCAGGAGGACCCTTGTTACCCTTGTAAGTGCTTGGATATAGGTGTTGAAAATTTGTCGTTAACTTCTTCTATGTGTATCATCATGCTTCTATATAATTTAAAATTTCTTTTTGATATTAGGGAGGATACAAAGTGTTGAGGGAATTTAGGCCCTCTTTCATGTTGGTCCAATTTTTATTTTTATTTTTCTTCATGTGCTCTTCATGAAATGAGAACTTTGGGTATTGATGACCATTCATTCATACAACGTATTATATCGATTTTTATCTATGAACAGATCTGACCCCGAACTATCAAATTCCCTTGTCCCTCTTTATTTCTTTGTCTCTATTTGCTTCTTAATGTTGTGGTTCTTATGTGTTTTCTCTTGTGTGTGTGTGTGTGAAAACATACCATGAAATACATCTCTTCATGTGTTTTGTCCCACAACATCTCTGCCTCTCCTTTCTCTTCTTAGGATTCCATGTGCTCCTTTTCATAGCACACACCATCCTAAGGGGGGGCTACCATGATGTTCTCATTTTCAATTTGGTGAATTCTTTCGAAAAGGATTCATTCCAGTGTCATTTTTTTCTTTATAATGAATTCATTGATGGAAGAATCCCTTATTGAAGTCTCTCATTTTCGAAAATTTAATATTCTCTCAATACTTCTAGATGAAATTTTCTTTTGAAAGGGATCTTGTATGTGAAAGTGGCTGAAAACTTTCCTTTGAAAAAGGAGCACTTTTTTTAAAATGAAAAAAATATGAAAAATTTTCCTTTAAAAAGGAGCATTCTTTCCAATGGATTCCTTGATGAAAGGATCTTTCAAAAGGGTTCCTTGATGACAAAATAACTTGTAGAAAATGTGGTGTCTTTCAATCAGAGTGTTCCTTTGAATGGGCCCCTTGGCGTCTTGAAGGGTTTCTTGTCAAAGGAACCCCCTTTCAAAACCCCTCCTTCAATTGAATTCTTTGATGTCTTGCAATTGAGTTTCTTTTATTTGATATTCGATGTCACTATTTCTTGGTGTTAGAAATCCTATATCCTTGCATCTAGCTTGGGGATAGCCCAACTAGACCCATCCTTTCTATGACTATCTTACAACATAGTTTGTATCAGCCACAAGCTTATCGAGCCAATGTACCTAATCAAGTCGTGTCTTATCATGTTGGCTTGTATTTCTTATGAATGCGTGTATTATGATTTTTTTCCTACAATATTTTTTTTGTATCCTAACATTTTTGTGGTGAAATTGTAGCTTTCCTTACAAGATCGAGAACCTATGAAGCCTGCTCCTGTTCATATCTTTGCAAGACCAAGAACCTATGGAGCCTATTCTCCTCTCTTCACATCTAGGTGCGTCAAATTGAAGATCTTCTTCCTCGACACTATTGGTATATTCTCTTCAATATCTTTCTACTTTAGGTCGCATTCACACTAACACGTATGCTCGTTAAAGTGGGAGAAAAATGTAATGGCGCAAATTTGAACCCATGGAAATGTTGGTGTTTTCTCCATTTCAACCTTGAAAATCCTCTAAAGGATAGCTATTCTTTATGCTTAAGAACTTCAAGATTAGTGGCCAATGAAGGAGACATAGATTCTACACTTTTCTCCCCCAATCTTCAGGCTCTTCTAAACCTAGGAGGGTAATCCCACACCATGTACCTATGAATTTATGTAGCCAAATGACCTTGTACATTGAAAATAGCAGATGAATTCTCATGTAAGTTCTCAATAAATAGAATATTTAAGAGGATGGCTAATCCTTCACAACACAACATTTAGAGCATGAGAATATGGAAGTACATTATACTTCCAAAAATAAAACATGGAAAAAAGCATGTAAAGGATGTTTAATTTAAATATTTTTTCTAAGAATGGGGAAAGACAACTGTGTAATACCATTGCTTTCCTTGGGCTACAAAGTCACATACCATACCTCATATTACAATACTATAACATAATCTTGATTACCTTCAAACTTCCATCACATTATGATAGAAAGATCTAAATAAGACTATCATGAAATTATACTTACTAATCCACCTAAAAATATAATACCCTTATTACCTACATGCAAGCATTTACACCACTCCTTGAATGGAAAGCAAACAAATAGATAACTCAAACAAAAAATGTATCTAAAAAAACCTCAATAACCTTGTTATTTCAATTCAAAAAAAATATTATATTCCAAAAATGGAGACAATTACATGATAGTGTATATTCATGTCTTTGCAATCAAGTTATAATAGTATCACAATACATCGACTTACAGCATATGGACCTTTACCCTTAGTATTCAACAATTATAGTACCTAACCTCTTTCATGGCCAAAACCTAAAGCTAAGAGCCTTCCCAGAAATCAAAACCCACATTACTGGCTATGAATTCATTCTTATAGAAACAAAGGAGCAAAATAAGCCTCAGGCTAGAATGCAAACATGTCACACCTTCATTTGAATGCTGCAAAAATATTCCCCAATGTAGTTATATTTGCAACTCAAAGGAGGGAAAATTCACATGGGACAAAACTACCTACATTTGTCAATGAAGATTTTCCCCGTGCTCCAAAACGCATCAATGGGTCATCACAAAAACCTCCTCCATGAGAAAAAACATTCATTCCATGTGCTCCAATCCCCAAATTTGAACCTAAAACTCTAGCCATTAAGCAATGAGATGGCCCGATGAACAACTCAGCTTGAGTCAAACAAGTCTGAAAGTTTGATAATAGAGGATCCCTGTCACTGACCAATCAAATTACCCCATGTGGAAATGCATCCACTTCATCTAGTAGGAAACACAATTTCCTTAAGCTTTGAAGATGGCTATGTGTCATCTCCCCACTTCCTCTTTGGGTTTAACCTATGTGCATCTCACAGTAATGGGGAGGCAAGAAATGGCCCAGATTAAATCTGGCGCTCTCAACTCGTGTGTTTTTTACATTTCAAGCCACCTACCTTAGTGCATAACCTTCAATTCTAATGAACATCTAGGATTAAAAAATCTCGTTCACTTTTAAACATGTACTGAAATAGGCTCTTTAGTAGCTCTGCAGTTAATACCCCTTTAATACTATGTCAAAATATTTCCACCATATTTAATGCCCCAATATAGTTCCTTGATGGCCAATATTACACCATGTGGCACCTCCCCACTTTCCCTTTGAGAGACAGGAGATGTTGGTGGGTCCCGTTTGGGCTAATAGGCAATGGTAAGAATGCAAGAACACCACTTCATAGTAACTGTTGATCATTTAAATCTTGGTGTTCACTACCCTTTGAGGGATAATGGGACCCACTAACTGATGAGACACATGGCATCTACCCACCAACCCATCTGAATATTTTAATGGATATCAAAACACAACAGGGGCACAAAGTTAGTAACTTAAAAAGGGGCTCAGCTAGGTTGACAAGTGATAGGGACATAAACGCTAGGCCAAGACTTTAGACCAGTGACGAAATACTAAAACCAAGACTTAGGAACAAGGGCACATATTAAAATATTTTGAACCCATATAATATGAAGCAATCTTTATAATGAATCAATGGGTAATGACCGAGAACACTATGCGCAAGGGGCTAATAACTAGATGGATTTAATGGCCTAAGACATGAATAAAGAGACTAGCCATAGGTACGAACATTGATAAATGGCGAATTAGAATGTACATAAAAGGATTGACACTTAGGGTCTTTAGAGGGTTTAAGGCATACACATAAACCTTAGAACATGAGAATGACCAAAACTCTAAGCCTTAAGACATGCCTAGATTTGCAACAATCATCAGTGGAACACAAAAAAATTTGAGGGATTCCACAAGTGGTTCTTGTTCGGGGATGCATGCCTCTTGTGGGTATGGCGAGATTCCAAATCTCTAGGAGTAGACTAAGTTCCAAATCCATTGGGTGGCTCTGCAACTTCTCCTTTATTCAATTTTTTAAACCTCATTTGATGTACCCAGGACACTAAATGAAAAGAAAACCCAATGTTTGCCTCTGTCAAATACCAGCCTATTGAAGGAACTTATTTCCCTCAACCCATATTTACCTCTGCCACACCACTACAACAAGTATAGCCCTCTTCTTATAAGAACAAATTTGTGATTACCAATGAACAAGTGAATACTTGGTCCATATTTGATCCCATTGTTGCATGGCAACCATATAACATAGGTCCCCACATTGTTAGGAAACAACTTTTCATCTTTATAGCAGGTGGCAGAAAAAATTGAAAACTTTGAGCCACACCATATGAAAATATGGTGCCTTCATATCTATTGACCCCTCCAAGTGACTCAAGGAAAAAAGGAAATGCCTCCAATTCACATGGAAAAGAAAAATATTTCCCTTCATTATGTTGACTTGGAGAGGGAAACTCATCCTCTTACATGTCAAACTTAAAACCTTGAAACTCGAGGATATAAAAAACATTAGCAACCAAAACATCACCAACCTGCTCAACTTGTTGCTACTCATCATCATTGCATGATGTATGTTGGATCCAAGTGAAGTAATCAAATTTAGGAACATTGGATTCCACATTGTGAGAAACTAATTTTTCATCACAAAGGGATGCATCATACTCAGCTTCACTCAAAAAAATGATCATGGATGATCAACATATCTTGGGTTCACCTATGCTAATGCAAACCTCATCAACACCTCTATTCATATCATGAGACATTTTGTGTGAAGAACCATAATCTTTGGTTTGTCTCTCTATTTCAATCTCTTGGAAATCTATTGAGATACATGTGTCATAAAAATCAGTCGTGTGACACATATTTGTCATTCTTAATTTAGTAACATTTCCCTCTAATGACTTGTTTGAAGTGTTCTAATCATGTGGAAAATTAGAACTAGCACACCCAAAAAAAAAGGTCCTCATATGCATCCATCTGATTGACAAAAGAAAATTCTTCAAGTGAAAACTCATCATAAAAATTGTTATAAGTTGTATCAACATTCGTCTCTACATTTTCACTTTCATGCACAACTACATCTATGCATCATCATGCAAAAATTCAGTAACAACTTTAAAACCAGAAAAAGGAATGGAAGAAGGTGAAACATCAAACAAGAAAGGAGTTCCTTGTTCACCATTAACACCACCAATATATACATGCTCTACCCAATTAGCTACCTAAACTAATTCATCCAATAAATCTCTTGCATATATATCTTCTTCTATGTCCATATTATTGCAACAATCAGTAGGGTCATATTCTTCACCATCCATTTGAAAATCATCATTTGTTTCTTCATGGAAACTTCTCATGGATGATTTCTCTAGCCAAAATTCATTGCACACTTTGTCATTTCATCTAATATACCACCATTTTTAAGAGTATTCCACAAATCAGTAGACTCCTTTGTCTCATCACCATCAAGACTTGCAGCAATGCTACACTCAACAAGTGTAGAATTGGCATGACCAAGTGTATCATAGCACTATTGATCACACATCCCTTCTTCAAAAAGTACATTCAATTCATATCCATCATCAAGATCTTGTCTAAGAGAACTTGGAATCCCATTGTTCTTCACAACATCACATTCATTCAAGAAAATATCAACACTATCATAGGGTTTCATAATGTCATCATGCAATTGTGAGAATTGAAAAATATTGTCATCACCTTTATTGAAACACTTTTCACTTAAGGAAATAAATTCTATTTCCTCCACTTGGAAGGATTCACAGTCACTAGGGCTATAAAAAAAATTGTAATTACTTTGATCACCTAAACAAGAATTATTTTTAGTCGGTTGCATATTTACATCTACAACACTAATTTTGTCACCATGAAGGCTTGAAACTTGAGAATCGGCATACTCAGTGCAATGATCCATAAATAGATCTTCAACTTCTATTACTCTTTTAGATGATATTACTACATCTGACTTAAAATATTCATTACAACACCTTTTCTCCTTGTCATTAAATGAGAAAATTCTTTTAGTATCATCTGCATCATGTAGCCTTCATTTGATACAAAAAAATTTCTCTCTATTTCTATATTTTTGAAGAATATAGGGGTGACTTCACATGTTTCATTCATCTCATCATGTCTTACATCTTGACTAATATCACTGCAATCTTCATCTAGATATATTTTCTCCATGGGTTGTTCAAAAAAAAATCCTCACCACTATAAGATGTATTATCATTGTCTTCTGCTATACCATCCAGATCTATTTAATCAATTATGGAAAAGGTACCATCACATATCTAGCTAGGAAGCCACTTCCAAACTGCTCCACCATTTCTCCAATCATTGAAATCCATTGATATATGCACTTAAGGTTAAGGGGATTCCAATAAGCTAGCATGGTACTTAGACCTGGCTCAAGTCCTTCATAAAAACATCAATAAAAACTGATTCATCAAGTGTATTTAATACGAGTATAGAAAACAAAATTTTCATGAATCTATCATGAAAATCATAGGAGGATTCATCATAAAATCTTCATAAATCATACAATGCATCAATAGGTGACATGGATTCAACTTTACTATCAGGATGCTCTTCAAATTCATGGATATGCATATTTCTATCCTCAAATAGGCATTCATTATCTATTGATATTTCTTCAAACTGACCAATGAAAAGTATTCTAAGATCATGCCATGAATATATGGAATGCATTGGTAAACTAAAAAACCAATATTCAACATCATTTTCTAAATTTCTCACAAAAAACTTCATGATAGCATCCTCTTCTTCTATTTGGCATTCCTCCATCAAATCAATGAAACTTTGTAAATGTTGTGATGTTGACTCTTTGAAATCTCCTCTAAATTTAGGAAAACATTCATTAATTCTTCTTGGGACAAAGAGTGGTTTACTGAAATCCAGAGGTTTATATCTTTCATTAGTGAGCATCTTTCTTTGAGGATATGAATTTGTTTTAGGCATGATATTAAAGCTTCTAGAGGGGGAACCAAAATAGTCAATACATATTTTCAAATAAAAATTTATTCCCTCTACAACTATTTTATTCTCAACATCCCTTTATCCCTTACTTGTAGTGCTTATTTTCACTAAATAAGGGAACCAAAGTTTTCTAGGACTTTCAATCATGGTCTTCATACATAGACTTATTCTTTATGAAAACCAAAACATAAAACTACATGGATATGTTACAACTGCTATAATTTTTTCTTCCTGATTGGAACTCTTTATAGATTTGAAACTTTCTCCACATCTTCATCAAGTTCTTTTCACAGAGTCACCACCTCTCTTCATACAGGACTAAACATCAAACAATATGAAGCTCTTTCAAAGAAAAATTTCATTATGGGTCTTCTCCAATAGCAGAGTCACACATAAATTATTTTAAATCTACAACAAAACCACTTCTAGGTCTAAAAATTTCAACATCTGAACCAGATGTTCAGATTTACCAAATTCTTGACTCTTTGCTCATAGACTTGTTACTATTTCTCCCTAGAAAATTCACCAATCTGTTGGTGTTTTTTCTAGCTAAACCTTGAAAATCCTCTAAAGGATATCCATTAGGATTCTACACTTTTCTCCCCAGCACTTTAGGATCTGCTTAACCTAGGAGGGTAATCCCACACAATGTACCTATGAATTTATGCAGCCAAATGACCTTGTACATTGCAAATAGCAAATGAATTCTCATGTAAGTGCTCAATAAATGGAATATTTCAAGAGGATGGCTAATCCTTCACAACACTCAACATTTAGAGCATGAGAATATGGAAGTACATTACACTTCCAGAAACCAAACATAGAACAAAAGAATTTAAAGGTTGTTTAAATTTATAGATTCATTTTTAGAGTCGGGAAAGAAAATTGTGCTAGACCATTTCCTACCTTGGGCTACAAAGTCACATATCATACCTCATATTATAATACTATAACATAATATTGATGACCTTCAAACTTCCATCACATTATCACAGAAAGATCTACATAAGATTGTCATGAAATCATAATTAGTAATCCACCTGAAAATACAATACCCTCATTACCTACTTGCAAGCATTCACACTACTCCTTGAATGGAAAGAAAACAAATAGATAACTCAAATAGAAAATTTTTCTAAAAAAATCTCAATAACCTTGTTATTTTAATTCAAAAATATATTACATTCCATACATGGAGACAATTGCATGACAATGTATATTCATGTCTTCATAATCAAGTTATAGGAGTATCACAATACATGGACTTATAGCATATGGACCTTTACCCTTAGCATTCAATAGTTATAGTACCTAGCCTCTTTCATTGCCAAAACCTAAAGCTAAGAGCCTTCCTAGAAATCAAAACCCACAATACTGGTTATGAATTCCTTCTTATAGAAATGAAGGAGCAAAACAAGACTTGGGCCATAATGCACACATGTCACACCTTCATTTGACCGCTACAAAAATATTCCCCAATGCAATTATATTTGTAACTCAAAGGAGGGAAAATTCACATGGGACAAAACTGTTTGCCTTTGTCAAAGAATATTTTCCCCGTGCTCCAAAACGCATCAATGGGTCATCACAAAAACTCCCTCCATGAGCAACAACATTCATTCCATGCGCTTCAAGCCCCAAATTTGAACCTCAAACTCCATCCATTAATCTAGCAATGAGATGGCCTGATGAATGGCTTAGCTTGAGTCAAACAAGTCTGTTCAATTTGATCATAGAGAACCCCCATCGCTAACCAATCAAATTACACCATGTGGAAATGCATCCACTTCATCTTGTGGGCTCCACAATTTCCTCAAGCTTCAAAGATAGCTACGTTTTATCTCCCCACTTCCCCTGTAGGTTTAACCTATGTGCATCTCATGGCAACAGGGAGGCAGGGAATAGTCCATATTAAATCTAGTGCTCTCAACTTGCATTCTTTTAACATTTCAATCCACCCACCTTAGTGCATATCCTTTGGTTCTCACGAATGGCTAGGATTAGAACACTTCGTTCACTTTTAAACATGTGTTGAAATAGGCCCTTTAGTAGCTCAGCGATTAATACCCCTTTAATACAATTTCAAAATATTTCCACCATATTTCATGCCCCAACATAGTTCCTTGATGACCAAGTTTATGCCATGTGGCACCTCCCCGCTTCCCCTATGAGAGACAAGAGATGTTGGTGGCTCTCCTATGGGCTAGTAGGGAATGGTTAGGATGCAAGCACATCACTTCATAGTAACCGTTGATCATTTAAAGCTTGATGTTTGCTACCCTTTGAGGGATGATAGGCCTCACTAACTAGTGAGACACGTGGCATCTAATTGCCAGGCCATCTGAATATTTTAATGGATATCAAAACACAACGGGGATGTGAGGAATGGTCAAGATCAAATCAAATGATCAGATCATCACCATTAAAATCTTCAATCGGTACATGCAAAAATTTAGTAAGTTAAAAAGGGGCTCAACTAGGTTGAAGAGTGACGAGGACATAAAATCTAGGCCAAGACTTTAGACCAATGAAAAAATATTAAAACTAGGACTTAGGAAGAAGGGAAAATATTAAAAGATTTTGATCCATATAATATGATGAAATATTTATAATGAATCTTAGGGTGATGATCAGGAACACTAGGTTCAAGGGGCCGATAACTAGACTGATTTAATGGCCTAAGACATGACTTAAGAGACTGGACACAGGTAAACACTTGTCAACGGTGAATTAGAATGTAGAAAAAAGGATTGACACTTAGGGTTTTTAAAGGGTTTAAGGCATGGACATAAACCTTAGAACATGAGAATGATTGAAACCCTAAGCCTTAAGACATGCCTAGATTTGCAACAATTATTAGTGGAATCCAAAAAATTTTGAGGGGTTCCACTAGGAAAATTCCCCATTTATTTTACCTTTACTTTAGAAACTATAAGTTTGATGATCAAACCTATCATCATTATCGTATTCCTTCTATGTGTCCTGGTGGAGGAATTTCTATCATGGATGCTCACACACTACATAGACATCTATGTGTCACACTTACATCCTTATAGGATTCCTGCCTCTACAATCTGTAGAACCATTACGCCTTTAGTTGGATATGAAGGTAACATCTTTTTTCATCCCTTGACTGATGAAAATCAACCTTTTACCTCTATTTTAGAAATTCAAACTGACTTCACTCCTTCATGCAATTCTCTCATTCACTCATGCTAATTCTTACAACTTCTTGATCATTCTTTCACTCTCTCAAGCTCACTCTTGCTCTCTTCTTGGTGATTCTTTCTCTCTACTTGGCTTCAATAGCACCTTCTTGTTGTAATTCCACCATATTTATAGGTTCACAAAGCTTCATTCTCTCAGTGTAGTGTCATCTTCTCCTTTCAGTCTTAAGTGCTAGCAGAAGGAAAGGTGATATTGCTCCTTTTATTTTATTTGTATCATTGTGTCTTATAGAGTAGCATTCAAGTTGTCTTTGCACTCTATTTGATAATGTCATTTCCTTTCTCTTCTTTATCAATTTCTCTATCTTGTTGCATATCCAATTTTCTATGGAGGTGGGAACACCAAAAAGGGGGTTTGACTGAGGGAAATCTTGAAACACATCCCAACATTTTTTTCTATTTTTGTGTGTCTAGGTGTTGGTTCATCCTTTTGAAGTTAAAGTTGAAGAATCAAAGCACGGGTGGAATGATATCTTTTCCTTGTTGGTGTGAATAAATTTCTTGTACCTAGCTAATTCACTCACTAGGTAATTAGGGGACATATTCACATGTTAATTTTACTTAGGATATAAGATTCTTTCTAGAAGTTAGGTGGCTTTTCTAGAACTTGTCTTATCTAGCTAGTATTGCTTGATTCCTAGGTGATTAGTTTGTTAGTTGTCTCATGTAATAGGATTAAGACACTTTTTATGATCTTGTCTAATCCTACATATCTACCTTTCCTTTATAAGCAAGGCATCTGAAGCTTATTCAAGCATATTCAACCATTATTCAATCTTGCATTGTGAAGCAAGCTTTCTTTCCATTCTCTCTCTTGTGGAAGTGGTTTTGGTCTAGCAACTATTCCTGGGGGTGTTGGGGAGTCACCATTTACTCCCACATGGTATCAAAGCTCACCAAGTGTTGCAGATTCCTTCCCAGATCTGAGGGTTTGTTGTTGGCTTGAATTTTTTTGTTGGGTGCATATTAGGGTTTCAAGGATCTCATGGTTGAGATCAGGTGGCCGCGCAGATGAATTTTGACTATAAATTCATACATTTTGGGTAAAGTTTTTTTTAGGAAAAAAAAAATTGCTAGAATAGCCTCCCAAGTGGTACAACTTTTTCCAATTTCGCAAAAAAAAATATTTTGCAAAATATTTTTTCTGTGGTTTATTCTATAAATTTGGGGCAAATTTATATTTGTAAATTGGGCTATTAAAAATATGTTTCAGGCTATTGACATATTTGATGGCATTTTATTTTATATGGGGGGTTGAATTTTTTCTATGGAATCTCATAGTCATCATCCTCGGTGGGCAGTAATCTTTTCAGCAGATTTAATTATCGTCCTCTCCACAGTCTATCAGATCTATAAAATTGGCACCCTCTCAACTAGTCTCTGTAAGGAATCATATCTGCATAGGAATTGTCTATGCAGCCATCAGAATACACATTTGACTGTATTTATTATTTTTTTGAAATTTAGAATACAATGTGTTTTTCATTTTCAATTAATTAATAAATATAGTCAAATGTGAAACCTAATGGTTGGATAGACATTGCCTATTTGCATATGTCTGGCATACTCCTCTAACTTTTTGTACATCAAATGTTGATCTGAAGTCTCCAGTCAACTCCATTTATTCGATCTGAAACAAGCTTATTGCATCAGCTTGTGTTTCTATCGGCATTGGCTCATTCATCAACCAGTCCCATCTGTGTCTATCAATGTCCAACAAAATTTCCATTGACGAGTACCTCCCATCGACATTCATTGGCAAGTCATCATACCGGTGGTCAAATCCTTCTACATTGGTGGGTAGCTCCCATCACAATCCAGCAGGTCTGAGCTCCATTGGGTGGTTTGTCAAAAAGGTACGTGGGTTATTTTTTGCCTAGTTAGTGCAAATGCTTTTCATGGGGTTAAGCATTATAAGCCTTCAATTACTTTTACTAGTGGTTCAAATGATATGGTATCATACTTTTTTGTTGGCATTTATTTTATATATATCAAAAACTTTGTATGAAATTAAAAGCGGACTATAGTGCTTTAAAAAACCTTATTTCATAAGAAAATTTGTATAAGAAAGGTTGACTTTATTAAAAAGCAAGTGGTTGGAATTTTCTAAATATTTCATCTATTACATTTTGTTTTAAACATTGTTTAAAAAGATGACCATATGTTTGGAGCTGAAAATATTTTCCCCTCATTTGCCTTTAGGTGTCGTGATTTGCCTCCTAGTGCCCTAAAATAGGGCTTTTTTTCATTTTTTTCATAACTTTTGCAAACGAAGGCCTTTTTTTAGAAATGAGATATTGTTAGAAAGCTAGAAGTGTTAAATTTTTAGTGGTGCAAATATTTTGCAGAAATTTTTCATTTGTGTGCCTCTTTTTCTAGGTTGAAGCCATATCTTCCATTTTCACCTTCGAGCTCATATCTTTGTGCTCCAATCTCCATTTTTTGTGAAATTTGCGGCATCAGGAATGTATTCAAGAGCACTTCAGTTGTATTCATGCACTTTTTGTAGATTTGTTTCTAGGTTTTCATATTTTTTAGTTTGTAGCTAATTTGATAGTTTGGGATACATTGTTGTAAATTTGCAAAAAAAGTATAAATTTGTTTGGGAAAAAGGGGTAAATTGCTTGTATTGTGAAGGGAATTTGTTGTTCCTCTCTTGTAATATCTGATTGTATCATGGATTTTCCAAAAGTGGTGTCTCTAACTCCATATAACTATCATGAGTGGAGATCACAAATGGAGTTATTGTTGTTAAAATTGAAGTTGCAAAGAATCACATTTGGTCAAGATCCAGAACCTGTGGGTACTAAAGAGAGAAGGAAATGGCTTGATAGATAGGATAAAGCTCTTGGTACTTTTATTTTTTCCATTTCTCCAAATCTTAGATATCATGTTGCATCTTGCACACATCCTAATCAAGTTTGGACTACTTTAGAGAGTCTCTTTGGTAAGCTAGATAAGACGAGGAAATTTAAGTTGGAGAATGAACCAATGAGTCTTAATCCATCAAATTTTGACAATATCCAAGACTTCTTCTCTAAGATCAATTCTCTAAGATTGTAGTTATCTAATTGTGGGGTTACTAAAGAGAATGAACAATTGATTCTTTCTATTCTTGCTAAGCTTGGTCCTGATTATTCAGTGTTTGTTTCTACATTCCATGCTAAAATGGATGCCCTTGGAAATGCATACAAAATTCCTTCTCTCGATGAATTTGCAGCTCAGCTCACAAGAGAACAAGCAAAGTTAGTACACATGGTCACAATGATGTCTTCTACATATCATGCTCTTCTTACAAAGGATACAAAGGCTTCAAGTGGCAAAGGTAAGAAGTAGACAAAGGCTCCCAAGTCAAATGAGCAAGGTAAAGATTCTCCTTCACAAAGAACTCATGAGTATACACCCTCTTCTAAAGAGGAATCATCTAAAAATAAGTTCAAATGTGCATATTGTAAAAGGTTAGGAAATGATGAGCATAGATGTTATAACAAGAAGATTGATGAACTCATACACCTTATTCAAAAGAATAGCATTCAACTCCCCTCATCAATGTCTTCTACTTCTTCAACATCTCAAACAATAGCCCCATCATCATCATCTCAGTAAGAGAATACAAGATCTACATCTGGTCTACACAAAATGAAAGTACAAGCACTCTTGGCCTCTGCAAGTCCTGAATCACATAGATGGCTTCTTGATTCAAGTGCATCTCATCACATGGCATCTTCTATGGATATGTTCTCTTCTCTTGAGCCTTGTAGTTCACCTCATATATTGATGGGTAACAATACATATATGAAGGTAAGTGGGAAGGGTTCTATTGACATGGGGGAGGGTAGTTTCAATGATGTACTTTGTGTTCATTCCTTTTCCACTAATCTCCTTTCTATTTATCAAATTACCCATAGGGATCAAGGTAAAATAGTTGAGTTCACTCCAGATGGGGTGTAGATAAGGGACTTGGATACTAGGGATATTATTGCTATCAGGATGGTTGATCATTCATCTCATCTGTATTCCTTTTCACATTTTTCTTCAAAAGACGATAATATTCATGTGACTGCATCGCACACTCCATTGAGTGTGAACCATGAGGAGAAGTTTGGTAATCTACACCTTGGTATTCTAGAGACCAACGCTGAGCTTCCTACTCCTCCACCTCCTACTTCTTTAGCTAGCAGTGCTTCTATTCAGGTGGATGATCATATTTTTTCAGATCTTGATTTTTGGGATGAATATTTGATAGGTATCTCTAACTTGTTCATGGAGTCTCATATTGCAGATTTGGAGGACACACTTGAAGGAGTTTGTCTCCTATTTGATGATAGTTTCAGCACAACTATTGCCCCATCTACTTTGTCTTTGGAGACTGACATTAATGAGTCTCCTCTTGATTTTTCATGTTTCTTGGTTGATTTTAACCATGATGATGTTGTGAATTATTCAAGCTTCAAGGCTCCTACTCAGTTTTTAGAGGCATAAATGTTGAGTGTTCATTCTTCCTCCTTTCAATTAGAAATGGAGTGGCTTCTTAATCATCTTATGGAATTGTTTCTTCCTAAGGGAAGATGTGTTGCTTGCAGACATTGGGTCATCTTTTGTTTTTAGGAATTCTTCATTGGCATTAAAGCTTCTTCATCATGGGGGGGATATCTTATCTCTCTATTACCCTCTTATGGGGGGGTCATTGATTTTATATACATGATGGATGTAGTCCTTGGGGGTATCATTGAGTCCTCCATACATCATGTTTTTTTTTCTCTTTTGGAGAGGAGTTTTTTCCCACGCCCAGCCCACCCCTGCTAGCTCTGTTAGTTTGACACACCTTCTCCCTAAGTTTCACTTAAGGGGGGGTGTTGGTGTGAATAAATTTCTTGTACCTAGCTAATTCACTCACTAGGTAATTAGGGGACATATTCACATGTTAAGATTACTTAGGATATAATATTCTTTCTAGAATTCTTAGTTGGATTTTCTAGAACTTATCTTATCTAGCTAGTATTGCTTGAATCCTATGTGATTAGTTTGCTAGTTGTCTCATGTAGTATGATTAAGAAATTTATCATGATCTTGTCTAATCCTACATCTCTACCTTTCCTTTATAAGCAAGACATCTCATGTACATTTGCATTGAATCAATTGAAGCTTATTCAAGCATATTCAACCATTATTCAATTTTGCATTGTGAAGCAAGCTTTCTTTCCATTCTCTCTCTTGTGTAAGTGGTTTTGGTCTAGCAACTATTCTTGGGGGTGTTGGGGAGTCACCATTTACTCCCACATTCCTTCCCTTTCTTTTTCATTTCCGTATTAGAGTAGTTTTCCTTATTCTTCTAATTTACTTTCTATTTCTTGCATTCTCTTTGTCAAATTGTAAAAATCTATCAATTAGGCTGTAAGTAGGCCCCTTAGTGTTTTTTCTCTATTTTTCATACCTTTGTCTATATAGGATGCTAGCTTGTTCCTGAGACGCCAGCGCATTGTGTTGGAATCTGGTTCCCATGTTGCCATCCTTAGACAATGATTTTTTGGTCTATAATATGAAACCTTTGTGGTTAGCTCACCTAGTTCTAGATACACCCTTTTCTAGAAAAAGGGAAATAGTGCATTGTTTCCCCTTCCTTTTCAACCTCTCTCTCAACTCATCAAATAATCTAAGGTATTTTAGGGTAGTTCATTCCTTGGGGATCTCTTGTGACCTAGAGCCCCAAGGGTGAAAAATCCCCCTCCTCTACAATACCATCCACATTGTTGGTATTTTTCTTGTTTTCTACCATGACATGTATCACAATCTACTTTGAGCTAATAAGGGATCTAAGGATAGTCAACCTTTCACTACTAAATTTGACACCATTTTTCGATGGATGTTTTTCAATGGTTTGAAAAATCTTTGTCGAAAAAGTGACGAAATGACAAAAACATTTTCATCGCTATTTTTTCATCGCATTTCCGATGACGAATTAAACGTCGAACTAATGACGCAGATTCGTCAGTCATCTGCATCATAAAATGACTCAGATTTTTGTTGGAATATCAACGAAAAGGGCGTCGAAAGAACACTTGAATTTTGTCGCCATTTTGATGAAATGGGAAAGTATTTACAATGAATCCTTCGTCACATCCAAGCAACTTTGTTGGACCTTTTATGTGGTTCATCGGTGAACTGCGTCGAAAGTGCGATGAAATAGCCAAGGAGTTACAATGAAGCCTTCATCACAACCAAGCAACTTCGTCAAACATTTTCTTTGGTTCATTGGTGGACTTCGTCGAAATTGCGACGAAATGGCCAAGGAGTCACGATGAAGCCTTTGTCGCAGCCAAGAAACTTCATCGAGCCTTTTCATTGGTTCGTTGATGGACTTCATCGAAATTGCAACGAAATGTATAAGGAGTTATGACAACGCCTTCATCGTAGTGATAGCAACTTCATCGAAACTTTTCAGTGATTTGTCAATTTTGTTCGTTGAAATTTTGATGAAACAATGCAATTTTTTGAAAAAAAAATTCGTTGAAATGTACCATCGGTGAGAGATCAATCAAGTCATGCCCCTTCATATTCAAATCTCGGGAAACTATTTTATTTGGTCATTTTTCATGTTTATTAGACACCCGCTGAGACGTCATGTAGTTTCGTCGATGCCTTGAGTCTCTTCGACAGTCAATATTACATATCGCTTTGGTGTCACACAGTCTCATTGATGTTTTGAGTCTCACCGATAGCCAATAGATCATATGTCGCTATGGTGTCATGCAATCATACCGATGTTCTGAGTCTCCCCGAGAATTATTCCTTTGGTCTTAAGTGTATCGCTATGACTTTGGGGGTCATCGGGACTTTCCTTCGACTACTTAATAGCTTACAATCAAAATTGAGCTTGAAATCAAACTTGAGCTTGAAATTACAAAATAGAATATCATGCCAATTAATTTTACCATTGCTATTCTAGACCTTCAGCTTATGGCAGAATAAGTACCAAATTTCCTGAGCATAAAAACATTCAAAAAGAATATGTTTGATAGTTTCCTGAGTCCTGCAGATACTGTAGATTTCAACACTTTCATGGTTAGATTTA
>VDFB02000003.1:231517088-231650331 GCA_007258455.2 Sequoia sempervirens | reverse complement strand
GACACTTACATTATACAACCTGAATTAACTACATTATATGAGTGTCTCCATTTCTATCACAACATAGCCACATTAAACTTGGGTCACACATGAATACATCATGTATTTGTTATAGCACAATTGTGCCACATGACCAATAGAGTTATGGATCACATAATTACAGTCACAAGAATATGTTCCTTGGTTGTGATCTTATGGTGATTCCACACAACAAAATCTAGTCATGAAATTCTCAAAACCCTAAACCTCTAAAAATGACATCTAATGAGATGTTGCTTTAAAATATGATTTTCAAACCTGGAACTACAAATCTGACTTCACAACTGAATTCTACAAAAAGACAATGACTACCCTCAACCTGGCGATATCTTCTTGAATTTTTTCTAATTTTTCCCAAGAAAATCATCCTTAGTTCTCCACAAACTGTGTCAAGTAGAGAAAAACATTGTCGCAATAAATCAGGCGTGAACTCACTTTTCTTTATGTCGGCCACAATTTTTTTTTTCTATTTTTCATGTTTGTCAAAAATTTGACGAAAATGATAGTCGACATTTTGATGAACCACAGGTTCGTTGAAATTTTGATGAACGTCGCGGATAAACTTTCAAAAAATTGAAAATTACACATCAAATTTTATAAGCACCCGACAATACATCAAATTATACATATTTCGTTGGACAGTTTCGTCGGATTTTGCAATCAAATGAGTTAGTGTTTACAACAACTAAAGTGAGAAAGGGATGTAAAGTACCTTGGGTGGACAATCCCAACACATGATAAAGAGTTATTTTCTCCTTCTTTGTGTTCTTTCAAACTCAAGGGGTATTCTCTATTATTCCTCTAAATTTTTCATCACCAATATAATGGTTTAGTAATAAGCCATATTTATAGATGAGGCTTTCACTCTTTAGATCAAGCTTGATGACATAGAATTAGAACCAATTTGATTATAACTAACCCAAACTAGTCAACCAATTGAGAAGTGCATACAACATATAAGTGAGGTAGAGAAATTCCAAAAAGAAACTTAGGGATAGGAGGCAAAGGATAATATAAATTGACCTAGACAATGTTGATATTAGACCATGATTACACCTAAATTATTTAAATTAGGATGAAATAGGCTAGAATTTGAAACATTGTGGAGGATTGGGAAAGATATGGCTAGTGTCTTCCTTATTTAGGTACAAACTCACAAATTGAGGTCCCACTATGCCAAAATTCTTTTGAAATATAAAACACTCTTATGTGACTAAAAAATATTTAGTTTCACCTTGTGTGTTTCTTGTCAAAAATTAGTTATTCATTTAAGTTATAAATCTACGTAATGACCCTTTACACTGGAATATATTTTTTCTACTAACTATAGAAGATACTAGATTATTAAAAATATTTGACATGGCATTTTATATCATTCCTAAAAATGTCAAACTAATATATAATTAATATAAAATACAAGTGTGTATCCAAAGATATAAAACTCACAAAACTATGACCAAAATAATAATAGACAATCTTAAAATCTCAAATTAAGAACTATATACATTAAAAATTTCAAATTAATAGTACAAAAGAAGTAGAACAATAAGAAACCTACAAGTTCTCATTGCAACCTTTATATTACTAATAATAGATACACAATTTTTTTAATAAATTCCCTCCTAAAATTCATGTTGGTGCTCCATCTTTCTATCAACAATCTCTAAGAAGTTATGAGTTTTATGCTCAATATTGTTGCAAGATTGGCCAACAAATGAGATAAAGTGAAATATTATACCCTTAACTTTAGGTTCTACAAATCCAAGTAAGTAATATTACTTGTTACTATGAAATAGGATCCCATTTTGTAAAGTTATTATTTTTTAGAAAAGTCACTTGCTATCTCATTTTTACCAGAGCTCACATGACGACAAAGAATGAGATCCCAAATTTTAAGTGCAACTTTCCACCACCAAACACCCCTAGGTTCCTTTTTTGTTGTATTTTTTCTATTTTTTTGTATTTTGATGGACATATTTAGGTTTTTCACTGTATTTTTTAAACTAGGTTTTTTATTTTGCAAATTTCCTATAAAAAACAAGCCCTAGAAACTAAAAATTTAGGTTTTCATTTGAATTGCTTTAAATTTTAATTTTGTATGTAAATATTTCAAAATTTATTTTCAATTTTATGTAGAGCAGGGGTGGATTTCTCTTACCAATCACAATTCAATCAGTTTTGAACAATCTTTCAACCTTGAAGACCCTAACTTGGTGTTTTCACCCAATTCTCTCAATTTTACTTGTAGCACATCAAACAATGAAATCTGAGCATATATTTTAGAGAATGCCTCAAACCCATGAAATGAATACCATTTAAGATACCCTTTATGCTCTTCTTGAACATACCAAATTTATGCATAGGCTTGTTTTAGAACATCATCTCCTAAAATGGACTACTACGTTGCCCTTAAGCCCAATTAGGCCTCTTTTACAAAGCAAGTATGTGTTAAACCTTCTCCCAATCAACAATCCCTACTCCATGGATCTAAACAAGTCACATGGGGTTTGGAATAATAGGTTTTCTCACTTGAAACATCCACAAATTCACCTAACAACAAAACCCTACCTCTACCTATCAAAATTAGCCTAATACATTGAGATATTAGGCTAGGGATTGCACAAACAGGGCCGTAACTCCATCCCATGCATCTACAATCCTACTAAACATGAATAACACCCTATCTAGTACCATTCCATTGATTTGTAGCAATTTCCACTAGTGGAATGGTTCAAAATACCATTTTCTTGTTCAAACCCTCTTGCCTTAGGGTTTTCATATCACTTTTAGAGTTTTGGCTCTAACTTACTCAAATTTCAATGAAAAACTCTCAAACCAAAACCAAAAGAAGGCTAACACATCCCTCTAAAAATTAAAATGGAGATTATTACATTTAAAATCTGTACATAATCATACAAAGACCTCTAGCAGTAGATTAACACTAGAAATTACAGAAAATGAAGTCTTCTTTATTGATTCAACACCAAAATCTTCCATAAGACCTTGCCTCAAACTTTTTCAAGAATATTTAAACTTTTTCAACCACAAAACAATGGTTCATAACCAACTATTGAACCACATGATCGTTCATCTTCCAAATGGAACAAAATTGTAAAGCTGCAAAGCAACTTTTGTAACAAATTACAAAACTTGACCAAAACTTGAAAACTCTACCTAATACCTCCTTCACATGACTTATTACATTTAAAATGGTCTAAATAGACCTTATTACATCACAATTAGACTCAACAACATAAAACTCAACATTAGACCCAAAACGCACAATTTGACTAGGTGCCCCTGCACCATACACCCGAGGAGAAAAGAATCTCAAGCTCCACCTGAGATCAACTCTTGAATAGTTGTTCCATACCTTTTAATTTCCTCCTCTATCATCCATTTTGCATCTTCATGATGGATACCTTTCCATTTCACAAGATATTCATTATACACTTTGTTCTGTGTTCTCATCACCTCCTTTGTGTCTAAAATACTCTCAAGCTTCAAAGGTTGACTTGGTGGTAGGTCCTTGGCTCAATCTTCATCTTGAACTTCAGATGTACCTACTTCTTCACCTACAAACATAGATCCTTTGGAAGGATAAAGGTCATAAACATTAAATATTGGAGAGATAGAAAATCCAAGAGGGAGTTCTATCTCATAGGCATTTTCACCAAATTTGTGGATCACCTTGCATGTCCCAATATTTTTCATTTATAGCTTTGTGAACTTTCCTTTTGGAAACCTTTCCTTCCTCAAATGTATAAGTACGAAATCTCCCACCTTGAATTGAACATCTATTATCTTCAAATATGCATGTTTCTTGTATTTTTTAACACTTTTTTGAAGGTTTTCTCTAACCTGTTGGTGTGTTTCTCTCATGGCCTTTGCAAATTCTTCTCACTTGACACTCCTCTTCTCCATTCCACTCAAATCCCTGAGCTCAAACACACCTCTAGGTTTCAATCCATACACCACCTCAAATGGGATCCTCCCAATGCTTCTATTGATAGAATCATTATAGGCATACTCAACTTGTGGAAGAACCAAGTCTCATTGTTGTCCATGTTCCTTTGTGAGACACCTCAGCAAATTTCCAAGTGACCTATTGACTACTTCAGTCTTCCCATTTGTTTGTGGATGATAGGCAGAACTAAATGCCAAGTTGGTTCCTAATTTCTTCCAAAGAGTCCTCCAGAAGTGACCTACAAACTTTGAATCCCTATCTCACACAACAGTCAATGGTAGACCATCTCTTTGAAAAATAACCCTGCAAAATAAGAAGCATCACGTGTGCACTTGCATGGAATAAAATGATCCATTTTACTAAATCTATCAACAACAACAAACACACTATCATAACCCCTCTAATTTTTTGGCAAACCTAGCAAAAAATCCATACTAAGAGACTCCCATAGTCTATTAGGTACTGGTAAGGGCTGGTAAAGACCTGTATTTGAACTAGAACCCTTGGCTCTTTGGAAAATTACACAACTTTCCACAAATTTTATGACATCCACTTGCATCTTTGGCCAACAGTAAAATCTCCTTACCTGTTCCAATGTTTTATCCACCCCAAAATGACCTCCATTGCTGCCACAATGTTTCTCTTTTATCAAGTTAGTTATCATGGAGCACTTTGGAATACATAATTGAGCACCCTTGAACAATAATCCATCTTGTAATAGAAAATTAGAGTATTCATAATTAAAAGCACCCTTAAACTGATCACAAACAACATATACCTCTTTAAAGTCCTCATCTCCTTCATACATGCTTTTCAAGGCATCTATTTCCACACTTTGAAGTTGGATTTCTTACACCAACATTGACCTTATGCTCAAAGCATCTGGAACCTTGTTTGGTTGTCCTTTCTTGTGTTTTATGTTGAAAGTATAAATTTGTAGGTACTCCACCCAGTTTAAATGTTTGTGGCTCAAATTTTCTTGGATGTTCAAGAAACTCAAAACATGATTGTCAGTAAAAACATAAATTCCTTTGGAAGGAGATAGTGTCTCCACTTTTTCAGTGCTTGAACCATTGCATAAAATTCTAAGTCATATGAGGAATACTTATTTTTTTCCTCATTAATCTTTTCATTGAAAAATGCTACAGGTTTTCCCTCTTGACTCAAAACTGCACCAATTGCATACCCACTTGCATCACATTCTATTGTGAACATGTTGTTGAAATCAGGCAATGCTAGGATGGGTTGTTGAGCTATCTTTTGTTTCATAATTTGAAATATTCTTTCTGCCTCTTCAGACCACATAAACCTCTTCCTTTTATCTCATTTTATGGTATCAATGATGGGTGAGAAAACATGACAAATTTCTTACAAATTTACTATTGAAACTAGCAAGACTATGGAAGCTTCTTACCTCACTAACTGAATTTAGAGTAGGCCAATAGAGAATTACTTCTACCTTGTTGAGGTCCATCTTCAAAGTTCCTTTAGAGATCACAAAACCAAGATAGATCAGTTCCTTTTTCATGAATTCACACTTTTTTAAGTTAATCATCAACTTTTCTTCATTCAGCCTTTTCAATACCATGTCCAAATGTTGCAAGTGTTCTTCTTTGGTCTTACTAAATAGAATAATGTCATCCAAATACACAACAACAAATTTCCCTATGAAAGGATTAAAAACTTCATTCATTAACCTCATAAAAGTGCTTAGAGCATTTGACAATCCAAATGGCATTACCATCCATTCATACAGCCCCTCATTGGTTTTAAGGGCAGTTTTCCACTCATCCCCTTCTTTTATCCTAATTTGATGATAGCCACTTTTAAGGTCAATTTTTGAAAAGTAGCAAACTCCTCCTAAACAATCCATCAAATCCTCCATTCTAGGTATTGGGAACCTATACCTTATAGTGATTTTGTTGATTTCCCTTCAATTGGTGCACATTGTCCTATCCCCACCTTTTTTAGGTGCCAACACTATAGGAACAACACATGGACTTAAAATTTCCCTTATGAGACCCTTATCTAACAATTCTTGTATTTGTTTCCTTATCTCTTCATTTTTTTGAGGATTCATCTTGTATGCAGCCTTATTGGGTAAGTTTGCACTTGGTATAAAGTCTATGTGGTGACTCACATCTTTGATGGGTGGAAAAGAACTAGGGAGTTTATCAAGAACTATGTCTTGACACCTATTCAACAAAGTTTGTACTTCCTTCGGAACATTTTCCATGGTTGTTGTCAAAACAAATTTCGGTCTAATTATGATTACATACCCACCACTTTCCTCTTTCATGGTTTTCAAGAATTCTTTCTCCCCAACTAACATAACACTTGCCCCAACTTGTGTATCTACATTTTCATCTTGCAAAGGAGTGAGGGTAAAGGACAAACCATCTTTTTCAATCACATATGTTTTTTTCTACCCATCATGTTTTTCTTTTCTATCATACTGCTAGGGTCTTCCTAGAAGCAAGTGAAAAACATCCATGGGGATGATGTTATATAAGATCTTGTCTTTATACCCCCCAATGTTAAACTCAACCCATGTTTGTTCATTGACCAAGACTTTTTGACCCTTATTCAACAAAGAAACCTTATAAGGTGTGGAGTTTGGAATCCTTTTCATTTTTGGTTTTTCAACCATCTCCAAAGAAACTAAATTATCAATTGAACTAGAATCTACAAGAACCTTACATACCTTGCCTTTTGATTTGCAAGTTGTTCTGAACAAGGACCCTTTTGTGGAGGCTCCTTCACCACAGGAACCTTGAGGAGTGTTCTTCTCATCATCATTTTTTCTCCAACCTCTAGAGAAACATGTTGAGAAGGAGAGTTAACACTCTCACAATCTTCCTCTTGGACCAACTGTGTTCTCCTTTCACCACCATGGGATGTTGAAGGTTGTTTCTCCGAGCACTTCCATGCTTAATGGCCAAATTAGTTACATTGATAGCATCTCCCTGAAAAGGTGTTTGAAAATATACCTTGTCATCCGAATCTAAATCTACTAGTAAGTCTTCTACCTTTGAATCCACCTTTTGACTTTAAGCCTTGTTCTTGATTGCCACTTGACTCACCTTGTGATTTTTGTTTTTGTCCTCTTCCACCAAAGAATCCTCTGCCCCTGAAGTTCTTTCCTCTACCTCTACTTTTTTTTCCTTCCTTCTTTTCAATTCTCTTATGTCCTAACAGTCAATTGAAAGCACTCTTCTACCATTCTAGGAGTGGCAAGACTCAATTCATCTTAAATGTTGAACCTTAGTCCATTCATATATATTTCTATCTTCTCAACTTCATCTTCAACATGACTTGCTCTAAGGCTCAATTTGTGAAACTCCTATGTATAGGTCATGACATCCATCTCCTTTTTCTTGAAGTTTTACAACTTCCTAAATGTTTAAATGGCATGGTCACTGGGCAAGAATTGGCTCTTAACCTTAGACACCATCCTATCCCATGAATTTATTTTTTCTTTTTCTTTTTTCACTCTCTCTTCTTGTACATAGTTCCACCAAGTTAGGGTAGGGCCTTTCAATTTTGTTTTTGCAAACTTTACCTTTTGTTCTTTTGCTACCTCCTTGTACTCAAAGTAGTTATCTAGTGTATCAATCCAATCCAACACCTCTTCACTATCCATTTTCCCATTATACATGGAAAATTTAATTTTCACTTCAGTAGTCTCTCCTATGACAACCTTCAACATCTTAACCATCCTTCTTTCATCAAGGTCCAACTCATCATCACCTTGGACTCCTCTTTGAGGGTTTTCATTCTCACCCTCTTCCTCTTCCTCTTGGTCACTCTCCTTTTAGTGGCCTTACATCTTCTTTGATTTGTTTCCAATGTTGCAAGTCTGGCTAAAACTACTTCTGGAGACTCTTTCATCATCCTTATTTCTCTAGCAATGATTTCACTACCTTTAGGAGGCATTTTGTCCTTTCAATTTACAACTTTTCCTTCTTCGAACTTCAACCTCTTTCCTTCAAAAGATCAAAACCTATACTCTTATACCAATTTGATGCAAAGCAAGGGTGGAGGTCTCTTACCAACCACAATTTAATTATTTTTGAACAATCTTTCAACCTTGAAGACCCTAACTTGGTGTTTTCACCCAATTCTCTCAATTTTGCTTGTAGCACATCAAACAATGAAATCTGAGCATATCTTTTAGAGAATGCCTCAAAACCATGAAATGAATACCATTTGGGATACCCTTTATTCTCTTCTTGAACATACCAATTTTATGCATAGGCTTGTTTCAGAACATCATCTCCTAAAATGGACTGCTACAATGCCCTTATGCCCAATTAGGCCTCTTTTACAAAGCATGTGCTAAACTTTCTCCCAATCACCAATCCCTACTCCATGGCTTTAAATAGGTCACATGGGGTCTGGAACAATAGTTTTTCTCACTTGAAACATCCACCAACTCACCTAACAACAAAACCCTACCTCTACCTATCAAAATTAGCCTAATACATTGGGGTATGTGCAGGATCATCATGGAAAAAATAGGCCCTTAAGTGGCAAAAAATTCAGAAAAATTAGAGTTAGGAAACTTGACATAAAAATTTGAATAAGTTATCTATATTATTTCAAAAATATGTAAAGAATAGAATCTGTAGCAAATTGAATGTAGTTTCTAAACTACTAGGTTTATTTAAAAAAATAAAAATCTATTTGGTGAAATTTTGAAATTTCAATGCAATAGTACTTAAATTTCAAGGAAAAAAATAAGAAGTAGGTGTTTGTCTGACCACCCTAACCACAATAAAATGATAATATTTTTTTATAAGATTTTAGATATAAGTAGAGGACTCGTGTCTCGATGTGATGCATATTTTTTTGTAATTTTTTCAAAGTAAATAATTAATTATGATTTTTTTATTAGAAATTTTAAAAAATATAAAAACGCGTATGTCTAACCAACATAACTTGGTCAAAACTTCATGAAATTCTTATTTTTTTTAAATCCTATTGTATGTGAAGCATAGAATGTGATGTATTTTGGATTAAAAATGTGATACCGTTTGAAAGTTACATATGTTTTTCAATCAACCTATCATCAAGACTTTAGTCTTAATTCAAATAGAAAATGAATAATAATTATTTATTAAATTCAAAGTAAAGCATAATTTATATTGATGGAAAGCTGAGAATCTCCTTTTAAAACCCTTTTCGTTTCATCAATTTTGGGTTAAAAAAAAGTTGTCAGCCACATAGCCTACACATACCCATCATATTGCCACTTTTTGGCCCATCATGATCCTCCACATACCCATTGAGATATTAGGCTAGGGTTTGCATAAACAGGGCCCTAAATCCATCCCCTGCATCTACAATCCTACTAAACATGAAGAACACCATATCTAGTGTTAGTCCACTAATTTGTAGCAATTTCCACTAGTGGAATGGTTCAAGATACCATTTTCTTGTTCAAACCCTCTTGCCTTAGGGTTTTCAAACCACTTTTAGAGTTTTGGCTCTAACTCGCTCAAATTTCAATGAAAACCTCTTAGACCAAAACCAAAAGAAGGCTAACACATCCCTCTGACAATTCCAATGGAGATTATTACATTTACAATTTGTACGAAATCGTACAAAGGCCTATATAGCAGGAGATTAACACTAGAAATTATAGAAAATGAAGTCTTCTTTATTGCTTCAACACTAAAATCTTCAACAGAACCTTGCCTTCAACTTTTTCAAGCATATTTAAACTTTTTCAACCACAAAACAATGGTTCATAACCAACTTTTGAACCACATGACCATTCATCTTCCAAATGGGACAAAATTGCAAAGTTGCAAAGAAACTTTTGCAACAAATTACAAAACTTGACCAAAACTTGACAACTCTACCTAATACCGACCCCACATGACTTATTACATTGAAAATAGTCTAAATAGACCTTATTACATCACAATTAGACTCAACAATGCAAAACTCAACATTAGACCCAAATTGCACAATTTGACTAGGTGCCCCTGCACCATATTTGGATTGCTTTATTTTTAACATTTTTATGCAAATATTTCAAAATCACATAATACTTGCTTTAAATTTGTATGCAAATATTTAAAAAATACATAATTACTTTTTTTTTGACGAAATAATCTAGGTTTTCCTAAGTTTATTTCATTCCATTAATTAGCACTTATTATTAATTGTTTAATCTAGCCACATACAACTATAATTTTCAATACATGCAATTCATATGTACCCATGCACAAACACCTATTAGAAACCCTAAAATATTTCAAAACCACTCCTATCACAATATCATGTGAGAAGAAAAAACTCAACATAAAACTATATCTAGTTAGTGTAACACCTATTGTTAAAGAATGAGAAACCATGAGAAAGACACATCAATGTAAGGTGATCTAGAACAACCACCATAATCATGAAGAGAAAATCCATTACCAAGAAGGATACACTTCAACACAACCTTGAAGGTTGAATTTTCCATCCCTATAACTTCATATGTAATTGGATCCATTTTAACATATAATTTTCAAGAAAGACACAAATAATAAAGAGAAGGCCACCATAACATTAGGCCATGCATACCATAGCATAAATGATGACCATAGATTATGACTACATAAAGGAGTTCTTACTATATGAAGTGCATAATAGAAGTATCTAGTTACAAAACTCTTGAGAATTTGAGGATAAGTGAATCTACTTAAGAACCCAAGCATTGACACTTGACATAATTTAATATTTCCAAATCATGTTCATAAAAATAACTCATATTCATAGCCTAAGAAAGAAAAAAAATAAACAAATTAGTGTGTGTAGGTGATTTTGTTGTTCAATTTTCTTACAGATGAGAAAATTAAACATTATAACTACATATTGGGCTAGTTCATTGACAAGTAGACAAAGGTCTACATATTATAATCATACATACTATTAGATATAGTTGACACATGCCTAAGAATTTCTCTTTTTCTATCCAAACATCAATATCCTTGGTGGAGTTATCTCTACTCTTTTCAAGGTAGTCTATGTGCATATGTATCTTAACCTAGTCTAATTCTAATGTAACTTTTAGGGGTCTATGTGCATATGTTTCTTAACCCATTTGTGAAAAAAATTTATACCAAAAAGAATAACAAGATTATTTTCAATACAAGAGGAGAATACCTATACAAGTATCTTAGTCACAAGCCAAGCACTTATAATTATCGAACAAGATCATTTTCATTCCTTGAGCACAAAGATGCTAATGAAGAGATCTAATGAACTAGTGTACATAATGCAAATATATGCCTATAAATTTTTACTAAATTGTATTATTCTTATGTGTGATTCCATGAATTCCAAATAGTTTCTAATAACCTATGAATATCCATAAATACATGTTCTTAGTCACTCAATTGAATATTTTTGGTGCATAGGCTAACAAAGTAATTACTATTCTTTGGAAAGGTTGGCTCAAGAGTAGGAGATTTGAATTTTGGATGAGGTGTACTAGGTCATGTCATGCATCATATGTTATTAATTACCTCCTAAATTTACATTTTAAAAAATACATATGTAATTTAATGAAAATTGGTTGTCTTGGGAAACTTCACTAAATTTCATCCCCTTAAGCCATCATGATAAAGTGATTATACGATAACAATAGGAGGCCATCATATGTTAGTAATTACCTCATAAATGTATATTTTAAAAAATAGTATATGTAATTTAATGAAATTTGGTTGCCTTGGGAAACTTCACCAAATTTGATCCCCTTAAGCCACCATTTTGTCCTAGGACATTAATTCATAGATCCCCTTAAGCCATCCTATTATGACCCCTTAATCCATCCTATGAGGACCCCTTAAGCCATCATTTCTCCTAATTTAAGGTAATTTTTAATGAGATTTCACATCACATTAACAACTATTTGTTTTTCAAAGGTAGAAAAGCCACATCTCATTTTCAAGGGATGATCATAAAATTCATATCATGATCTCATACCACATTTTCTATTTACACACTTAGCTCACATAAGAATGCTACACCAACATAGTACAAATTATTCACAATACACACCATGTATAGTAACTTTTATTTCATCAATTGGTTTGATTAAGATTTCACATAAATATTTAATATGAAATCAAAAGCTTAGATCTATCATCAAAGGACTTAAAAATAAAATAAGGACACCCCTACAAGGACCCATTCAACCCTAGGTTGAATTCCTCCTATAGTGATTGAAGTACACAGTCCCCTGCACTTCTTAGATCTACCTATAATTGACTGTTTTATTTTATCAATTGTTGGATTATTGTATTTTTCATATTAGGTCATATAGTCTAATTAGGTTAATCATTGAAAATCAATTCCAATCCATCCTAATCCTCAATAGGATGAAGATTCAGGTCTGATTGTCTCACCTTCATGGTTGAAAGTCAATCTACTCACCTTGTCGATCTCCATCTTAATGAAACAATAGAAAATACCCATTTGAATCCTATGTTTATACATTAACCCCCCCAATAAAGCCCCTCATTTATTTTCTTTGTTTCACTTTGAAATTAGATTTCTTTCCTCTTTGCAATTTTGAGCCCCTTGTGAGATGATCACTATTATAGCATATTTTCTTGCACATGCATCTACTTGATGTTGGTCAATTTTTTTCCCTCAACCTCATTGTCTATATTTCCATCATTTTATTGAGTAGGTTTTATCCCTAGTTCATTAATGATATAGCCATGTATTTTTTGCTACTTGTGGTTGTTTCCTCATTTGTTTTTTCATTTTTCTCATTTTATTTTCATGTTATTAGAGAATTGGTGGGTTATTTCCTTTTTTCCTAGTTTTGTGTTTTCCTTTATTTTTTGTTCATTGTCCTTATTTTCTCTAGTCATGCATACCTATTTTCCCTTTGAAACATCCATTTATCAAAGTTATAGGTTATTATATGAGCCTTGTTGATTGGTGTTAGAATTGTTGACATGGTCTAGATATTTTTTGATGATAAGTTCCTCTAGAACTATGAAGCTTGACTTTCATAGTGAATTTTCTATCTTTTTTGGATTCAATGCTTCAATCATGATCTCATTTTAGTACTCAATTTTTAGTTCCTCTAAATTATAATCCCTTATTTTTATGTAATCTTTTGGGATAATTTTTTTAAATTGTCTTATTTAATTGTTATTTTAGTAGTTTATTTGAGGTTTGATCCCTATCAGTTTACACTAAGTTATCTTTTGATATTTATATTTTAAAAACATATTTATTTAGGTTATAGTTTAGTGGTTCCTCCTTAGTCTAATCCATGAAACTTTTTAATGTCTTATTCATTCAATATCATCACATCTAGCCTCCCTTTATTGGCATACTTATAAAGGAGAAACTTTGACTCCTATTCTTACCTCAATAGAGTCTAAGCTATAATATGACTCCATTGAGGTAAGAATAGGAGTGGTGATAAACATAACAAGAAGGTGGTTGAGGAATTCACACTATATGGATGATCCTTATCCACAACAAAAAAAAAATTATATGACTCCTACAATAGTTACAAAAAATGGAAGATTCATCTATTTCAATACTTGAAGAGACCAAGATAACAAAGAATGAGATTCCTATTGTGTAAGTGATTATGGGTAAAGAGGAAGAAGAGATTGATGAAAAATATTACAATGAAGAAGGGGGACCAAATTCGTCATTGTTCACAAGTAACTAAATACCACATACTCCTCCAATTTGGTATCCTTTTCCTTCACCTCCTCCATAGCATACTCCACAAGTCTCAAATAATCCTCCATAAGTGAACATGTTTGTACCAAAATTTTGGGAGGAAGAAATAAATATTGATAAGGTGCAGGAAGATATGCAAATCCTAGCAAGATTTTTATAAGAAGTGGTAAATTCAATATGATGTGTTATATTCTAAGGATGAGAAAGTATGAGAAAGATAATGAATAACTTAAGTTTCAAGTTGAGCAACACACTACATACATGAAATAACTCATGGTCTTTATGGATTTGATGTACCTACTCCTTTCATCATGACGGCATTATAAGTTTCACCATTGTACTTGGAGGGATGTATTGGAGACATAAGGTATTAGTCTGATTCAAGAGGCTATCCAATATCCTCCTCCATAAGTCAACACCTTAGTACAACAAGTTATGGAGGAAGAAATAAATATTGATAAGGCACGTAGGAAGAAATAAAAATCCTTGAAAGATATTTACAAGAAGTGGTAATTCAAGATGTTGTTTTATCTTCTAAGCAAGAGTTCCACACTCTAGCTTAGTTGGTAACCCCATTACCTCATTCTTCCCTAGGATCTACCATAGGGATGTTTCCTTCTCCTCCTCCAAGACCTCTTCACTCTGCTTCTCCAAGGCAATAAAGTTCATCTAAAGAGGAAGCATCAAGGAAATCAATTGAGTATTTTTTAGGGCTAATGAGAATGTTCAAGGTTCAACCCAAGTAAAAGAGAGATAAAAAAATATTTCATTAATGCGGATGCTCAAGGAGGTAGAATTGAATAAGTTTAAACTTATATGTTTTATTAAATTGAGATTAATATGCAACTAAATAATTACTTAGTGCAAACCATTAATATGTTCATCATACACAAGAGGTAGATAAATAGTCTCTCCAAACCTAAGTACCTACTCTTAAGGAGTGGATGATCAAGGATGAGAAAGATAATGAAGAACTTAAGTATCGGGTTGGGGAGCTCACTACATACATCATATAACTTATTGTCTGTATTGATTTGAATGTACCTACTCCTTTCATCACAAAGGAATTAGACAAGGGGAAAAATTCAAATATTAGAGATGTGGTAAGTGCCACCACTACTTAGAAGGATGCATTGGATACAAAATTTATTACATGTTGATCCAAGAGGTCATCCAAATTTATTATAAGACAAGCAATGAAGTGAATGCAATGGTTAAGTTTGAGGAAATTCTTGATAAAGATCTTTTATTGTACTAGAGGACAACCTATTGTAGCTTTAGAAAATGGAAAAGGTTCCATTTTAAAAATTATAAAGAAAGTATATTTTAATGTTTGAAAACTTAAATATTCATCTAGAGTGGTTGGAGTCCACTAAATGGGTATAAAAGTGTTGAAGGCTTGTAAGATGTCTACAAATAAATTTATGGATAAGATTTAAATTTTCATTATTAAGGCCCTTCCTTAAATATTTTAGGAAAATCTTAGCAAGTATTTTCCTACTACTACCATAATCCAAGAGTTTATTGGAATGATTAGGAAACATCTTACACATGAACTAATTGAAATTTGTATAAAAATAAAAGGGAACATAAATGTCTTCCACACCTATATTCTAGATATGAAGTGGTAGAGTAAGTCAAGAAGATCCTATTTGCTAATAATTTAAGAGTGTCATGCACTATCACTCTCAACTCCAATTTGTTCCTAGAGGCATTACAAAAAAATTCAAGACTGATTACTAGGCCTATAAAGCTAACAATTGTAACATTGAGTAATGATTTTATTATTATTTTAGTTATGTAATAAACCATTCTTGTTTGGGTGTGTCATTTGTAATTCATTTCTTAGGACTGATTAATAAAATATGTAATTTAATTTTGGGGCCTATATTTGAAAAATAAATGTTATTTATAAATTTTGTGCCCAATGATCAATTTAGGATCAAAACCAACTTGATCTTATAGATGTTGATAAAATGTGTCTCAACCTTGCAATTACATAAGGTAATATTGATACATAAGGTATTGTTCATCCAACGATGATGGGGGGGCATGGGGGGGATCCCCCCCATGAGGGGTCTGGGGGGATCATCCCCCTAGCTAGGGTCCAAGGGTAGTGTGCCCTAGTAGGGGCTCGGGGGAAGCACCCCCAAAAGTATAATTTTATTTATATTTTATTATTGTAAATATGGACCAAATTCATCATTATGTCTCATATCTTAAGGCTGATATTTTATTAGCTTGACTTTCCCTAGAAGGAAACCCTATTTTATTAGGGGATTGTATTACGATTATGTATTGAGCATAATGATGGCTTGACTTAGTGTTGTAATGTGTTTAACACACTCACATTAGGTCTTGGGCCCTTGTGAACTAAATAAAATTAATTGTACCCTATTTAAGGTGTTGTAAATTTTTGTTCGACACTTTCACACTTTTCTAGGGTTTTATTAAATAATTGGGCTTCTTTACGCTTTAATTGGCCCTATTTTGCATCCACAAGCATCATTAAATGCATTTTTTCAAAGATAATCCTAACATAAACCAAGATCCAATCATAATTCAGGTGTTTTTAGGTTGTGTGGCCTATATTTAGTGATCTAGGACTCATACGCCACTCTTGGAATATGAGTTGCACCTAGTTTTTTGGGCCCTAATCTAGATTTTACATCATTCTAAGAAATTTTGAAAATGTGTCCCATAATTAATGCCTAATGGGACTCATACACCACTCCTAGTGTATGAGTCTCGTGTGGCCCAAAATTAAATTTAATTCAAATTATTCAAGGGATTCCATCCTCCTAGATCTAAGGTTGGCTTGTAGTCTTGTAATTTCAGGAAATTTGGCATAAACAAGTATAAATACAAGTTTCTTTCACTCATTTTACACCTAGCAAGTTGAATGAGAATCCTTATAGAAAATTTGAGTTCACAAGAGCATTCAAGAGTTTACAAGAGCATTCAAGAGTCTTCAAGAGTTGATTATCAAATGTTTTAGAGCATTATTCAAGTATCAAGCATCATGTCAAATTCATCATGCATCATTTTTTTTTTAAGCTAACAATTGTGATGTAGGGTTTCCTAATTCAAGCTAGCATTCAAGTCAATATCTATCATATTCAAGCAAGAGTCAAGATCTACATCTATTGGAACCATCGCATACATGTTTGCAGCACTTTATTGCTAGGATCTCGTGAGTTGCAACATTACATTTTGTCCATTCATCATTCCTTTATCTTATTTGATTTCATTACAAGGTTTGATTACCAAAATGGGGTTTGACCAATGCAAACCCCTTTCTACTAACAAAACAACATTTTTTTCTCTCTTTAGTGTGTGATTTTCTGATTTAGGTTGAAGACAAAATGAAGAGAAAGTTTGGAGAAAGTTGTCAAGTGTTCGAAGTTGTCAAAGTTGTCACCTTGCATTGGAGATCATTGGAAAACATCTACATGTTGAAAATCATAGTTTTGGATCCAAAAATCAAGCGGAAAGGATAGAGCAGACATTGAAGATCAGAATCATACTTTGAATTTCCAAAAAACCCTAACTGGACTAATACAACACTCTTGGCATATGAATCCCAGTATAGGAAAAATTGCAAATTTTAGGAGTTCCAGACACCTCTCTACCAAATCTTTGTTCCTACCCAATAACCCTAATCTCAGACTAAATTTCCCAGCCTGGTGTATGAGTCCTAGTCAGCATTAAATTTAGTTTTTTCAGCATTTTATGACTTCATTCAAGCCTCTACAGGTTCTCGAGTGCACACCTTTCATCTCTCAACTTTCTATTATGTTTTACATTCTCTTCTAGGCCATTTAGTGAAGTTTTTCATTGCATTAGGTTTAAGCATTAGGTCTTGCATTTCATGAGTCTTTCCAAGCCCTAGATTGGTGGTGAACCCCTCTTTAGTTTATAATCAAACCCTAGGACAACCCTATTGTAAGATCTCTTTCTCCTTTGCATATCTTAGATTGAGATCTCTAGGGTTTTCCTTGAATGAGAGTGTAGAAGTTTGTTATGACATTTAATTTGAACATACAAGTGCAACAAGGGATGAAAAGTTTTTGGAAAAGGTTTATTTTTTTATTGAACAAAGTAATATTAGAAAATAATTGTAGGAAGCAATGGAAAGAATAAAATAATTGGAAGAATTGTTGAAAGCACGTGAACAAAAGGACAGTGAGAGGGATGAAAGAATTAGAGAATTTGAGGAGAACCTCTATAAGTTTGAGAATAGGTCTAAATTGGAGGAGCTATCACAAATTGTTATAATAGAAGCATAAAAAAAAGAAATAGTACCCCAAGTCCCAATTCCTCTGATCAGAACCCCTACTAGGCCAAATCTGGTGTCCTTGGGTGTGGAGATTTGGAGAAGAACATAAGAATTATCCCAAAAAGAAAAAGAGTGGGAAAGGGAGAAAAATTAAATGATTTCCAACCACACCAGTGAATTAGAGAAACAAGAAAGAGAAATGAAAAGGTTGAAAGTAAAATTTGAGGAAATAGCATACAAAATTGCACAATTGCTAAAATGTAGGCCACCTGCTAGGGTTTATGCATTATTTTTGTAATAAGTTTTTTGTATTTTCATTTTAGCCAATTAATCTTTGACCTTCCTATAGCAATGAACAAGAAATTTATTGCTTTTAGAAACAATTCATGATTCCACACTTGAAATGCAAGACTGGCTTTATGAATTCTACCTGCAGGCATAATTATATTATTTCATATGAGACTGCCTCAAATCTATTGATTTTTTGTAGAGATCTACAAATTAGAGCTCTATCCTCCTACATTAGAAACAAATAGCAAAGGTTTATAATTTTTCATGCACAAACATAGTATCATGAAATGATATTTTTATTTCAAATAGATGCAAATATATGTATATTTATGAATTTATCTTATGAAAAATAAGAGGTTTCAAAATTTTTGTTTTAAAAAACACTTTATTTATTAACCTACAATACACAATGTACCTGACCCATATTCTTTTAAACTATGCATATCTAGGTCTTCATCTCAAATAGTAGCAACACAATTGTTCTTGTTATTGGGTAAATTGGATATACTTTTCCTAAGTAGAGGTTACAAAACATGGTGTGTTTTTGGTCCCTTACGAAGTGTAGGTTAGAAATCATGGTGTGTTTTGAAGCCTACAATTTTTCATACCCAAACACAATGTCATGCAATGATGTTGCTATTTGAAATGGAAACCTAGATATGTATAGTTATGAATTTATTATGAGAAATAATAGGTTTCAAAATGTGTTTTGTTTCAAAATATATTTTGATTTATAGCTTCCATTTCATCTCGATGTACTTTAAAATGATTTCTTATCTACTCTCATAATCTCATTTATTCCACAAAAATATGTAATGAAATTCCTATCAAAACTACATAACCCATGGAAAATTATTACCTCTGTAATATTCATTGGTGCAACAATTCAACAATTCACTTGACCTTCTTTGGATCCATCTTCAAACTATTTGGTGAGATTAAAATTTCTAAATATACTATTTATGTCTTCATGAAACTAAAATTCATGGTATTGATCAACAAATTTTCTTCTCTCGGTATTTATAATATATTCTAATGGGATCTATATGTTCTTCCTTAGTCTTCTATAAAATAAAACAGTATCCAAGTAAATAATCAAAAACTTACCCAAATGTGATTCTACCACCTCATTCATCAACCTCACAAATGTGCTAGTAGTTTAGTCAACTTAAAAGATAAAAGAAACCACTTATAAAATCTTTCTTTAGTATTAAATTCAATCTTCCATCCACCCCCTTTTTTTTATTATGATTTAGTGATCACTACTTTTCGAATCTATCTTGATAAAATAGTTTATGCCACTCAAAGAGCTTATCAAATCATCCATCCTTAGAAATGGTTATGTAGTATAAGAAATTGTATACCTTAACAATTTCACATTATGTTTTGTCCCCCTAATTTATTGAACTTAATTAAGCTTCTAATTTCCAAATTATGCATTCTAAAGCCTAATTTTTATAGTTTTCCAAAGGAGTACAAGTATTGATTAAATGCATCCATTCCTTAATTTTCCCCTAACTTTGAGTGTCCTAGAAATTTGAGCCAGGACCCATTTTCCCATGGGCGAATGGGTCCCCCTCCTTAGGTAAGACTAAAATTTAAATATGTTATTGGTGGCATTTTAACATCCAAAATTAAAATATGAAGTGTCAAATTTTGAAATCTATTTTTTGGGAAATTGGATAAAAACCTATAAATACCTAGTTATTGCATCATTTGAGATCTATCTAGCAAGAGGTGAACATTAAGAGAATTCAAGATCAAGTCAAGAGTATTATTATAAGAGTTTCATTGCAACAATTCAAGATCCAAGAATCATGTCAAAGTGTTTGTGAGTTTATGTTATCATCTTATCATTATTTTGTGAGGGCCAAAATCTTTTTGTAGGTCTCCTAAGCATTCAATTATTCAAGCAAGAAAGATCATCCAAATCCTTGAGGATATGTGTATGACTTCAGTCCTTCAAGGAAACCATTGAAGGGTGGTGAGTTGCAATACATTGCAATTTCATCATTCCTTCCTTGCAATTATCCATTTATCATCAACATTTCCATTGTGGATGTGGAAACACTTACACAGGGTTTGACTGAGGCAAGCCCCTAAAATGGCCCAATATTTCCTCTCTTTGTGAATGTGCATATCCCAGGTTGAAAATGATTGAAGAAGGATTGAATAAAAATTCTCCATTGTTGAATTTTCTATCAGACATCATGTTAGGCCATGAAAACTTAGTTGTAGAAATATTCGATAGTGTTTCGATAGATTTGTGGGCAAGAATACGAATCTCAAATTTGACATTAGAGGACCCCAAAATTTTATCTCAACTCCCCTATAAAGACTCATTCACCCAAGGGCAATTCAATCCTTCTACAATGATTGAAACCAAATTTTTTGGGTAGGTACATGTCACTTTGCACTTCTCTAAACCCACCTACAATTGACTATTTTTGTTTATCGGTTATCAAATTCTTATAATTTTAGTATTAGGAAACATATTCTAATTAGGGAAATCACTCCAAATTATTTCAAATTCATTCCTAAGATGCAAAGGATCAAATCCAGGTTTGATTGAATTACCTAGGAGGTTGTAAGTCAATCTATGCACCTTGTTGATTTTCATCCCAATGAAATCCTAGAAATGATGGAATTAACCCTAGGTTTTGGAAACTAAACTTAAGGGTCCCAATAATTTTTATGTTTCATTTTGGTGAACCTAACATTTGACATCATAGCATTTTGATTTGGTAGTTTTTCAAACCCTATATCTAGGTTTTGCTTCATAAAAGTCATAAAAATCCAAAACTATTGCATTCATACTGCATCATAGCCTAAATTAGGGTGTGTTTCAGTCATTTATATCAAATTTTCATTTTAAATTTATATTCAAAAAAGTGTCATTTTGTTTCAAAATTGGCATACATTTGCATTTGCATTACATTGGAGATTTCTTGAAAATAGTCAATGTCAAACCTACTTTTAGATAGGAACAATAGCCTTAAACAACAATTTTGACACTTAGTTTTTCAATTTTTAAAATCTTGAACAAGGACCCATTCACCCTTGGGAGACCCTATCCTTGTACAATCACATCAAAATTCCTTTTCAGACATTTTTATCTCTATCTTTGCATTTTTTGTTTGTTGGTAAATTTTTTAATTGAAATTATGGAACAGTATTATTGCATGTTGAACAATGTTGTCATTTTTCTTAGCTTAGTAAAAAATTTAAAAGAATTTTACATTTCAGTGCTTAAAATTTTTAGATCCGTAGGATAATTGTTTATATTTTCTGAAACATTACATAAAATGGATAGATTAGTTTTATTTTTTGTAAAAAAATTCAAAACCATAATAATCCAACAATGTTAGATCTCTTTCCAAGAGCGCATTCTATATTTACCAAGCCCTTTAGTTGTGATGACTTTGATTTTTTAGATGATGCCCTTAGTGATGTCATCTCACCTAGATCATCCATTAAGGCTTCTAACATTACAACAAATGCAATCATTGATACTCATGATAACCATCTAGTAGCCATTCTCATAATATCCCTCCTAATTGTGAGAGTATCTTAATGCAAGAAAATGAAATCATTGACACATTTCTTACTATCACCTTTTCCTAATCTCCATTCATCTCTGAACACCTTCCCTACTTGTGAGAACACTTTGGTCCAAGAAGATGAAATCATGGACCATCATGAAAATCATATGTGTTCCTCTCCTGATACCTCACCCACTTGTGAAGAAGGTATCATGGTGTTAGAGGATCCAATCACTGAGTTTCATGAGAATCATTTTTGTTCCTCTCCCAATACCTCTCCAACTTGGGAAGATATTGTGGCACAGGAGGATGAAAACATTGATACATTTATTTCAATAAATAGTAAGATGGATGGCATGGATGAAGATGCTAAGTTGACATTAGATCCTCCCTCAATAGAAGGTCATCAACAAGTAGATAACTCAATTGAGGTTATGAATGCACAAATAATAATTGGTTCACCTCTCATCATAGGAACATCTCAAAACAAACCAAAACCTCCAAGTAGTATCTTGAATTTTGTAAGGAAACTAACTAGTAAGCATGTGTCTCAGCAACCAATTTATTAAATAGTAGCTCACAAATATAAAATTCCTCAATGTAGTGATAGAGAGTATCTTGTTGAGAACTTCACACTTTGGAAAACATCTCCCTTTGGGATTTGATTCAAGTATCACCTACATACAATAAGATGGTCCAAGAGATTTTGTAGAAGGCTAATATCTCATATCCTATTAAAATGAATGATGTAGCCACCTCATTTGATTGTATGCAAGTGAAAAAGTTAGATATTACATTTCCTCAACATGAATTACCCTCACTTGAGACCAAAAGTAAACATGAGGCCTTAATGATAAAGGTGATCATTAATGAAACTGAAGTTAGGCATACTCTTATGGACAATGGAGTGGGTCTTAAAGTTTGTAGCATTGACCTCCTAGATAAAATTGGTGTGGGAAAGAATCTTAGAGAACCCAATGATGTTAATATTCGAGGCTTTGACAATGTTAATAAGTGACCATTAGGAATGATCACATTACCCATTAAGGTTGGACCCATGATTTTTCCTACTCTTGTCCATGTCATATCAAGACCTCTTTCATACAACCTTCTCCTAGGTAGACTGTGGATTCATACCATGAAGGGAGTACCGTCTACTCTTCACCATGAGATGAAGTATGAACATAATAACAAGATATACACAGTTAAGACATACAAAAAAAGTTATAATTCACACGTTCAACATGATCAAAACACTTTCAACTCTCTTACTAATTTGATTCCAAATTCAAAGGTAGAACCTATACAAGTTGATGGTAATCCTAATTGTCTTTCACACACAAAAAATCTCTTAAACAATGAATGGGGGCATTAGATTTTACACCTTCCTTTATGGGAGAGTACAAATTCTCATAATCTAAAGAGTCTAGTGTTGTGTCTTCTATATTAATGAATTCAAAAATATCACTCCTTGATGGTGATGGGGGCTCTTTGACTCCCGTCCCTCATGAGAGTAAGATTTTTAACTTTAAAAACTTAAAAAGGATTTTGAATGCTTAGGAAGAAGCCAATCTATCTCAAAAGCATGTAGATAAAATCTCTTCATTTGACTTAGAAGCATGGATCCAAAATTCTTTCTAAACATGGATGTAATAAAAAAATGAAAAAATGATAGGGATCAAGGGAAGTCTATACTGTACTTTTCCTAGCAGGGTCTAGGTTTCCAACATTCATCTTCATTTTCATCTAGTACTTTATCATCTACTGTATGTATGACATCTTGTGGTAAGAAAGAAATATTTTCTTCATGTAAGAGAAAGAAATGTCCCCTACTATTGATCAAGAGAATATCTTGTCGAACCTTTTCAAATCTTGCTTGATTAACCTTCCTCCAAGAACATGAAATAAATTCTACAACAAAAGCTCATTTTGCACATATCATCGAGTGCATGGTCATTCTACTAATGAATGTCAACCCTTGAGTAATAAAATATATCTTAAGGATTGTGGTGCTCTTCCTTGCATTAATGCACCTAATTCATCTAATCAATAATGATCTCCATCCTCTCATATTGCTTATCACTATTTGGTATTTATAGCTTTATGTGTCTTTCTCATTGCCATTCATGGTGGTACAATCTTAAGTGCAACCATATTTTTCATGGAAGCAACATGATTGTCCTTGGTGTAGTTTTCCTTATCTTTGTGCTTGGGGGAAAGGATAAGTAGTTTTGGGAGTCGTGTATTCTTGTTAAAGACTTCCTCTTCCCCTCTTTCTCCTTAAAATACCAACATATCAAGTATGTTGAAATTCTAATTCAAGGACATATATTACCCTTATCCATTTCATCTTGTGATGTTTGAGGTCTATTCGTGTACCCCCTTTAGTAGTGGTGTTGTTTGTAATGCCCCTTGAGGTGTGGTTATCAATTCTTCCCTCAAGATATTAAAATGTATGCACCCCCTGAGATGATTTTTGTTGCACCCCCTGAGGAAAGTTTTGTTGCACCCCTGAGGTGAGTTTTGTTGAACTCCCTGAGTTGAGTTTTTTTGTATCCCCTAAGGTGAGAGTTTTGTTACACACCCTAGGGTGAGTTTTTTTGCACCCATTGAGATGAGTTTTTGTAAGATAGTTCATGGATTCAACATAATGGAATTTCTTGGGTCATGAAATTGAGCACCCATTTTTAACATGGCCACCTAGCATAACACATCTTGCTTGTTGGTGAAGCCATGTATTTCATCATGTCATGTGTTTTCATCTTGTATGCTTCATGTTTTCTGACATGTATATTTATGTATATTGTCTTGTTACATATCATATGTATGTGTTCCTTTGTGATTGTGTTGGTTTACCATGGGATCTTAGATCCTTTGGGCTTAATCACCTCCCTTGATCCTTAGTCATCCCATATCTCCAACCTTTGGACAATTGGACCCCTCTTTATATATATTTCTCTACTTTGGTGTGAGTTTGATCATAAGTTCATACTCTCACAAAAGTGGGGGCTAAATGTAGTGTAGAAAATTATATACCTTAACAATTTTACATTATTTTTTCCCCCCTAATTTATTGGACTTAATTAATCTTTTAATTTTCTAAATTATACATTCCAAACCATAATTTTTACTATTTTCTAAAGGAGGACAAGCATTGAATTTTTAAGCATTCAATCATTAATTTTCCCCTAACTTTGAGTGTCTTGGAAATTTGGGCCAAGACCCATTCACTCATGGGAAAATGGGTCCCTCTCCTTAGCCGGGACCCAAATTTAAATATGTTGTTCATAGTATATTAAAATCCAAAATTCAAATATGAAGTGTTAGCTTTTGGAATCTAATTTTGAAAAAATGGATAAAAATCTATAAATACCTAGTTATTGCATCATTTGAGATGTATCTAGAAAGAGGTGAACATTATGAGCATTCAAGATCAAGTCAAGATTAGTATTATAAAAGTTCCATTGCAAAAATTTAAGATCCAAGTATCATGTCAAAGTGTTTGTGAGTTTATGTTATCAAATTGTCATTATCTGTGAAGGCTAACATCTTTTTGTAGGTCTCTAAAGCATTCAAGTATTCTTGAGAAAGAATGATCCAAATCCTTGAGGAGATGTGTATGACTTTATTCCTTCAAGGAAGTCATTGAAGGGTGGTGAGTTGTAGCACTTTATGATTTCATCATTCCTTCCTTTCAATTATCCATTAATAATCAACATTCCCATTGTGGAAGTTGAAACACCTACATGAGGTTTGACTAAGGAAAGCCCATAAAATGGCCCAACATTTCTTCTCTTTATGAATATGAATATCTTAGGTTGAAAAAGATTGAATACAAATTCTCCATTGTTGCATTTGTTTTCATACATCTTGTCAAGTTACAAAAACTAAATTATAAAAGTATCTGACAATGGTCCAACAAATTTGTAGGAGGCAATTTGAAGCTTAGATCCAACATTAGAGGACCCTAAAAGTTTATCAGGACTCCCCTACAAATACCCATTCGCCCAAGGGGGAACCAATCCTCATATAGTGCTTGAAATCAACTTTTTTGGGTAGGTAGATGTCACTCTGCACTTCTCAAATCTACCTACAATTGATTGTTTCCATTTAATAGTGATCATATTCTTGCAATTTTAGTATTAGTGCACATAGTCTAATTAGGAAAATCCCTCCAAATCATTTCCAATTCATTCCTAAGACTCAAAAGGATCAGATCAAGGTTTGATTTTCTCACCTAGGAGGTTGTAAGTCAATCTATGCACCTTGTTGATTTGCATCCTACTAGAATCCTAGAAATGATGGAATTAATCCTAGGTTTTGAAAACTAAACTTAAGGGTCCCCACATTTTTATGTTTTAGGAAATATATAATTAATTATGATATTATTAATTTATTTTTAGAATATACACATTTTCCATTCATCTCTTTTCTTTTGTGCTAGTACTACACATATTGTACATGGACTTAAATGTTCTCTAATTAATCTTGTCTTCAATAGTTTGTGTGCTTGGTTTTTTAATTTTTTGATTGATTATGGATTACCAATAAAAAGGATTTACATTAGAGTTTTATACACTATTGTTTTTAAACTCTTTATTATCCACTAGCATCATTATATGTACAACTTTATTTGGTAAATTTTTTCCCTAGATTAAATATATATGTTTCATTATACTTTTTATTCATGGCAATCCATTTGGTATGTTGTTTAAACATATTCCACTAAAGTTTTTTTAACAATTCTAAAATTTATTGTTGTAATGTCTCTCCTTCACCTATATGACCATTTACTCTAGAAATTAATATAAAACGTGGCCTTTGATACCTTGGAATTTCTTACCATCTACTAAATAAATACGAGCATTACCAATACTTGTTTATCTTTTTCCTTTAATGAAATTAGAGTATGTTTCTTTTTGTCCTTCATCATAGTGTAAGTATTATCTTTATACAAATGTATGAATTCATTATCATACTACCATGGCCAAGCTTCCCAACAATAAATGGCATATATCCTTTAACATGATGCAAGACTTCCTCATGATATGTAACTATCTTAAATTTTAACAAACATTGCTCACTTCCTGGCACAATATGTTATTTCTACAATTGTGAAATTTTATATGGATTTGGATATTCTAACCTTTTCAATTTTAACTTATCAAGGAGATGACCAATACAAATATATTTTTTTCAAATTTTGCTTCTATTTTAGTTTATTTTTTGTTTTTATATTTCTATATGCTTGACTCGTGTAGATTCATATGTGTACTAAAGTGAAAAGAAAAAAATCATAGAAAATGCATACCGTAAACTCTTAGTATTTATTTTATGTCCCTTTATGTGGTTGTTCCAAGTACTTGGTCTTGTTCTAATATTTTGACTAATTGGACACTTCCTTTGATACAAATTCCTAACTATTCATAAAAAAATAGAATTAAATTTATTCCTATACATTTATCAACTCTTAGATTACTTATTCCTTTGCAAGGTGCATTTTGCATTGATGGATTTCACCTATTTCAAATTAAATTTTTATCATAGATCCTCACCAAGTTCCTAAAATTTATCAGTTATGTGTCATTTCTAATTAAAGACTTTCAAATTGAATGTCTAAATAAAATAACGTTCTTAATCATATTATGTTGTTCTTTCAAAAATTTGGCATGGATGACTATAAGAATATAGTGAATTTTAGAAAAAGTTCTCTTCAATAGACATGATTTTTCCAATCAATACTTATAAATTATAAAACAAATAAAAAACCAATTAATATTTTTCTTGTGAAGGAATTCAAATTCAAACGGCAAGGAGGGGCCCTCTCCAGTTTACAGATATATTAATGTGTCGGTACTTACTTTTTCTGATTGGGGTCATTTTTTTTACCTTTAGCCTTCTATATGCAGTTGCAAGAATCATAGTATGGAACTCCTCTTGCCCATCTACGAATTGGGCTCCACAAGATGTGAAACTTTCTATTGCCCGCAATACTTGTAAGATTCTTAAACCATTCCACTGCTCCTAATGCTACAACCGTAACTCCTTATGGTACAACCATAAAATTAGATAACCTGAGAGGGAAATGGACATTTTATGTACCTTGATCTGCCCTTTTTAAATTTTGGCGAGAGTTCCAACGTCTAGCACAGGAATTTTCCCACACTTGTTTTTAAGCAGGCCTTATGAGACCATATTTGATAGTCACCCAGCATCACCCAAGCCACCAAAAGCAACAGAAAATCAACACCCAAAGTGGCAACCATTTGAGAACCCACATCACCACTTCAAACGTCGATCTCCAAATCCTTTCATCTAAGAAGAAAGAGGGAGGATCACACCCTCATGATACAGGAATTTCCAGCTGCTAACGTAGACGGTGGAGACAATCAAATGCCAATATAGCAGGTAGAGACTCTGAACGAAATGGACCTAACTCTCCCAACTAACAATTGATCCTTCACATCTCTCTCACAACCTTAAACTGTACAACCGTAAAACCTTGAAGATCTCAAAGATCAAAACAAAATTTCACAGGGGCAAATGGAGAACAACCAAAGGAAAAATATATACAGTATTGAAGTGAAAAAATTAATGGTCAGCGATGTCTTGTTTGAACAGAGGAAAGCCATTAACAAATTTACAAACCAAAACAACTGCCGCTTGTCCATAAGATCATTAGAACAAACTTAAAATCACCAGCATCAACCAAATTATATGACCCATTTTGTACTTACACAGTTGCAGACGACGATGGAGGGGTTGGTATTGTGGTTTTACAGATCAAGAGACATTCTGTCTTTCAAACTCCTCCTCAGTTTTATACCCTCTCGCACATGGAAAATGAGTTCGTGAAAAGATTCGCTGTCGGAGAATTCAGGTAGTACAGCCTCCGCATTCTCCCGGTGGCCCACAAATATACACTGGAAAAATCATTCAAAATTGTTGTCTATCGTTTCTAGCAGAAAAATGCAAAACGAAATAAATAGTGACGCCATCCTTCTTGTCATTTTCTAGTGGGTCCTTGATTAGCATTTTCTATGATGGATGTTTACCTAAAGCGTTTTCTTATTTGAAGTTTGCAGAGTTTCTTTTGTTCATGAACGGGGAGAATTTTTTGGATAGGGTATACAAGGCGGTTAAACGAATCTCAACTGTTCATCGTTTCTGACACTTCTTTTCAACTGTTTTTCACCATTTTTTTACTGCTTTCTCGTTGCTATTGAATTCCGCTCCTCCAAACTCTTCCTCCCTGATATTAACCTTTCACTTCTCCAATTTGGTGAGCTGCAATTTGGTGCGCTGCCGCCTGATAATAACTTTTTGACGAGGGTTTTAGAGTATATTTATTAAAATAAAATTTATGACCAAGATCCTAATAATGAGCACTTTTAAGTTTTAACATTACCACATCTTTTATCCTACCTATTTTAATTGATCTTTGGAGGCTTTTACCGGATATTTTAGAAAATTTTACCATTAAACTACAGCTGGTTTACCATTAAATGGTAGCTGAAACTTGTTTTCCAACGACTAAATAGTGGTTTGCAGGTGTGAGACTTGTTTCATGCTCAAATCTCACACCATATGTAACCTATAGACTAATAAAGCGAGAGAAACTCAAAAATAGAAAATGAGAAAAAGAGACAAATTTAGATAGATAGATATCAAGATCGAGAGATAGATACAAAGGAAAAGAGAGGGAAAAGAGAAACTAACTTTTGATTGGTTGTTTCATGTCAATAAGGATGGCATGTGTCTCTGAAGAGTTATGCTCAAGGTAGCATATCATTTTATTAAGGATATGATAATTCACCTTTAAGACCACTTCAATGTACCCATTGCACACTTAAGGAGACAATCATATAGAGAGAGAAAGAGAGAGAAAGGAAGAGAAAAGGGAGAGGGAGATATGTTTATATAATATCTTATATAATAGTATATTTTGTACAAGTAAGACTCACACCTTATATAATATGATCTATTATATAATATTGTTAAAATTATATATTTTTTACATATTGAAGTTATATATTGTTAATAAATATAGTATATATATTAATAACTAAAATATTAATATTATATATTATAAAATAGCATCTCTATAATAATTATAGTTATTTTATTATATATATAAAGTCTTAAATATAATAATACACATACAAGATGATTGTTATTTATTAAATATATATTATTATATTATTAATTATATTTATATTTAAATTATATAATACATAAATAAATTATAATAATATACTATATATAAATTATTTATATGTTTCACTTGTCTATCCTATTTATAACTTTGAAGCCTATTAGTCTCTACATCAATCGCCTATTAAGATAGTGAAGGTATCTAATCCAAATGCATAAACAATTGAAGAGAAATTTATAGGAAAGCTTATAGGTAGACATAGTAAATTACTTACATCTAAGATTAGTGTGGTGAATATAATATTTAATACATAAAATTAAAAAATAAACATAATAAAAATATAAAATAAAATTAATTATATTGTAGTAGTAGTAGTAATAATAATATATAAACAAAATCATTTTATAAATGACCTACCAATTGACCTCATGTACTACACAAACCATGTGTGCAAAAATTAAACCATTTTTTTCTCTAATTGACCCTCCACACCTCTTCCACATACCCATTGCACACCAAGATGCAATTGCTAGTTTATGTATTTCATATGATATTATATGCCTGTGTTTTTGTAGGGAGATCAGCCACGTCATGTAGTTAATTTTATATATTAAAAAAGTACAAATATTATTGTAAAGAAATAAATTGATTCTTTTATTAAAATATTGGGTTTTAATAATGAGAAGATCAACTAATTTAGTTAAAAGGGGATGATTGTACAATAAAAATATTAAATTTAAGAATAATAAAAGTAAAAAAAAAAGTAAATTTTGATGGTTAATAGGTAGTTGTCTATTATTTTAATTGAAATTTTTGAATTGTAATTCAAAATTATATTTCAAAGAGTAGAAAGTGAATGATATCTATATTAAGATCTCAAATTTTTTTGGATAAATTATGTGTCATAAAATTGAACTAGAACATGATAGATTTGATTTTTCATATAGATTTGACTTATGATGTGTAAATTTTAACTAGAATTAGAGTGAAAAAATCTAAAAAATTTATGTTTTGTTGCTATGCTTTTACTAAGGGTCACCACCACATATGAATGGAAAGTTGATTCTAAGCTTAGTCAATGTGCTCCGTGATAAGATAATTGATGCTTTCACATGGAGTGGGGAAGATAAATTTTAATTACTTATCTTGCCACATAAAAATTAATAAAAATTAGGAAGGAACGATAATCTCATTAGCTAAAATTTTCTTGTAACAATTCAAAATAATCATACATAAAACTATACTTTTCAATAATTGAACATATTCTTATTAAATAAATATAAAAGATTAAAAAACTGATTATTTTATTGTATTTAATTTTATATTTTTCCATAATACTAAATAATTATCTTATATAAAAATCTCTTGCAACCATTCAAATGAATCATGTATAATGTTGACTACCGGTGCTAGAGTTTTCCTCGATCACGGGTATTAAAAAATCACCACAGAAATTTGTCGTGTCGCTTTTGTGCTTTTACTGACGGTCACCAGCACATAGGCACGGCATGTGGTACTATATTATCATTTTCAGTTTAGTCAATGTGCGCCGTGATAAGGTCGTTGACGCTTGCACGCCGAGTGAGGTAGATAAAATTTAACTGCTCACCTTGCCAAGTACTAAAAAGCTGGTCTCCGTCTCCTCACCGAATCTTTATTTGTGGATGTTGCTGAAAGAATGTAATACAATTTCTTCACTGTAGATTTTACTGGAAACCAATTTGGCCGGTATTAAGAAATTGGAAGTGGAAATGGAAGAAAGGCCAACGGAAGTAGTACTTCTTCTGTACATGCTCTGCCTGGGATTGTCAATTACGAATGCAACTGTAGCCTTTGATTACATCAACAGCTCGTATTCTCTCCGGGAGAATAAGCTAGACGATCTCTGTCGCCATAAAATGGATGAGAGGCTTCTTGTTGAAGAATCCAAATGGAGCGGTGGTGGAAGTGATGAGAAAGATTTTGAAGCTCTCTTGTCCTTCCGGAAAGCCATTACAAACGACCCAACTCAATTCCTCTCCAGCTGGACTGCTGACAACGCAGACAAGGTGTGTTTGTGGAATGGTATTTGGTGCAGAAAAGGCACTAAAAGAGTAGTCTATATCATCCTCCCTAACTTAGGATTGGAAGGTAGCATCTCACCGTCCTTGGGAGACCTCTCCTTATTGCGCACTTTGAATCTATCTGCTAATAATCTCACTGGAAGGATTCCTCCACAACTTGGGCAGCTCAAAGTTTTGGGGTTACTCGACCTCACCATGAATCTGCTGTGGGGATCTATCCCTACAACTCTGGCTAACTGCACACTGCTTCAGTGGATTAGGCTTTCACACAACAACCTAACAGGGAGTATACCTGCAGAATTTGGTGGCCTGGGCAAGTTAGAGCACCTCCGGGTGTCCAACAATCGTCTGGGTGGAAGCATTACAAGTTCTTTGAGCAACTGCACGTCTCTAAAAGGAATATCCATTGGCTATAACAATCTCACCAGTTCAATTCCTTCTGTTTTGGGTTTGATAAAAAATCTAAACTATATCTACTTGGAAGGCAACTTACTTAGTGGTCATATCCCACCTTCTCTTAGCAACTGTACTCAGCTGTACTATATAGCACTCTCTCACAACAGTCTAACAGGAAGCATTCCCCAGGAACTGGGAGCGCTTCAGCTATTAGAATACCTTTATCTGCAGTCCAACAGATTGGAAAACAGAATTCCTCCAAACCTGGGTAATTGTTCTTCCATGATTGTTTTGTTTTTGGGAGATAATCATTTAATGTCAGGAATTGTACCACCTGAATTGGGAAATTTGAGAGAGCTTCACCAGTTGGCAATATATGCAACAACTAAGCTTGAGGGCTCTATTCCTCCAGAAATAGGGAACTGTAGCAATCTCGTGTGGCTGGATCTCGGATGGAACAGAATTACCGGGCGGGTGCCCAGAAGTCTATTCGATCTTCCTCTCTCAACTCTTGCTTTAGAAGGAAACCAGATTGAAGACAGGCTAGCAGAATCACTCTTCAATGTCACTGTACTGGAATATTTGGATCTGAGCTTCAACAGCTTCTATGGGACAGTTCCGCAATCAATTAATAACTGTACATCACTGACGAAGCTAAAGCTGTCACAGAATTCATTCCATGGAAAGCTACAAGTAAAATTTCCACCTACATTGGAAATTGTGTCTGCTCATTCTAACAACTTCTCTGGAGATCTACCTGCATCCTTGGCCAACTGTAGGCACCTTCAACACTTGGATTTCAGAAGGAACAGATTGACAGGTGAGCTTCCTGGGTATGTTGCCAATTTTCAAGAGTTGAGAGTTTTGAGCCTGGGTTATAATGCACTTGAGGGACGTATTCCTGCATGGATCACAAATCTCACTCACTTGCAGCTGCTAGATTTGTCCAACAATAAATTTATTGAAAGGATTCCCTCCCATCTCCAAAATCTCCGGGGCTTTGTTGATCCACAAGTAACCGAGTCAAAAATTAACCAGGATATGACGATTGCTTTAAAGGGAAAAGAGTACCGTGTGGAATATGTAATGGCAACAAACATCATATTAGATTTATCAAACCATCATCTCAGCGGGGAAATACCAACAAGCATCGGATGCCTTAGTGGTCTGAGGCTGCTCAATCTGTCTGGGAACCAACTGGAGGGGAAAATACCACCATCTCTTGGAAATATCACTGCTTTGGAACAGTTAGATTTGTCTAGAAATAATCTAAGCGGAAGAATTCCGCAGGATCTGTCTAAACTGACCATGTTGGCGTCCATGAATGTTTCCTTCAACAGACTCTGTGGAAAGATACCAACTGGAACGCAATTTGACACTTTCAACGAGACATCTTTCCTGGAAAATCCTCAGTGTTTGTGTGGGCGCCCCTTGCAAAAGTGCCAACGAAATAACAGTACTTCAACAACAAGGAAGGAGGAGCGATCACTGCTGAGCACTGTGGAAGAACACGTGTCACTGATAGCATTGGGTCTAGGATTTGGCATTTCATTTGGCGGAACGATATCTCTCATTAGTGGAAGCGACACAGTTCGGCGTTTGCTTCATCGGTCTCAAGATTAAACGCTTTTAGTAATTTCCAGCCAGACAGAGTATGACTAAAAAGGTAACAATCTAATACTGTTTCTAATGCTTAATGTCTTACTGGTTATGCTGTGAGCAGAGTCGGTGATTTTAGGTTTGCTAGGAGCTATCCCATAGTGATACTTTTGTATTTTATCTCTTTGTATTTAATGTACTAGACGACTTGTAATGGGCATTGGGAATAATATTAGTCTTTGCTTTCTCTGTGAGTTAGTCGAATATACAAGCTCCTCGATCTTTTTATTTATTTGATGGGTACATGAAATGTTTCAGGAAATATCAGGTTAGTTTTAGTTCACATATGTTTAAATATGTGTAGATTATGTTTTTTTTAATAATATGTTTAAGATTGAAAATAATAAGTGTTTAGTTGTTTTATTGGAATAATAAAATTTATTTTTTAATAAAATTTGTTGTTTTATTATTGTAAAATTGAGATAATTTTTTTTTTTATTATTATAATATATTTATTAAATTAGTATCAAGTATTAGTCGATAGATTACATATAGTGTATAGTGTGAGATTTGAGTCTGAAACAAGTCTCACACTTGTAACTCACTGTTGAGTCATGAGAAAACAAGTTTTATTGTCATTTGTCATTTAATGGTAAACAAACTGTCATTTAAAAGTAAAGCCTCCAAAATATCAAGTGAAAGCTGCCAAAAACTCACTTATCGCATAAAATATTGATTTTCCATCTCGATGGGAACATTCTATTCTCATTTGCAATGTTTTTTGCCAATTTGATTGCAACTTTTTTTTTTTATTTGCATTGTTTTATGTTTGAAATCTATATGCAAATATTATTGTTTAACTTTATTTAATTCCATTATTTAGCACTTATTATTATTGTTTAATCCAGCGACACATAACTAGAATTTGCAACATATGGCATCCACAGACACCCATGCACAAACACATACTCTCTAACATATTAAAATACATATAGTTTTTTTATCAAAATACATATAATTTTTTATCAGCATAATCCCCAAACCTCCTTTAGATGCAAGTGCTAATATGTGTCTATTTTAAAAAATGAAAAAAAAAATTGAATTATAATTTATTTAAAGAATATTTAAATACCAATATATATTATTTTAATTTAAATTTGTTAAGAACTTACTTTAAGATTATTCAAAAATAAATATTTTATTTACATTGCTATTCAAGGTTTGTTTTTTATAATTTATAATTATTTTATTTTCTTAAGAGTTATTTTATTCACTCAATTTTTTTTAATTTAAACTAATTAAAAAACTCCAACAAATAAAATAAAATATTTGAAAAATAATTTGAAAGTATTTTTTTTATATAAATATATTTCATTCCTAGCTATGGCCATTGTTCTCATAATAATATGGATTTCAAGATTTGATTTTTTCTAATTTATAATTATTTTATTTACTCAAGAGTTATTTTATTCACTCAATATTTTTTAATTTAAAATAATTAAAAAACTTCAACAAATAAAATGGAATATTTTTAAAATAATTTGAAAGTTAATTTTTTTATATAAATATATTGTATCCCTAGCTATGCAATGAAATTCTTAGATTTGTTGCACCACCTTGCTTACATAATTGGCCTTTCCATTGTGGTGCCTAGTAACCAAGTGTTGGGGTGTTCAATATTCTATCTACCTATGGTTTCACCTCATCTATTTATTTTATTTTATTTCAAAATTATTCAAGAATTATTTAATTTTATTTACATTATTCACTTATATTTTCACTTATTTTTATTTGAAGAATTATTTTTATTTACTTAAGATTACTTTGTCTTACTTTATAATTATTTAATTATTTTATTTTATTAATACAACTTATTTTTATTTTTATTTGAAGAAATTTTTATTTAATTTAAGAGTTATTTTATTTAAGATTTATTTTATCTTTTATCTTAAATTTGATAATCGTTTACATGTCAAAATATTAATATTTAATAATAAATATAATATTTCTAAAATAAAAAAAAACATAAAAACATTACCTAATAAATTACTCACTCTTATATATAATTTAATATATTCACAAAATAATATTCTATTTTCTAACATTTATCTTGTGTTTGAATGACAATTATAATCAAATTTATGCTAATTTTAATATTGCTTCCTAAAAGAAAATATATATATAAAAGAAAAAACACAAATAAAATTTAAAAATCAACCATTAATTATTTAAAAATTAAAAAATTTAACCAAAAATATAAAACAAAAATTTTTAAAATAATTTAAAAATGAGTTTTCATTGGAAGTTTATTAAGAAATTTAGTGGGATTTATGCTCCGCTAACACATTGCAAGAAAAATAGTGAATTTTCCTAGACAGTTGTAATGGGAAAAAAACTCAATTGTTGAGGAAAAATAGTATACTAGCCCTAGTATTAGTGCTTCTAGACTTCAAGGTCTTTCAAGTGAATTGTGATTTTAGTGGTAAGGTTATTAGTGTTGTCTTGATTTAATAACCTAAACCCATTGAGAAGTTGAATAAATCCAAGAAGACAGTACTTACTTTATGATCAAATGTTTACACAATTGTTCAAGCCTTGCAAAAGTTTCCATGCACTACTTTTCACCAAGGTATTTTATTTTATACACTTATAATCTAGTGTTTAGGTTTGTTATAGTTAAGAAAATTTGAATTACAAACATATGAAGATAGTGGATACTTGCAAGGGCTTTCTTTTTTTCTCAAGTACAGGCCTAGTGTAATAAATAAGGTGATATATGCCTTGAGCAAGAGGTAGGAATTTTTTCTTTTATGATAGTAGAATTTATTATAGTGGATAAAAAGAAGGATTTATATGATGTAGATCCAATTATTTTTAGGCTTAGAAGAGTTATGTGGACCTTTGGATTAGAGATAAGCATTCTTTTAAGGTTTTCCTTATTTAAGAAGGGTTATTATTTAGAAGAAGGCAATTACTACTACCATAGAGTTCCATGAGGGATAATTTCATTAGGGAACTATATAGTGGAGCATTGGGATGAGATTTAAATATAGACAAGATATTGTTCATGTTGGTGGAGTGGTATTTTTTCTAGATTTTACAATGAGATGTCAAATAATTATCAAGAGATATAAAATTTATCAAATTTCAAATAGTGTTGCTAAAAATATGGGTTATATAATCAATTTATGATTCTAGAGAAGCTTTGGGAGTATTTTTTCATACATTTTTTCTTTTGTACTATCGTGAACTCAAAGGTTTAAAGATTCCATCTTTATATTTTTTTATAGGATTAAGAAATTATGCATTTCATCATATTTTATAAAATTTGAATGATGGTTTGAAGATTGTTGACCTATTCTTCAAGGAATTTGTGAGGATACATAGGTTTCCATAGAGTACCACCTTAGACAAGAATACTAAATTATTAAGATACTTCTAGTACAAGTTATAGAAAATATCCAGTACACATTTAAGATATAATGTTCCATACCATCCACAAATAAATGTTCAAATAGAGGTGGATAAATAGAGTACAGAAAATAATTTTATATTTTTGGTGGGAAAGAAACCAACATTATGGGTGTAGACATCCGAATTTGACCACCCTCATATGGTCAAATTCATCCCCTTTATTCGTCTATCTCGCATCCCCCATCTGTGTTAATTAAATAATTTATTTAATTAATGTTTCCTCTTTTTCTAATGTTCCTAAGGTATTTAATTTAAAAATAATTAAATACTTTATCTTTTATCCCCTTTCTTCCCTAAATTAAATAAATGCTTTAATTTATTTAATTTAGTCATTTGGCTTTTTGAATTTAAATCAATTTTAAATTCACCTTTTTCTCTCTCCTTGTTCCATCCTCCATAATCCCCCTCTAATAGGGATTAATTTAATCAATCCATGATTAAGATGTGCACACCTTTAATCAGGATTAATGTCACATCCTCCATGATTTGCAACTTTCTCTAATCCTTCATTAGCCTCCTTAATCACCTTTTTGCACAACCTTAATTGCATGATTAAGTCAACCTAATCTCTATGTCATTTATGGCATACCCCCAATTCAACTTTCATTAAATGCTTTCTCCATTTGGAGAAGGCAATCCATTCCCCCATGTGAATTTAAAATTCTCTTTTATTCCCCCCATGTCCTTTTAGAAATTTTTAATTCCTTTCATCTTCCCCGTGACGATATTTGAGGAATTTTAAATTCCTCATGTGTCACATCTCCCACATGGGGACAAGGACCTCCTTTATGAGGATATCTTTTCCCAATCCCAAGGTACCTTAAAGTACCTCCACCTCACCATCCCCTTGACACCTCACTTGGCACATGGCAATATGTGAGGCTGTTGGTGTAAATAAAGTCTTGTACCTAGTTAATTCATTACTAGGGGACTTATTTACATGTTAGTTAAGTTTACTTAGATCCTAGGAAGGAATCTTTCTAGAAGGTGTTAGTTGTCATTAGTTGTTATCTTATCTTTTGACTTGTAACACATGTGAACCTAGGTAAGTGTGATTAATTGTCTCATGTCATATGATTAAGACACTTGTCATAATCCTATGACATCTTGTATCTCACCTTGGCTATATAACCAAGGGGTCTCTCTCATTGTACAATCATCTCATATCATTGAATCATATTGATAAGAATATAGTTTATTCTTGTGACATTCTATTCTCTCTCTTTTGTGCTTTCCATTTGGTCTCAAGATCTTGGTAGCCATAGCCAATTCTAACATACTATCAAAGCTATATCTCCATTCTAACATGGTATCAGAGCAGGTTGGGTGCCATTGGGGAGTCTTTTTTTGAAGAGAGATACCAAATTTGGGGGTGTTCTATTTTTGACTCTTTATTGCAGTTTCAAATTGGAGCTTGTTGGTGCAAATCTAATCTCACCATTGCATCTGGAAGGTTCAATAAAGTTGATTTTTCCTTTTGTTTCATCCAAATTGGATATACAAGGCCAAATCTATGAGGGTTTGAAGCTAAAGAGTAGTTGCCAGATCCAAAAGGTAGCTACATTTTTGGAGCATTTTGGGTCAAATCGGACCTTGCCATTGCATCGAGAACGGCCAAAAACCCTAAGATTGATTACAAAATCTTCCAAATTGGAGCAGTTGTTTGGCGAGGCAAAAAAAAATTGCCCAGAGAGTCGTACAACCCTCCAGGTTGCCATTAATACAGATGACTTTAGTTTGCATTTTGTAGACCTTTTTTAGGGTATGTGGTACCCGCCACATCCGCAGGTGCCACATGGAACATGGTGGGCGGGCCACACAGGCCCCACATTACCATTGACTCACCTGTCATGGCCCCTCTACCCACTGTCAGCCAGCAAATCTCAAGTTCGATGGCTTGTTCACCCCTACCAGAGGTTCATTAAATCTTGGCAAGCATAAATAATATCCAGTGGCATCAATAAAAAATTTGGCCACCATCAATAACAATCAGTGCTACTGTACGAACATTCTTTGAATATTCTCTAAGCAATTCAAGTTCATTGACAATGTTCAAGGAAACGTCAATTTTAAGTCGGAGCACAGTGAATATTCCGCAGAAAGAGAATATTGCTTTTCAACAGCCATCAAATCATCGAATTTAATCATGTGAAGTGTTGACGTCAACACCTTTAAAAAATAATTCTCCCCCCTCACCATTAGCAATTTTGATTTTTCAGTCCAACTTTCAAGCTTCATATCTTGCTCATTTTGATTCTTTTCTTCAAGCAATTTTTTTTTTATTTGGGCTAATTTTTCGTGCTCTACATGGTGGTGCAATCAATTTATGGTTTTGGTGCCTAGTTTTTCTAGAATTTTCAGATTCTCATAGGTGTTGTTGTTTCGTCCTCATTTTGGGAACTTCGGGAGCTCATATCTTGCTCCTATGGTAACATTTTTGGGTGCAGTTTTTTTTGAAAGTGCATGATTTTTTGGTTACTTATCAGTGGTATGATCAGATTGATCTCATTTTGTACCAAAAATTTTGCTTGATTCTGTGGCCTATATTTTGGTATTTGCATGTACCAAGATCAAAGACCACTTTGATGTTTTGGCAAGTGGCAACTGTAAACGCACTAAATATAAAGTGCCATAAATAAAATATTGCTTGAGGGGGGTTTCATGATTGAGTAATTTTTTTTTGGGGGGGGGGGTAATCTTGCAGTGGTTGCTTGCATTCTTTTGCTTGGGTTGTGTTCTTGCAAATGGGAAAATCTCAAATTGAAATCCTAACTCCACATAATTATGCTACATGGAGAAAATTAGTATGGTACTATCTCATGATGAAAGGTCTAATAGGTCATCTAAAGGAAACCACTCAACAACCTGTTGATGCTAAAGAATTGGCAAGGTGGGAGATTGATCGTGAGAAAACACTTGGATGCATATGTTCATTATTCTCATTTGATTTGCAATCTCATATTGAATCATGCAAAACACCTAAAGAGGCATGGGAGACTTTTGAAAAATTGTATGGTAAAACATATAAGATTAGGGGATATCAAATTGATAATGATATGATGAATCTTGATCCTAAAATTTTTTACCACATCTAAGACTACATCTCCAAAATTAAGCAACTAAGAACATAGTTGAAAGAATGCAATATTGAGAAAGAGGATTTACAATTGATTATGAATGTGTTATCCAAGCTTGGTCCTGAATATTCAGCATTTGTTTTTGGCTTTCATACCCATCAAATTTCTATGGGAGCATCATATGTTGATCCTAAGTTTGATGACTTTGCAAATATCCTAATCCAAGAGGAAGCTAAGTTAATGAACATGGGTCTAATTAAGTCTTCCAAGTCACAAGCATTGGTGGCTAATGAGTCTAAGGTACAGAAAGAATCAGGGAATCTTGATAAGAAGAAAAAAAAGAAAAAGAACAAGCCACATAAAGAATCAGAATCCTCATCCTCAAAAGGATAAACATCTAAGAAGGAGAGGCATTTTGTGCATATTGCAAGAAGGATGGATACATGAAGAACACTATTGTTATAAGAAGGATATTGATTAGTTGAAAAATCTTCTCAAAAATAATCACATTGATTTTCCTTCTAGAATGTTTGAATCTTCTTCTCCTTCTACTTGAAAACAGTCTAAAAAGGACAAGGTCAAGCATCTACATCAAGATATAAAGTACAAGCTCTTTGTGCTTTTTTAGGTCCAGGATCAGGGAGATGGCTTCTAGATTCAGGAGCATCTCATCATATGGCATCTTCACAGTCTATATTCTCTCCTTTTTAGTCGTGTACTATGTCTCCTATCTTGATGGGAAACAATACATACATGAGTGTAACTGGGAAGGGATCCATTAGTTTTTGGGACAACACTTTTCAAGATGTCTTGTGTGTTCCTCACGTGACAAACAATCCTCTTTCCATATATAAGATTGCACATGGTGGAGATGGGAGAACTATGGAGTTCACACCTAATTCAGTCATTATTCGAGACTTGGAGAGTTGAGAGATCATTGCTACTGGGGTGGTTGATCATTCATCTTAGTTGTATACCTTTGCAGATTTTGCTTCTAATGGTGGCATTGTTCCTTTGACTATTGATCATATGAACCATGATTCAAAGGAGACATTTGGCTTCTTGAACTTAGGGGTACTCACATTAGATCCAGTATTTGAGTCATAAATTTCATCTCCTCCATCTATTGTTGCAGCTGAGGATGCTTGTGATTCCACAGTTTTGGCTCCTTGTGATTTAGTGTAGCAAGACATACATATTCTTTCAACTTTTAATACTTTGAATGGCTTCCTGACAGGTATTTCAAACTTGTTTGTGGAGTCTCATCTTGCAAATTTGGGAGAAATCATCAATATCATTCATCTTCTCTTTGATGAAGATGATCCTTCTTCAGTTGTTGTGATGGAACACATTGACCCTCTTGTTCAATCTCTACATGATCATTCTTCACAGTTTGGTGTAAGTGTGGATAATTTTGGATAGAATTTGGAGGCTTCTTTGTCTTCAAAGGGGATATATTTGTCTTTGTATCATGTTCTAGATTCATCTCTACTAGATGTTGGATTGTCCTCTTCAACAGTGTGGCCTAGAACGCTTGTTTGGAGTGTGTCATCTTTCGACATCGACATGGAGAAACTTGAGCATGCTTTAGAGATATCATACATCATCCATATTCCTAACATCTTGCATACATCCATGGTTTTGTTTCTTCCTAAGGGGAGGAATGTTGTTTGGAAAGACTGGATCATCTTCAGCATTCAATGTTGAGCTTCTACCATCATTGTAGGAGACTCAACATTGAGGGGGGGCTGCCTTGTCTCTCTTCTACTTCTCTCTTATGGGCGGGGCGCGGGGGGTCTTTTTCCTCACATGGGTTTTTTACCTTCTCATTCTTCATTGATAGCATTTCATTTTTTGTATTTCATCTCTCTTTTGGGGAGGAGTTTTGTCCCACTAGGTTTTCTCCTTTTCTCTGTTTGTGAGAGATTGCATTTCCATATGTACATGGGTACCTAACATGGCCTAGTAGTCGGGACCCATTCTTGCATCTTTGTGTCATTTGCATAATAATCTGCTACTCCCTAATTTGTACTTAAGGGGGCGTGTTGGTGTAAATAAAGTCTTGTACCTAGTTAATTCATTACTAGGGGACTTATTTACATGTTAGTTAAGTTTACTTAGGTCCTAGGAAGGAATCTTTCTAGGTGTTAGTTATCATTAGTTGTTATCTTATCTTTTGACTTGTAAAACATGTGAACCTAGGTAAGTGTGATTAGTTGTCTCATGTCATATGATTAAGAGGGTATGTGCAAGATCATCATAGAAAAAATAGGCCCTTAAGTGGCAAAAAAATCAAAAAAATCAGAGTTAGGAATCTTGACATAAAAATTTGAATAAGTTATCTATATTATTTCAAAAATATGTAAGAATAGAATCTATAGAAAATTGAATGTAGTTTCTAAACTACTAGGTTAATTTAAAAAAAAAAATCTATTTGGTGAAAATTTGAAATTTCAATGCAGTAGTACTTAAATTTCAGGGAAAAAATAAGTAGGTGTCGTCTAACCACCCTAACCACAATAAAATGATAATATTTTTTATAATATTTTAGATATAAGTAGAGGACTCATGTCCGGATGTGATGAATATGTTTTTGTAATTTTTTTCCAAGTAAATAATTAATTATGAATTTTTTATTACAACTTTTAAAAAATATAAAAACTTGTATGTCTAACCACCTTAACTTGGTCAAAACTTCACGAAATTCAATTTTATTTTTTTAATCCTATAGTATGCAAAGCATAGAATGTGATGCATATTTTGGATTCAAAAAATGTGATACCATTTGAAATCTATAGATGTTTTTCAATCAGCCTATCAATCAAGACTTTAGTTGTAATTCAAATAGAAAATGAATAATAATTATTTATTAAATTTAAAGTAAAGCATAATTTATATTGGTGGAAAGCTAAGAATCTCCTTTAAAAACCCTTTTTGTTTCATCAATTTTGGCTAAAAACAAAATTCGTCAGACACATACCCTACACATACCCATCATATCACCCCTTTTTGGCCCATCATCATCCTGCACATACCCAAGACACTTGTCATAATCCTATGACATCTTGTATCTCACCTTGGCTATATAACCAAGGGGTCTCTCTCATTGTACAATCATCTCATATCATTGAATCATATTGATAAGAATATAATTTATTCCTGTCACATTCTATTCTCTCTCTTTTGTGCTTTCCATTTGGTCTCAAGATCTTGGCAGCCATAGCCAATTCTAACATGGTATCAAAGCTATATCTTAGTTCTAACATAGGGCTTGTGAGTTTTCAATTAATCCTAGCCCTTGATCTTGTCCATGATGGCTAAATCTCAGCCATCCATTCCTTACAGGAACTTCCCCTAAAATTAGAGGATTTTTCCGTCATTTTCAACATTCATCAACACACTCATTCAAGCATTCAAGCCTTCAAGCACTCACAAGAATCCACCATTTATGCAACTTTGAGCTCTATTTTGCATCCATATCTTGCATCTATCAAAACACCCACTTACACCATTGCATTCCTCATCTCATTCCCATCATTTTGCATCTGATTTCATGCTCTTTTTCATTCAAAGGAGCACACAATCGAACAAATCAATAGGGCCAACCAATCAATCAACTTGGACAAGGTAAAGCACTCTTTTTGTTTTGTTTTTGTTCAAGTTCAACTAGGCTAATCATTAAGATGTTGTTTGTGTATTTCCTTGCTTGCATTCATTTTCATTTTTCATTTTAGTCTAGGAGATTTCACCTACACATATTTCTAGCACACCCAGTGGGACCCACGTCACGGGTCCAGCATTTTACATTTGTTGTTGTTTGAGTTTTGCAAGTTTAGGTTTACACGCAGGGGCAAATCCGCCCTAATGGGCGAATTTGCGCCATACAAGGGGCGAATTTGCATTAGGAAATAGGCAAACCTGTAGCTAGGGGCAAATTTTCCAATCATAGAGGAAAATTTGCACCTAGAAAATTCACCCATTTGTGAAGGAAGGGAAAATTTGAAATTAGGAGCGAATTTTCTTGAGCCAAGGGTGAATTTGCAGTCATTTCTAAAAATAGACGAGAGTGCTCGAGTTGCAGACATGTGAATTTGATCAGCAAAAAGGGAGAATTTGCTCAGGACAGGGGTGAATTTGCTTGACTGAATGGGAAAATTTCCCTCATACAAAGGAAAATCTGAGGTAAACCCGAAACTTGAATTTTCCATTTTCAACATCGTTTTGGTTTCAGTTTTATGTATTGATCCGCTAACTTGTCTATTTGTGAGTGTGCCTAGTTTTTGCTAACGATTTTTACAACTTGTCCTCGTTCGTCCAAGACCTTTGGTTGTAAACTACTAACGCATTTTCTACAAAATGATTGGTCCAAGACCTTTTAGTTAGTTTATTTATTGTTTTTCATACTATTTATGCACACATAGTTTCAATTAGAGGGTCAATTAACTTGTTTTTTGTGCTTGGGAGTGATTGTTGACGTATCCAATCCCCTTGTGCCATTTGGCAATCCTAGGTGATGAGAAATCGTAGTTTACTCTAGTCCAGTCGAGTCTACCTAGGAGGTGCTAGTGTGTCTAAGCTCTCCCCTTGCACTACGTGTGAACCTGAGGACCAATCGAAAAAATCTAGTATCTTCTTCTTTTAGTGGGACCTACCTAAGATTTTATCACCTGGGGGATGATTCTAACCACGTGTTACCAGCGGGGTATATAAAGGGGGAGAGCTAAAGTTGTACCCCAATCCAATCACATCATGTTTGACAAAGCGTCAAACCTACGATGATACCTAGATAAGACATGAAGAGTTTGTCTAAGTTTCTAGTACCTCGCTGGGGCTCCCAACTCATGCTTGTGATGTGTTGGTGTTCACGTTTGTGCCCCACATACCATGCATATATTGGGGACTCACGAGATAGCCTTGTTCAGCCTAGATAGAGACTTTTGTTTTAGTCACAGCTTGGTGTAGTGCAGGGGATGCAGATCATACCATGAAGTTACTCACCATGTACTCCCTTAGGTTGAGATAGAAATCCTCATGGTGGACTATGATAGTCCTTGAGTGAGAGTGTGAAGGTGAGCCCGTGGCATCTGTTGATGACCCTATGCCACTCGAATGCTAGCTATCCACCTTTGTGAGAAAGGGTGATCTAGAGAACCACCCCGGTATCATGAAGTATTAGCCTTGGGTTGTCCACTCAAGGTGGTGGGCCTACATCAAGTTTGTAAATCCATCCATATGACCAATTTTAGGACTATGTTGCTTGGTGTGTCTTTATTGTGCGATACTAGTGCTTTTATTTTTAGTTGAGTTAGCCAGGGCTTTTGTCTATTGTTTTTCATGCTTGTTGTCCTTTTCCACAGTCAGCCTCTACCTATACAGGTGAATTTTCCCCTTACAAATGCAAATTTTCACTATAGACAGGTGATTTTTCCCTACAAAAGGGCGATTATGCATCCAAGTCCAGTCCAGGTCATCTTTTTGGGTGAATTCATCTTTGTAAGAGGAAAATTTTCCTATGGGTCACTTTTTAGGTGACCACATTTTCGCCCATTCTTCAGAATAGGGGAGTCTGTCCAGCCTTTAAGTGAGTCTGTCAGTCGTCATCCTTCGAATTTGCTTATTTTCTAGAGAACAGGTGAATTTTCTCTCTCTTGGGGTGAACCTGTTGTCAACAAGGGTGATCCCATTTCCAGTCTGTATCATCTCGTTAGTCATCATCCATCAAATTCACTCATTTTCATAGAATAGGCAAATTTTCCCTACTTTGGGGCAAACTTACTGTCAGTCTGGGTCAGCCTATGTCCATCCTCTTGTCCGTCAAATTCGCCTATTATCTTAGGACAAGATACTTTTCCATATCCTTGGGAAATTTTGTTCCCTAAAAGGGGGCATTCTGCTTCCCATTCTAGTCTTTCGTCCGTCTGAGTCAAGATTTAGGAAAATTTGTTTGTTGAATAGGTGATCTCATATTTAGGAAAATTTGTTCCCCGCCCGTACCATTCAAGAAATAGGAAAGTTTTTCACCCCATTAGGCAATCTTGAAAGTTAAATACGCTTGTTCTCCTATGATTTTCTAAGGTTTGGGTGAACTTGTGTGAGTTTAGGAAATTTTGCTAGTAGTTTGGGAGAACCTGTTGCCAGATAGGCAAAGTTGCTTAGCAAATTCGCCTGTTTCTAGTGCTAGTCTAGGTTTAGAAAAATTTGATCACCTAGATAGGTGAATTTTCTTAAAAAATTCACCTGTTACTTGTACCAAACTAGATTTGGGTGAATTTTCTCTCCCTAAATAGGAGAGTTTGTTAAATACATAGGCGATTTTTCTCACTATAGATAGGCGAATTTGTGACCTAAAAAGGTGAAGTTGCTTGACACAGAGGCATCTCTATTTCCCATAAAAAATATAGAGAGTGAATCCTTTGTGCCACTAAAATCTTTTCATTTTCCAAGTCCTTTGCCATGATCAAAAAAATTTATCATCCTCCGTTTGCCCATAATCTTCACTTTAGTCTATCTGCATTTTCCAAAATTTATTCATTCATCATCCAAATCATATAAGTGCATCTTAGAACATCTCTAGATTGCATATCCACCATTTTTTCATCAATCCCAATCCCCTAGAATTCATTTCAGAGGTTTTTATCCAAGTTGGCTCAGGTGCCTGATCCCAATCGACATCATCTCCATCTGCTTAGGATTGTCATCCATCCTGGGTCAGTCATCATCTTTGACCCAATTAATCTACTGCCATCTTGAGGTAGATTTGGTGTCATAATCATCCATCTATCCTTCAATCTGATCATTCAGTACCTTATATCATCTAGTTAAACCTCTGTACTTGGTCTAGAATCCATTTCATCATCCTATTTAATGAATCATCTAATCCTAACAATTGTTTCATCTCATCAATTGATCTAATCCAATCCAATCGTATCCCCTATCCAATCATCCAATCAATCAATCCTTCATCCAGTCAAATCAATTCTCTAATCATCACTTAAGTCATTCCTGCACTGCATCTTAGAGCATAGTCTCATCTTAGCTCATCTGGTAGTTTTTCACTTTCTTGTCTGTTACCACCCAATCACAAGCAAAGAAGCTCATGGCTTAACAACAAGGTCAAGGTACCCATCCTAACATCCCTCAAGATCCCAATAATGGTGCCTTGTCACAATCCAATACCGATGTCCAAAACACTTCATCACCTAGTGATGAGAACATGGTCATCCAGCCTGAGGTCACAGTCGATGAGTACCCCAGTAATCCCACCAATCTCCAAATGACCAATCACTTTCTTAATAAGTGTGGGGACAAAATTCTTGCCACCTTAATCATGAAGGGAGTCAAACCACTGACAGGGTTTGATCTATCACAATACATTAACATCACACCCCCTCTAGTGCCTCAAGACCTCTAGAATTCACAAAACATTCTTGGAAATTTGTATGTCTCTGAGGGTCCACCTATAGATAATTGGTATCAACCTGGGTTTGGGAATGTTGTGCTTTATCAAGTCAACAACATTCCTTAGGTTCCAATTTCAGTCCCAGGAGAATCACTTGATCCCAATGATCCCCTTGCTTATGGTATGTCGCAAAATCTACCACCTCCCATGCCTATCCAGCAAAGTATGTCCCTCGTACCATTTGCACCACCTCTCCTGCCTAATCAACCAAACTTCAGCCACCTGTCAACACTGGGGGCAATCCTTTTCTTGCAGTACCACCTTCGAGATCTACACCTACAACCAACTTACTACCACCACCTTTCACGTCCTAGTAGCCACCCCAAGCCACATTCCAGTAGCCTCTGGTGAATCCTCAATAGTCTACTTTATTGCAACTTCAACACCAACAAGTGACACAACACACTACCATCCCATCTCAAGTACCATAGTATACCACTACCACCATCCCATCTCAACTGCCTCACCAAAAACCTCCGCAACAAAATATTTCAGTCTTGCAACAAGGGTATGTGCAGGATCATCATGGAAAAAATATGCCCTTAAGTGGCAAAAAGTTCAGAAAAATTAGAGTTAGGCAACTTGACATAAAAATTTAACCACCCTAACCTCAATAAAATGATAATATTTTTTAATAAGATTTTAGATATAAGTAGAGGACTCATGTCACAATGTGATGCATATTTTTTTGTAATTTATTTTGAAGTAAATAATTAATTATTTTTTTTTATTACAACTTTTAAAAAATATAAAAACTCGTATGTCCGACCACCTTAACTTGGTCAAAACTTCATGAAATTCATTTTGTCTTTTTAATCCTATAGTATGCAAAGCATAGAATGTCACACATGTTTTGGATTAAAAAAATGTGATACCATTTGAAAGCTCTAGATGTTTTTCAATCACCTATCAATCAAGACTTTGGTTGTAGTCAAATGAATAATAATTTTATTAAATTGAAAGTAAAGCATAATTTATATTGGTGGAAAGATGAGAATCTCCTTTAAAAACCCTTTTCATTTCATCAATTTTGGGTAAAAAAAAAATTGTCAGCCACATACCCATCATATTGCCACTTTTTGGCCCATCATGATCCTGCACATACCCACAACATACTATCGTTCCCACACAACCCCCTTATCAGGCAACTTAGGCTACATCACAGCCTCAACAACTGACGCAAGGTACCTCAATACTAATCCTTCAACAACAACATATCCCATCTCACCCTCTCTTCAAACAACCACCGCATCAGCAACAACCACCCCACCATACTCAGATTCCCACACAAACGCAATGCAATCCCCTTACACAATACCTTTATCATCCATCCAACACGTATGTCGTCTTCACTACCCCATCAAATCCTAACCCCAATTTTGTTCATCATAATCCTCAGCAATCCCAACTTCCACCTTACACCAACCCTTAGCAATCGCACTCAAATCCTTATTACCAAATGTCCAATCCGCAACCACCTCCATATACTACCCAACAGCCAAACGTTGCCTATAATTACCCATCCAATCCGTATTACACCCAGCAGCAACCACCCTATCAATAGGGTGCTCCATCCACCTCCTATTATCAACAGCAACATCATATCAGCAAGGCGCTTCCACCTCGTCATATTAACAAGCCCCTGTGCCATACCAACAAGGTGCTTCCACCTCATATTACAAGCAGCAACCACCATATCAATAAGGATCCTCCTCTTCATATTACCAAAATCTGTCATCCTACTATCCATCTTACATCAATCCATAGCCACAACCCACCTATACCAATCAATATCAGCAAACACCTCTATATAAACCTCCACCAGCATACGATTAAACCACTTTAGCCCAATCTTCATCCTATCAGCAATACGCTCCTTACAATCAATCCAATCTGTCTAGTCTGACTCCCTTAGCACCTTCTAGCAAAAAATCCTTTAAGTTTGAGGAAATTTGTCCCTATCCATTCGATCCCTCGATCTCACTAGTTCCTTTTCAAAAAAACTTTAAGATGCCAAAATTTGATAAGTACAAAGGAACTAAAGATCCTAAGAACCATCTTCAAGAGTTCTATTCCCATTGTCAAGAAGTGTTAAAAAATGACAATTATCTCCTATGATTATTTCCAAGGAGTATAACTGGAATAGCTCTTGATTGGCTTATGAATCTCCCAAAGGGATCCATCAAGTCTTTTGCAAATCTTTCAAAAAAAATTGTCACACACTTCTCCTTTAATTTGGAGAAGGATATCGATAATTTGGATCTTCTAAAAGAAAAGAAACATGAGGGAGAGACTTTTTCAAGCTATCTCCAAAGGTGGCATGCTTTGGTTGGTCAGATGAAATCCCCGCTTAGTGAAAAGGACATGGTCAAGTTATTTTCATCGAAAACTCTCAATCAGAAATGCAACATAATCTCAGGCTCCATGGTGTCACAACCTTTACAGAGGTAGTAGAGAAGGGTCCTATCCTTGAGAGAGAACTTATTGCTAAAGGAGTGATCAAAATTTTTAATTTCGATAAGGAAAATTCATTTGGGGATAAATCTCGCTGCTAGAACAAGAATAAGAATGTTGTGATGATGGTGTCACTGACACCAAACATGTCCAAGTAGATAACACCACCTAGAGGCAACATGTCTCTAATCCACCATCCATTTCCAATGTCATATTAGTGCCACAGGGGGCACCTCATCCTCCCCAGCAGTCCAACTAGAATAATCAGGGGAACAATAAATGCCAATTCACTCAGTTAGGAGATTCCCTAAGTGTCATTTTCAATAGGCTTCTTTAGGCTAGTTACCCAATCACATATCCTGTGACCAAGTCTTTTGACAAGTCCAAGCCCAAGCCCACCTGGTACAAGGAAAATGAGTATTGTGACTTCCACAAGATCAAAGGGCAATCCACAAATAAATGTCAAAGCTTAAAAACCTACATCCAAGATCTTATAGATCGGGGTAATATACATGTGGATACTAACTAGGCCCCGTCATCCAATGCTCAGCTTCAAATATATCAAAACACTTTCCCAAAACATAACCAAGGTGCTAGCACATCAAATACAAATCCTGGGTCGAGTAACAATAATAATCAAAGTAACAAAAAAAATAACATCAGTTACAAGAGTGTGCCTTATAACTATGAGGGAATCATCATGCACATTGATCAAGTAGAGCCATAGGTGTCTATGATATGTGTAAAAGGAAAAGACCCCCAGTGTGCTATTACAACTCACCACACTCATATCACTGTCCCTAGAGCCTCTACATCAACCCAGTCACCACATGTAAGCTCCTAGTGTAATATTGTTGATCACCTAGGAAAGACTCCAACCCAAATATCTATCTTATATTTTCTTAAGTCTTCTCCTGTGCACCAAGAAATCTTAACCAAAGCTTTAAATGATACCCATGTTCACAACAATATAGATCCTACTCAATTCCAAGCATTGGTAGGACACTTGTCAGCCATATATCAGCTAGGCTTTAGTCAAAACAACATGCCCTACATTGATTCGAACCATAATCATCCCCTCCATATCGAAGTCCTCGTAGCCCGCCATAAAGTGAAAAGGGTCTTGGTAGATAATGTCTCTACACTAAATCTTTACACATTAAAGTTCATAAAATAGGTAGGCTACACCCACACCAACTTAAATAATCAAGTTATTACCATCAAGGCATATGACAATGTAGAACGCGATTCTAAGGGGACCATTTGTCTTCCAATTCAGGTCGGTCCTGTCATACAGTACACTACCTACCATGTCCTTGATCTGGACCTCCTGTATAACCTTCTTCTTTTCTGACCATGGATCCATACCATGCAAGCCATCCCATCCACTTACCATCAATGTCTGAAGTTCCCATTTAATGGGATGGAAGTAACAATACATGCGGATCCGCAACCATTTGAGTATTATCACACACTAGAAGCATCCTTTCCCCATTCTCACTACTATCCAAGAGTGGAAATGGGGAACATCAGGCCTCATCATCCCATCCATCTTCCAACACGCTATCCACCACTTCATCCACTCCATCTTCCACATCTAAGTCCACAATTACCAATGTCCAGATCATCGACAAAGGGTGTGATGAGGATGAAATGTTCATAGCTTTAAATGTGGCGACCATTCCAACCTCACCTCATATGTATGGCCAACCTTCTCAGTATGCACAAAAAAAAGAAGAGAAGACAATCACCTTGATCTCCAAGAATGTGGGATCTAACACTTTCAGTTCTCCTAGAATGAGACAAGATGCACCAGAAGATGACATTAGCCAATGGATATATCATGAGGAGCCTAAACCTTCTCCTCCTCTCAAGGAGTATTTCTAGGAGATGTATCCTTATGCCTCAAAGTTAGCAAACAATATAATTATCAAGGGGGAAGCCTCGGTATCAAAGAACAAAGAAACAACCTGTTAATATCCCAATGCAACCAAGATACTCGTGTTTAGGCCATGACACAAAACAAAAGATTCCTATTCCATCAACTAGTGTTTCTAATAATGTTAGTGTGGGAAATGGTCTCCTCAAGGACATACCTAAATAAAAATCCATCATACTTGTGTATGATGGTGTGGATCTCACCTCCATGTTTGATTGCCTATCTATTTTCTCCATCAGCCTTTCCCTTCGCCATCCTGAGCTCATTGACTGGGACCTACGTGGTAGTGCACTTGTTGGCACCTTCCCCTCAGTGGATACTTATGTACATCTTATGGGATTGGGGGAGGATGAACGCCCTAACTGCAAAAATAAGAAGAAACAAAATCAAAAAGGGTCATCTAGTGAAAACCTCCCTGAGGCACTTCTTGACTCAGCAAAAGAAAAAATAAAGGGTGTATCTGACAGTGAAAACCTCAATGAGGCACTGGAAGATGTGAACTCTCATCTTCCCCTTGTGGGAACTCAATTGTTTGAACGATCATCTATTCTGATCGAAGAAACATAGGAAGTAAATTTGGAAATTAAAGAAGATCCAAAAATCACATGTCTAGCCAAGTCCTTATCAGAATAAGATTACTTTACCATAGTCTATATGCTTAAAGAGGGAATTATCAATTTTGCATGGACCTATTCAGATATGCCAAGTTTGGATCCCTCTTTAGTGGTACACCATTTGGATGTCCATCTAAATGCTAATCCCATCAAGCAGAAACTCAGAAAGATGCATCCTCAAGTAGCTTTGTTTGTCAAGAAAGATTTGAAAAAACTCTTAGAAGCAGGTTTTATAAGACCTATCGACTACTCTGATTGGATATCCAACATGGTGCCAATATCCAATCCCAATGGGAACATCAGGATTTGTATAGATTTTTAGGATCTAAATAAAGCCTGTCCTAAAGATGACTTCCCATTGCCAAACCTTGATATGTAGGTTGACTTAACAGTGGGAAATGAGATGCTATCCCTCATGGATGGTTTCTTCAGATATAATCAGATCAGGATTGCACCCGAGGATCAACATAAAAATGATTTCACTACACCTTAGGGCACCTTTTGTTACAATGGCATGCTTTTTGTACTTAAGAATGCAAGGACAACTTACCAGCATGCCATGGCTATCATCTTCCATGATCTCTTTCACATCATAATGGAAGATTATGTTGATGATATATTGGGGAAATCTAAAACAAGAGAAGAACACCCTATGATCCTGAAGAATATTTTGAGCGTCTAGAGCACTATAAATTGCATTTGAACCCAAAGAAGTGTGTATTTGGGGTCACATCAGGAAAGCTATTGGGTTTCATTGTCTCTAGAAGGGGCATAGAGGTATATCTTTCTAAATTCAAAGAAATCATGGAAATGCCCCCGCCACACAATCTTAAACAGTTGAGGAGCCTTCAAGGAAAATTATAGTCCATCAGATGGTTGATAGCTCAATTAGCTGATAGGTGTCAATTTTTTACCCATCTCTTGCAAAAAGATACCACTTTCAAGTGGGGTCTAGAGTGTCAGCTAGGATTTAATAGAATCAAGGAGTACTTGGCTCATCCACCTATCCTTATGCCTCCAATTCTTGGAAAATCGCTTCTATTGTATATCTCAGCTACTTCAGTTGCACTAGGGGCACTATTAGCCCAACACAATGATTCATCCAAAGAACGTGCAATTTACTACATCATTCAAACACTAGTGGGCTATGAACTTGATTATTCTCCAATGGAAAAAGATTCCTTAGCTATAGTCTTCAGTTCACAAAATCTCTACGATTATATGCTCAGTCATCCTGTGAAGCTCATATCTAAAGTTGATCCACTCAAGTATCTGTTATCTAGAACATCTTTAATGGGTTGCATGGCTAAGTGGGTCATGTTACTGAGCGAATTTGATATAGAGTATGTGGACCACAAGGAAATTAAAGGGAAAGTAATAGCAGATCAGTTGGAAGATACTCCTTTGGTGGATGCATATCCCTTGGCCACATAATTTTCTGATGAATAGGTCATCATAGTCTCAGAAGCAGCTACATGACGCTTTACTTTGATGGGTCTTACACACATAATGGAGCTGGTGCAGGTATCCTATTTGTCACCTCACAAGGTGACTACATTCTGAATTCATTCAGGCTAGCATTCCCATGCAAGAATAATATAGCAGAATATGGAGCTCTAATCACTGGTCTTAGGATCGCGATTCAATGGAACATCACTCATTTACGAGTCTTTGGAAATTCTCAGTTGATCATTAAACAAGTCGATGACGAGTTTCAAATGAAGGATGATAAGTTGTTACCTTACAAGTGCATGGTGGATGACTTGAAGTACTTCGCCTCCATCCAATTTGAAGAAATCCCCAGAGTTCATAATAAAGTAGCTAATGTGATGGCTACAATTGGTTCCTTGATTGACATGCCAAAAGATTGAATGGATTGTGAGTTCCTAGTCAAACAAGTTTTAATCCCCGCATATGATATCCCATAGAGTGAAATGGTATGCGACATCATAGGCCCTGAGTCACCATGGTATCACGACATTTACACCTACCTTCATGATAACATCTTACCCCCTGACCTTACATGAAACCAATGTAAATCTTTCATCCAACGCACCTCTCGCTACACTACCATGGGAGATACACTTTACTGTCATGGGTATGATGGAACTCTTCTTAGGTGTTTGAACAAGATAGAAGCTCACACTGTATTAATTAAGGTACATAGTGGTGTATGTGGGGTCCATTCCAATGGCATGGCCTTAGCCAAGAGGATTCTTAGAGCTGGATATTACTGGCCTACACTGGAGCATGACTCTTATGAGTTCATGAAGAAATGTTTACCTTGTCAGAAACATGTGGATCCGATACATGCTCCTGCTATATATTTGCAACCTATCATCGCACCATGGCCCTTCTCTTAGTGGGATTTTGACTTGATCAGCAAGATCTACCCTTCATCTTCTGACGGCCACATTTTCATCATCACCACCACTAAGTACTTCACCAAGTGGGTAGAAGAAATGCCACTCTCTCAAATAACGGGTACTCACATATCCAAATTCATCCTCTTCCATATTCTCTATAGATATGGAATCCCATGCACCATCATCACTGATAATGGAAATCCACTCAAAAATCAGGCTATGAAACACTTATGTGACACCTTCCACATCCAACATCATTGGTCCATGCCCTATTACCCACAAGGTAATGGTTTATGAGCCTATTTTCTGGTCCAACTTCGAGTAGAATCTATAGTTTATTTGTTGGCAGTTGTCATGGACTTTGATACTAAAATGTTGATATTTTCATAATGTTTCCCTTAAACCATTAACATTAGGCTTAATCTTATTTTTTCAATTTTTAATGGCATTTCCATATTAAACAAACTATCTATATTGATTTTTCATGTGGTTAATGAATGTTCCTTAATGTGGTTATAGATATCTAGTTATTGTGCGTACTAACATTGCCATGCAAATTTAATTTAAAGATGTTAAGTTGAGGAAGACACCACCAGCTGGGCATGGACCGTAACATCCAGCAAAGGAATTGCTCAAAGGTCAAAGGAGGTCAACAGTAGAAGATTTCTCATGCAAACCAAATATAACCGCCTTGTAGTGGACTTTAATGTTGGTTGAGCAGATGCAGGCATTACTGATGTGCTAGACTTGTGTTGGACCTACATGTCTGACCAGATTCCATGCACACGTAACTGCCACGACTCCACTTTCTCTTTTTTCCCTAAATGACATCCTCCTAGTCATGGAGTTTACTACCTTGTTTAGTTGATAGTATAAATAAATATCTAATGCTTCTTCCTTAGGAGGTTGTACAGTTTGATATTGTACTTGCACTCTCAAGTTTTTAGTAATATAGATACATTACTCTTTTGTAATCATGATTTACAGTGAATAAAATAAAGTTTTGAGTTCGATCATTTGAGTTCTCATTAGTTTTAGAGGATATTTATCCAAGGGGCCCACTTGTTGAGTAATCTATCCTTTTAGTTTAGTACCATTTTAGTATTACTTGTTTTTTAGTACTTAGTTAAAAATCTGGCACTAACTGTTCCTACAAGCAATAGAATTCCATTATGTGACTATTCCTCCAGCTAAAGCAGATAGGGTAGTTTCCTATTTTTTTGCTTAGATCTTCATTCTTGTCATGCATTTCAGCTTGGTATAGTTATTTATTGATGTTCAACATTTGTCTCATTCCTTTCCAAGCAATTTACTTTCAGTATTGTGTTTTTCTTAGTTGAAGAATGAAGATGACTACTTTTAGTTCCTAGTGCACATACTGTGCTGACCCATTTCAACTTCACGTCCTTGGGTTGACAAGTTAAATGCACCTTCATGATGATTGAGATAGCTATTCAGGTTAGATGTCCAATCTCTAAATCATGGTTGTAAAGGCTTAGTTATTGAATCATTGTGGGAGGCCAACATTTTTGGTGTCGTTGTCTAGAATGGTGTCAAACTATGGAAGTTCTTTTGAGTCATTGGTAGTTTTTCTTGTTGTAGCATTTCTAGAAGTTTTTCTTAGTATATCCTCATTTAGGAAGTAATGACCCCCCTTATTTTTTACCAATTCTTTGTGTGAGTTTCCTGATAGTGAGTGATACCACATGCATAGAGGAAGGATAAGAGATGCTTATGGTAGATTCCTTCCTAATAATCTTGATCCATACCAGCTAGAGGAGCTTCCAAATCTACCCAGAGACAAAGAAGAAGAACCATTTCCCTTTGCTAATGAATTTCCTAAACTAACTAGCTCTGAAGTCTCCTCTAAAGACCAAAATTAGGTTGAGAACGCTTTTTCCTTGGAACTACATCAAGCAGGCATGGGTGATGCAAATGGGAACAGACCTAACCAACTAGCTTTTCCTTTCCCCATTGCCCATTAGAATGAGGTTGACAACATCAAGAACATCCCTGCTTCAACACTCCCCAAGTTTTATGGACTTGTCATAGAAGATCCTGATACCTTTTTGTTTGAGTTTGACATACTCTACAGGAGTTATGATTATACCACCAATGCCCATAGGCTTAAGATATTCCCTACCACTCTGAAAGAGGTTGCATTAATATGGTTCATGAGCCTAGGCAGAGATACTGTGGAAACTTGGGAAGATATGAAGACAAAATTCCTTGAGAAATACAAGGAATATTGCAAGGGCAGTGACATGAGAAGAGGTGACATTTTCAGGATGCAGCAAAAGGAAGATGAGAGCTTGGAAGATTATATTGCAAGGTTTTTGTTTTTCCTACAAAAATCTCCACACCATACACTCAATGAAGACTCACAAAAGTTGCTTTTCTTGAGAGGAATCAATGACAGTTGCACTAATTCCTTTGACCTCATGGGAGGAGGAGATATCTCCCAAGTCCCTTGGGAAGATATCAAAAAAATATGTCAAAATTACTCTAGGGAAACTTCAAAGAAAGGGAGAGATTACCAATCTCTCATGGGTAAGTCAACTACCAGTGGAGTTTCAAGAATGTAGATTACTCATTTGTTGGAAAAATTCAAGCAATACATTATAAATAATCTAGCTAAGTTTAGCTAGATACATTTCAGGCCAAGAAGAAGCAAGAGGAGGCAAAGGCAATGATGATAGAGTATTGCCCCCATTATAGACAAAAGAAGAGGGACTGCAGATGCAAGATGGTAGCTAATCTTGAAAGCAAACAGATTCCACCTAAGTTCAAACCAATCCATATTGAAGAAGACCAAGTTTACTATGTTGCACAAAGGAATCCTTAGGCTCCAAGACAAGGTATGCCATTGGATCCACTATCTTATATTGGGCCATATTTTAATTCCTATTCATCTAGTAACCAATGGCATCCCCCATATCCATCTAGTTATGGAGGATATCCACCATAGCCTTGGAGTAACACTCCAAATGCTTGGCCCAATCATCAAAATTATCTACCCCAATGGCAGCAACCTCAAGGGAATTAGCAGCAATTTCAAGGGAATTGGCAACAAACAAATCAATGGAGGGGAGGATAGCAATGGACTGCCTAGACAACTGGTTACATGCAGCCACCTTCTTAGCACCAGCAATCTGCTATAATGCCTCCATCTACTAATCCAAGCTCAAATGCACCTAAACCTACTCAACTACCAACTTAGCCCACACCCAATCCAAATAACAAACCATAGTAGCAACCTTCATACTTTGCTGATTCAAATCAATTCCCTACATATGTTGTGAGTTTAAGTGACATCCACTTGCTTTCAGGAACTACTCTACCAGCCCCTTCCAAGCCCATTACCATTGAGCTTCCTATGGAAGAGGAGGAGGAACCTCTAAATGATCCCATTCAGCCAAGTGTACCTAAAAATCCTGAACCAGTCCAAGTCCAACAGACTGAACAAGAACCACCATTTGCTTAGAGATTGGAAGTTTCCAAGAAGAAGGAAGAAAATGAGGATACAACATTTGATATCTTGGATCAGTTGAAGCATATATGTGTCCAAATACCTCTATTTCAGGCCATAAAAGATGTTCCAATCTATGACAAAGCAATCAAAGAAGCATGCCTCAAGAATCCAAGTAGGAAAAAGAAGGACCCAACTATAGTTCATGTGGTGGGACAACTAGCTAACATCATCCTGGGAAAAGTAACTATCCCCAAGCATAATGACCCAGGTAGTCCTATGGTAGCAATTGTTATAAACGGGGTCCAAGTAAAGAATTCTCCAATAGATTTAAGGGCAGCAATAAATGTAATGACCAAGGACATCCTGCAACAACTAAACATTTCAAGCATGAGATTTACTCCTACTGTCCTGTAGCTTGCTGATAGCTCCACTATTAAGCTTGATGGTGTAGTGGAGGATCCTATGGTAGATTTAGACTCCTGGGAGTATCCAACAGACTTTATGATTATTTCTCCTAAAGCTACACTAGGCGTGTATCCCATTATTCTTGGAAGGCCATGGTTAGCAACTGTAAATGCATACATTGGATGTCGGTTAGGTGATATGACCATTTGAGATGGGAAGAGCACTAAAAAAAATGTTTTTTATCATCTTGCTCAACCATCTCATGATGAAGATGATCTTGTATGGCCACATGTTGGTGAAGAGGCCGAGGAAGTTAATTATGTGGTGCAGCTTATGATGCTAGGAAGAAGCTCTTTCATTCAGCTCCAAGATGATGATAAAGTATTGGCTAACATCATTCAAAACCATTGTGAAGTTTAGGAGGCATCATCTTCTCACTTTTCCACTCCAGTCAAGAAACTTATGTCTGCTCTTCCTATAGCCACTGTTCTTGCAAATGTTCTTCCTGTAGCCACTCTTTCTGCAGCCACTATTCCTACAAACAGACTTCCTGCAGAAATAGGTATGTCCCATACATTGCTACCATATGAACTAAAGATACCATGTGTTAATGAAGCATCCATGATAGAGTTAACTACACAAGTATAGGTGTCAAAAGGAAAATATCTGAATGTTAGCAATAAATTAAGTGAAGAACAATAATTGTTATTGGAAAACTTATTAAGGACCCATTAGCATGCATTTGCATGGGATTATCATGATATTAGGGGATTGGACCCTAAACTTTGTACACACAGAATTTACATCAGAGATGATTGCACCCCAGTCAGACAACCAAAAAGAAGAATTAACCCTACACTAAGAGAAATTGTAAAATGGGAACTGCAAAAATTACTAGATGCAAGATTTATCTATCCCATTTCAGATAGTCAGTGGGTGTCTCCATTAGTGATTGTGCCCAAGAAAGGATGAAAATGGTGAGTTTTTGTTGATTATAGGGAAATTAATGTTGCCACCAAGAAGGACCACTTTCCCTTACCCTTCATTGATCAAGTTTTAGACACACTTGCAGGAAAGAAATACTTTTCTTTTCTAGATGGATTTGGTGGCTACAACCAGATCCAAATTGCACCAAAGGACCAGGAGAAGACCACATTTACCTGTCCATGGGGGACCTATGCCCACTCAATACTCCCATTTGGATTATGCAATGCACCTACAACCTTTCAGAGGGCAGTCATTAACATATTCTCAGACATTTCTCATGATTGCATGGAAATTTATATGGATGACTTTACCACTTGTGTTGATTTTAATCAAGCATTGAAAAATCTCAGGAGAGTCCTACAGAGATGTGAAGACCAAAATTTGTCCTTAAATAGCGAAAAGTGCTTCATGATGATGCAGGAAGGTGTAGTTCTTGGCCACTACATCTCCCACAAGGGAATTCAAGTAGATCCTGCAAAGATTGAGGTAATCACAAATCTTCCCACACCTGCAAAACAAAAGGATGTTAGGAGTTTCTTGGGTCATGCAAGATATTATAGGCATTTCATCAAGGATTTCAGCAAGGTAGCAGCACCATTGTATACTCTTCTCACTAAAGATGTTGAGTTCTAGTGGACTGAAGCTTGTGACAAGGCATTTTCTGACTTGAAGACAGCTTTGACTCATGCTTATGTACTCAAAGGATCTAATTGGGAGCTTCCTTTCCATAGCCATACTGATGCATCAAATTATGCCATAGGAGTTACGTCGTAGAAAAAAACACCCTTTGCTTGACATGAGATTAATTCATGATGAAATAGACTTAATGGGGGCTTATCTAGCATTGTAAAGCATTTTATGCATCCACAGTAGGACTTGGACCCTTGCAAGTCAAACAACATGCTTTTAACAACATCTTGGAAAAGTGTTGTAATGACTTATAAAGGAATTTCACGCTTTTCTAGACTTAATTAACCTATTTCTCCCTAATTCAACATTATAAAATTTGTTTAATAACATTATTACATCAATCTAGAAGGTTCTTAACTTAAACTTAATGATAAGCTAGTGTTGTAATGTGTCTTGCACATTCACATTAGTTTTTGTGCCCTTCTAGGCTATGTGGACCTCATTTTAGTGTTGTAAAGTGTATTTAATTACACTTTCACATTGAATTATGTGTCCCAAGCCCTAGTCAACATTTACATCATCACTAATAGGCCTTAATTGACCCATTTTGTGCATCCTAAGGCATAATTTGATCAAATAAATTCTCGGCATTCTAGCTAGCAAAAATAACCCCTGTGGGACCCATTCACCATTAGTGGTGAATTATTCCCATCTAGGTGGGACACATTCACCATTAGTGGCGAATGAGTCCCATTTTGAGTCATTTATGGGGTTTGAGCAGGAAAAAATAGGTTTTAAGTTCAAATTTTTTGTATGTCGGCCTACAATGAGGTATAATCGCGATACTAAGGCACAATTGTCTATAAATAAGTATTTTTATTCTCATTTTACATCTATCAACTTATTCTTACATCTATTATCATCAATTCATCATCTATCTTCTCATCAAAGTCAAGCAAGCTAGGGTAGAAGTCATCAAGCTAGCTTCCTAAAGCATTCAAGGGTTGAATCTTCATGTATTGTTGCATACTTTAAAGATCATTCATCATGGAAAGGTAATCAATTGCATTTTTCATGTTTCATTCCACTATTTCATCATTTTGGTTTAATTACCTAAAAGGGGTTTGACCAAGGCAAACCCCCATGCCCTAATATTCAACATATCTCTTTCTTGTCTTGTTTATTTACATATTTAGGACTCTTTGAGGCTTAGGAATCATTGAATATTACAATTCAAAGTAACTCAAGTCATTCCTTCATCATTCAAGTCAAAAATATCAAGAAAAAGTCACTTACAGGCCCAAATCTAGCAATTTTAGATCCGGACACTTGGAGGTGTAGATTGAGCATACCTGAAAGCTACATATTCCATTTTTGAGTTTTTAGAAAGTATAAAGTGGAATAATTCACCATTAGTGGTGAATGAGTCCCACTGTACATGTTTTCTAAATATTTTTGTAGATTTGGACACCCATTTGGTTAAAACGGGCTCCAGTACAGTCATCCAGAACTAGGACTGATTCACCCAGAGTGGTGAATGAGTCCCACCAGGCCTAAATTTTAGTATCAATAGCCTTCTAGATGTCTTTCTCAACCTTCATCAAGTTCAAAGGTGCACACTTTCAATTTGATTCATTTTTGTTGAGTTTTGCATTCATTTCTAGTTCATTTCTGCATAACATAATGTGTTTTCAAACAAGTTGCATTTCAATAGTTTAGCATACTTAATCAATAAATCTTATCAATTAGTTGAATCTAGAACATTTCATTTAGACATAATTTCATCATACATATCTTAGATTGAGTGAACCACCTAGGTTTTCGAGGTTTATCTCTCCTTTTAGGTAAAAACCCTTAGAGTGCAAGAGAAGTACATAGACCCCAAAAATCTATTGTTCAGGAGCAGTCTTAGGACAGAAAGAAGGAGCTATTGAAAATTCCATTTACTTTGTCAGCAATAATTTTTTGGTGTAATTAATTATTTAATTACACTTTACATAAGTTTACTTAGGCATTATTTAATTCCTAGGTTATAGGTTGTTATCCTTATCTTGCTGAGCTATCTTTTTGCTCAAGATAAGATTAGGTTTATGCATCTTTGCTTTTATAAAGAAAATTATCTCTTGTAATTATTTGTACTTCGAATATATCAATTTGCACATCTTTATGCAATCTCTCTGCTTTTTTGTTTTTCTCTTTGTGGAAGGTTATTTTCTGGTTTGCATTTCAGATATTGGTTTCTAACATGGTATCAGAGCCTCAATTTGTAGCCCCTTCTCAACTTTTTTGGAGGAATACATTGCAAAGCTCGTTCAGGGTCCCTTAAGGTTTTCATTCCTTGAGTACATCTATGCAGTGTCTTGGATCAGATCATGGTTTTCCATTGGATTTAGAGCGGTCGAAAAAGTCAGAAATGGCTTTTATTTCATTCATTTTGGTCACCATTTGCTAGATCTGTGAGGGTTTTAAGCTCAGTGATTTTTTTGATAGATCTAGGGGTCACCTAATTTTCTTGGCACTTTGGGCCAAAACAGACCTCGCCGTTGGATTCGCAGCTCCCAAAAACCCCTATTTTAGTATAAAGTTTGTCCAGTTTGGACACAGTCGTCTGGAGAGGCAAAAAAAATTTGCTTGAGGGTCGTACGGCCCCAAGGCACGCATTCCGAGGTTCAAAATTCGAGAAAAATTCAAAAAAAATAATAAAAAAATAAAATTTTGGCACAATTTTTGTGTGGCCAGTTCAAAAGGGCAGCTCCGCCGCTACATCGCCCAGCAGCCACTGTCGCACCACCGGGCCAACACTGCCACCAACGAAATTCTCCAATGCACCGCCGCTCAATGTTTAAGCCCTCGCAGGCTCACTGCGATAGCTGATGGGCATATTTGGGGACTGGGAGCCAATCCCCAGCCCGTGTCAGCTGACTCATCCCCTGCAGTGGTCCTATTGAGGACCAGGGGCTTCGCCGCAGGACCCAACCCCTTTCTACGCCAGCCAACTCCTGCAGTGGTCATGTGGGTGACCAAGAGCTTCAGCCCCAAACCCTGCTGCCAGCCCCCTGGTCCGCCCAGGCGACCGGGGGCTTTAATTTTTTAGCCCCTGAGGGCTGCAAAGAACCAAATTGGACATTTTTGGAGCAGTTTCATGGGAACAAGCATAACTTTCACATATGGCGTCTTTTTTTGCAAACGAGATATCGTCGAAAAGTCGTTTCTAAGCTCTACATAATGGTGTAGGTCTAATTTTTTGGTTTTGATTTTTTGATGCTTTTTTCTGCCTCGGAAGTCGCATATTTTTGTTTTCACTCTAGGAAACATATCTTTTGACTCGCTTATCCATTTTTCACCATTCTTGTGGTGTTGGAAAGCTGGTTTCGGCCTCTACATAGATCTGAGATCTATTTTTATTTTATTTTTATGCATTTTATCAGTCTCTCCTTTTACAATCATCGGGTTATTGTAATAACAAACTGATATGAAGTTCCATCAGGGGGGTTTCTTGCATAATAATCTAATTAGAGTGTAGTTTTTCACTTTGATCTCTATCTTCACACTTTCATATTGGTGACAACTCGCATGAGTTTTTCTAGTTTCCTATTGTTTCTTTTACCTTCTTTCTTGCTTAGTTGGACAAATCTTTGGTTTGCATCGGTTCACAATTCACATTGGGAGTTATGGTTCTTGATCTGCATTGGTTCAGATCTTTCTTAGTTTGAAGGCCATGTTTTTATGGTTAATGTTTCAGAATCTTGATGGTACTTGTCTTATGGGGCAGTTTTAATTTCAGTTTGGCATTGGCTTCGAGACACAACTTCCAGATTTTTTCATCATTATGGGTGGCTTCATTTTTTTCATCTACTGTTGCTTATATATTTCAGGATTGATCTAGTATGTGAGTTTCCAGTGTTCCTTGGCATCGAGTATGTTGTTGCATTTGTGATTCCGTTATGGTTTTTTGCAAACAAAAGTATCTTTCCTTGCTTGTCGGATTTTGGGTTCCAATGTTGCTTCTTCAGAGTTCTTCCAGTGATTCTTTGCAGCAGTTCATCTCATTGAGGGGGGGTTTTCCCATTGGGTTTTCTCTCTTATTTACATTTGTACTTGGGTACCTGATCAGGCCTTGTTGTTGGGACCCATTCATTCATGCTTTCTTGCATTCATCTTAGTTTTAGGTGCATGCTTTTTTAGTCTCCCTAAGTTGCACTTATAGGGGAGTGTTGGTGTAATTAATTATTTAATTACACTTTACATAAGTTTACTTAGGCATTATTTAATTCCTAGGTTATAGGTTGTTATCCTTATCTTGCTGAGCTATCTTTTTGTTCAAGATAAAATTAGGTTTATGCATCTTTGATTTTATAAAGAAAATCATCTCTTGTAATTATTTGTACTTTGAATATATCAATTTGCACATCTTTATGCAATCTCTCTGCTTTTTTATTTTTCTCTTTGTGGGAGGTTATTTTCTAGTTTGCATTTCAGATCTTGGTTTCTAACAAAATTTACAAGGAGCTGAATTCAATTATACAGTGATAGAGAAAGAAATGTTGGCAGTAATCTATGCACTGAACAAATTCAGACATTACTTAATAGGTTAGCAAATATTTGTGCACACTAATCTTGCAGCCATTAGATATCTCATGAATAAACCTTTTATTATAGGTAGGCTAGCAAGATGGTTATTGTTGATGCAGGAGTTTGATATAACCATTGTGGATAAGCCAGGGAAGGCCAATGTTGTTGCAGATTTTCTCTCAAGGCTGACTACATCATAAGATAATCAACCAATAGATGACTCTTTCCCTAATGATCATCTATTCTCCCTCAGTATACAAACATCCTGGTATGTTGACATAGCCAATTATTTGGTCATAGGTAGAATTCCTTCTCACTTCTCTCCAAAAGAGAAAAGGGCACTCATTGAAAATGTTTTCCTTTCTCCTGGATTGTTGGATGTTTGTTTTATATGACCAAACCATGTCATGAGGAGATGTGTGAGAGAAGATGAGACATATGAAATTTTGCATGCATGCCACAACAAACCATGTGGGGAACATTTTGAAGCCAAGAGGACAGCAATGAAGATTTTGAACATAGGATATTATTGGCCTACACTCCACAAGGATGCAAGAAGGTATACCAGAAAATGTGATAGATGTCCAAGAATGAGCAAACCAACCAGATCTAATGAGAAGCCACTTTTCCCTCAGGTAGTAATCACTCCCTTTGATAAGTGGGGATTGGATTTTTTGGGACCCATTGACCCTCCATCAAATGGTAAGTCTTATATCTTGGTATGCACTGATTATGTGACAAAGTGGATAGAAGTTAAGGCCATGAAGCATGCAAAAGACAATAAGGTTGCAAAATTTCTTTGAGGAGATTTTCACAAGATATGGAGTTCCAAGAGAAATAGTGAGTAATCAAGGAGCTCAATTTACATCAACCCTTGTTACAACACTAGTCAATGAGTACAACATAAGGCAAAGGAAGTCTACTCCTTATCACCCCCAGGCTAATGGCCAAGTTGAGGTGACCAATAGATAAATTGAAGCCTTTTTTACCAAAACAGTAGCTATTCATAGAAAGGATTGGAAAAAAAAATTACCAGAAGTTGTTTGGGCCTATAGGACAACCTGGAAAACAACTACAGGCTTCACTCCATTTGAGTTGCTATATGGAAAGACAACCATCGTGCCCATTGAATTTGAATATAAGACTCTTAGGATTGCAGTAGATTTGGGGATGGATATTTTTGAGGCACAAAGAGAAAGAATCATGCAGCTAAATGGTTTGGATGAGACAAGAAGAGAATCCTTGCACCATATAGAGGTAGTGCAGAATCAAAGAATCAAGTGGCATGACAAGTTTATCAAGGACAAGAAATTTCAACCAAGAGATTGGACCCTACTTTATGACTCAAGATATTAGGACAATGCAGGAAAATTGCAGACAAGGTGGCTAGGACCATATGAAGTCACTAAGGTCTTTCCTAATTGAGTTGTTCAGCTTACTACCATTGACCCTATCAAATTCAAGTTACTTGTCAATGGTCATCGCCTCAGATTATATCACAAGCTAGCTTCCAAAGAAGAGTTCCTACAACAATTCACCCAGCATTCAGCACCCAAGCTTCCTGCAGCCGAAGGAAGTGGACCTAGTGTCCCTCCTTCTGGCTAATTAAGGTACGTACTTCTCATAATAAAGACTTCCACTTACGTGAGAGTCCATTTCTTCACCCATCCACCCATCCATCACCACTTTTCTCTCTCTTCCATTTCTTCACTCCACCTCATTATGCCTCATCTTCATTAATTGCTCAACTTATTCCCTAAAAAGGTGAGTGGTACTTTCTCCACGATCTTTGCAACAAATCCTCCACACATTCAGGTATGTGCACATTAATTGCTATCTTTTAATCATCTTTTAAGTGCATTCATTTAATCATTGTATGCTAGTATAGATATTCACATAACATGTCATTATTCCCTGTCAAATCACCACTCCCATCTCACATGTGTAGACACATGTCCAAATTTAGGTTAGGGGGGAAAGAAAATATGCAAATATATTTCCCATGTGTCAATTCATGCTAGGCTACATCAGAAAATTTAAAATGAGTCGATTTGAAATCTGAGTGAGAGGATGGATCACATGTGTGAAGTGACACTACCTGTAGCCACCATTTCTTCCCATCATAATTCTCTTTTATCACTCCTTTTCTTGTCATTATTGACCCTGTTGCAATCCTGAGTTGCAAGCAAAAAAAAAGGGTGAAACAAAAGAAAAGGAAAATTTTGTCAATATTGGCACTAGAAAGTTAGCGAGTGTTGTAGGAAGGTGAATTGTATTTTTAGACGGAATTTTAGGAAAGAAATCACAGATTTTTTGTTTGATTGTAGACAATGGGAGGTGGGTTAATTCGAAATGAACCCACAGTGCATGATGTTTTATTGCAGGATACACAATGCCTGGCCAAATTTAGAAACTGTGGATGGTTAGATTACTTCCTAAAGTTGGATGGCTTTAATGAAGGAATTGCACTCGAATTCGCCTAGACATTTTCTGAAAGAAAAGCCACAGTAAAAGGGATAGAGATTATAGCAACTAAAGAAAGAATTGCAAAAGTCACAAGGTTGCCTATTGATGGTGAAAATTACCCTGCTTCCAAAGATGTCAGATCAGCTAGGGTTGAATTTACAGAGCCGAATGACCCTCCATTGAGCATAAATAAACAGGGTGCAAAGAGAATGTCTCTTCCCAATCCATGGAAGCAGATATCCATTTATATTATCAAATACATCACCTGTGAGGGTCACCAGTCGGATTTTCATTTAGTACATTTCAAACTTTTGAATCACATGAGGCACGGAAGGAGGATGAATGTGCCTAACTTTTTATGCAATCTTCTCTCAGTCATGGTGGTCGAGACCCAAAAAGGTAGGGATAATTTTATTTCCCACCATTGTCTGATTAAATTGCTAGTTGAGAAGTCTTTGCATTACGTATCTAAAATGACCTAGGAAGAATTTATAAATGTTGCTCAAATTAGACCTGAGCAGTTGCAACCTAGGGTTTTACCTCAACCTCATAGGTCTATTAGGAGATTGAGCATGGATGAATCCAATCTTGGTGCTTCAACCTCTAGTGTTGGCTCTAGTGTGAATCCTCCTACAATAGAAGAAACCATAGAAATTAGTTCTTTTGGAACAAAGCACTCAGAAAAAGAAAGCTCCTCATCAGATTCTGATGATGACGCTCCACTTGGCACCCTGATGAAAACTAGGGCATAGAAGAGAGAAGTAGAAATGAGAAAAGGAAATGCCAAAAGGCAGTCGACAGAAAAAGAGGTGTCAAGTTCTAAAAAGAGAAATGCTGACACTATTCATCCTGCAACCAAAGGAAAATATGAGAGCCCTCCTAGGAAAGCAAGACCACCTGGACCAGCCTTTTTTATGCCTTCACAAGAAATCCCTAAGCTAGGTGAGACATCACATGAGGAAACTGAAGCTCCAATGGGGTAGGAGAATGTCAAAGAAGACATATTTGAGAAAGCAACAAATATAACACTGGTTGATCTTGCTAACATTGCAGAAGAGTTTGAGGAAAATTGGGATTTCTTGTAGCATGAGAAAGAAGCCCTACAGCAAGAGGTCTTGTAGCAACATCCAGAGCTAGAGCAGGAGTTCCTACAGCCACAATAAGAACAAGAACAAAATACCCTACAACAAGAAGTGGGAGAAGAAACAATATCCCCATAGCCAAAGACAACTAGACAGCATGATTCCATGCAGATAGTAGTATATGGGGAGCAACCATTGAGAAAAATACTGGTAGGAATTCATAACCCCCCTGATTTTTCAATACACTAGGTAGTTATGCATTTATGGAAAGAGATACAAAGAAGAGAAGAAGAATGGAAAAAGGAAAAATGTAGATTGAAGAAATAAATACAAAGGAAAGATGAGGAAATTGAAGATAAAGATGCATACATTGCCACCCTGAAGAAGAGGGTGGATGATATGGCAGCTATAGTACCACAAATTTTGGAATGTAGGACCCCTCCAAGGGTCTATGCTCTGCATTTGAAGGAGAAATATCTCTCTTTTAGGCTATCAAGGATTGTCTTAGGTTTGAATCCTTCTATTGACACTCCTAATGAATTTTTCAATGCTTATAGGATTGCCTCCCCTTAAATGAAGAATTTGCTATGTGATTTTTACTTGCATAATTGTGTTGTAACTAAAGACCATGATTGGAATATGTTGTTGTATGTTGGGGATGTCCAATTAAGGGCATTTATGTCTTGGGTACAAAATGAGATTAGTTGGGGATAACAACATGGGGCTTACAAGCAATTGGAGTCTAACATCCCTCTGCCCATTAGGGTTGAATCAAGCAACCCAAGGGATATTTACAGAGAATGGAACAAAATGTTTCTCAAACCTAGTTATGGCAACAGGATTATGCCTTGGATTGAGGTAGTTTACAATGAGTATGAGGTCAAGACAACAACAAAGGAGTAAATTATGAGAGGATACCTATCACAAAGATGGAATAGCCTAACTAATGAGCTGAAACAGGCTAAACCTCATTCCATCCACAATTATGTTGCAGCACTAAAAAGGATTGATAGGTATATTCAGATTGGGAGAATGAAGGGGAAATTTTGGCTTCCACTAACTTTTCAGCCACCCATTCTCATGTGTCCCATGCCAAACTTCAGGTTCTACTAGTATGAAATTATTGCAGAAAAATAGAGATGGAATAGATTTGACAGATTAGGAGGATTCTATTGGGACCCTGATTCATGCTCAGCAGACACTGATGTTAGATAGCTATCAGTTGCAAATTTTAGAGCTTTGACCAGGCAAAAGAACAACCCTTCCCCTACTGGAGGACCAACAAAATGTTAGGTTGGGGAGAGTGATGAGCCTAATTTTTGGTCAAAATTTGAGTAGAATCTATAGTTTATTTGTTGGTAGTTGTCATGGACTTTGATGCTAAAATGTTGATATTTTCATAATATTTCCCTCAAACCATTGACATTAGTATTAATCCTATTTCTGCAAGTTTTAATAGCATTGGCATATTAAATGGACTGTCTATATTGATTTTGCACATGGTTAATGAATGTTCCTTAAGGTGGTTATAGATATGCAGTTATTGTGTGTACTAACAGTGCCATGCAAATTTAATTTAAATATGCTAAGTTGAGGAAGACACCGCCAGTTGGGCATGCACCATAACATCCAGCAAAGGAATTGCTCAAAGGTCAAAGGAGGTTGACAGCAGAAAATTGCTCATGCAAACCAAATATAACTACCTTGTAGTGAACTTTAATGTTGGTTGAGCAGATGCGGGTGTTACTATTTTGCTAGACTTGTGTTGGACCTGCATGTCTAACCAGATTCCATGCATGCATAATCGTCGCTACTCCACTTTCTTTGTTTTCCCTAAATGGCATCCTCTTCGTCATGGAGTTGACTACCTTGTTTAGTTGATAGTATAAATAAATATTTGATGCTCCTTCCTTAGGAGGTTGCATGATTTGATATTGTACTTGCACTCTCAAGTTTTCAGTAATATAGATACATTATTATTTTATACTCATGATTTATAGTGAATAAAATAAAGTTCTGAGTTTGATCATTTGAGTTCTCATTAGTTTTAGAGGATACTTATCCAAGGGGGCCCACTTGGTGAGTAATCTATCCTTTTAGTTTAGTACTAGTTTAGTATTACTTGTTGTTTAGTACTTAGTTAAAAATATGGCACCGATTGTTCCTGCAGCCACTAGAATTCCATTCTATGATTGTTCCTTCAACCAAAGCAAACAAAGTAGTTTCCTGTTTGTTTGCTTAGATATGCATTCTTGTCATGTATTTCAGCTTAGTATAGTCATTTATTGATGTTCAACATTTTTCTCATTCCTTTCCAACCAATTTACTTTCAGTATTATATTTTTCTTAGTTGAAGAATGAAGATGACTACTCTGAGTTCCTAGTGCACATACTGTGTTGACCCATTTCAAGTTCACATCCCTGGGTTGAAGAGTCAAATGCACCTTCATGATGATTGAGATAGCTATTCAAGATAAATGTCCAATCTCTGAATCATGGTTGTAAAGGCTTAGTTATTGAATCATTGTGGGAGGCCAACAATGTTCAAGTGAAGGCTACTAACAAAACCTTGATCAAGATTCTCAAAAAGGTGGTCAATAACACTAGTTGAGATTGGCATCTCCATCTCCATCCCACCCTTTGGGCTTACCAAACTTCCATCTGCACTCCCACTAGCGCCACCCCATATTATCGCATCTATGGTGTCGATGTTATCTTGTCGATCAAAGTCGAGATCCCATCACTTAGAATATCTCTACAAAACCTCATAAGTGATGAAGATGCTCAGGTTACACGACTCAGCCATTTGGAACTCCTAGATGACAAATGGATCAAATCATACGATTGTCTTCAAGTGTACTAGCATCGTCTTAGGAGAAGTTACAACAAGGTCTATCCTCATCATTTCAATGTTGGTGATCTAGTCCTTAAGGAGAATCAACGTACCCAGAAGGACCGAGACAAGAAAGGGAAATTTGAGGTAGATTGATTAGGTCCCTATGTTATCACTGCTAAGTATGGATCTAGGACATATAGGATTGCCACACCTGAAAGGGAGCCCCTAGAAGAGCCCATCAACATCATGCACTTGGAAAGGTTTTACACCTAATTTAGTTGGGTTACCCTATCCTGAAAAACACCAAAAAAAAAGTAAAAAATTGTTAAAAAACTACAACAAAAAAATTAAAAAAGTTACAAATCCAAATATAGTAAACAGAAATAATCCATCCTATGGTGAAAACCACCCTTGGTGCTACCTTGGATAAGTACGTTTGGTGAAAACCTGGTAACAGGCGCCATTCGTAAAGGGATTAATCATTATCTACCTTGCATCTTAGTTGCTTTACGCTTCCATCTGTCTTATCCTTGCATCCTATCCTAGCATCCTATCGATCCTATCATTTTATCTGCATCCCCCTTACCCACTGCTTGGTATTTTTTGGTTCAGCATTGGACGATTTTCATCTACTATCCACAATCCTGAGCTTTTATCTTAATTTGAGCTTGTGTCATTTGTCTATGTCATCAGTCGATCTCTCTCCTTCACCTAGGGTCCTACATAGTGTCGGTCCTCATTAGGTCGCATCCTCGCGTGTCATTCATAGTGAATCCGACTGCATAAACCTTCATCTCATCATGATCTTTCCTTCCCTGATGGATATCCTCATTATTTTTTAGTATCTAGAATAGTATGATCTACAAACTAACTTGGATTTTCCCCCTAGGCTTTTGTCCATCCTGTCGTGTCGATCATCGTTCGTCATTTGTCTGGTTTTGTCTTTTTTTGTTGGTCTTTTTTGAACTACGTTGCCCCTACACTTTCATGGAGGCAAGGTTGATCACTTGATCTACCCCTGGGGATTTTGTCCATCTAGTCTTTTTCATCCATCATCCTCTTTCCGCTTTTAACCATGGTCTTTTATCGAACTACAAGGGCTCTGTACTTTCACATAGGAAAGGCTAATCTTTGATTATCCCTCGAGCCCTGAGGTCTTTAAGGTGTGTCTATCTTGTGTCTTGTATCTCGTGTCTTGTGTCATGTCATCAAGTACATCCCTATCTAGCTAGTTCTTAACAAATGAGATCCACTAGTATCATGAGATTCAATCAGTTTTGAGTATCCCGAATCATGTCGATCACTTAGTTTAGTTGTCATTTTTAGTCTTAATAGGATGCATCCTTCCTCATTAGACCACATCAATCCCATCCACCTTTTGATCCTATGGAAAAGTACGTTTGAAGTTGATTTCTTTCTTTTGATTCTTTTGGAAATTTGTTTATCATTTGAGCTCCCTATCATACCTTATCAGGGTCACCATGATCCATCATATTATGGTGCACTTTGACTAGTAAACATAGGGGCATATCTTGATCTTTTGTTTGTTTTTGTCTACTTGGTTGTCCCGCGTAGTACCGACCAAGATCCATGTGGTCTTGTGTTATGTTGGGGCATCCTTTGTGCTTGTGGTTATCCCAATGCCTGGCCTGACCAAAGTCATCACGACTTTGGGGTGTTGGGATAGCCTCCTTGTCTGTTGTGTTTGTTTCATGCATTAGACACTAATATGCCCTGGTTCCTCATACCTTGGCATATCATGTCTAGTGCTATAGAAAAAATCAATGCTCTGAAAATGGAAAATAGCATTAGGATTTCATTTCATTTTATATCATGTTGCATTGCATTTATCCTCCATTCATCCTATCCTTGACCTATGAGTAGTGATTTTGGTTGTGCAAACATTCATCTCCCATCTCCTTTTTCTTCTCAGGATACCTACGATTCTTTATAGGTATAGTATCACACCCATCATCCCTTAATTTTATAATGATTACAGGGAAAATACTTTCCATAAGCAAACACAACGTCACTATGCAAGACCTTATTTACACTCATGTGTGTGCCAATTTAATTTAGAGATTATTCCCATCACTCATTGCATTTCATTTCATCCCATGTTCTTTTATCATATCATGCTCATTTTAAGTTGTTTAGATTGATCCTAATTGGTTATTCTAAGCATCTTATATTCATTTTATTATCAATTCACTACATTAACATTTTTATATGAGTCCATCTCATTAATGCATTGCATACTTTGCCACCTACATCACAAATCATTAGGCTCATGCCCATAACATATAACATCATAAATCAATTATCACATTTTGCATCACAAGCATTAGGCATAATATATCTCATCCATGTCATCCACATAAATATAAATATAAATCATCATAAACACATGCATCATCATAATCATCCATAATAAAATACATATATACACATGCGCATACATAAATAAAACATCCATCACATAAGCACAACATAGTGTCAATAAGGGATATCGCATATCATATAAATATCAAAATATCATGTCTAACACAATATCCATAATAAATGTCCATCATATACATCCATAATCATCAAATAAATATACAATTACAGGGCTCTGAATTAAATGTAGAGACTACATCAATAACCAAAATAAGCAATATATGCTCTACGTTGTGGAATTTGTGATCTTTACCCCAGTATATTGCACATCCACCCTAAACATATCAAAAACTTGTATCTTGTCCTCTATCCTCTGTCCTCTCTACCCTGAGCTTCCTTCGTTTGACCTCTGTAGTGAATCTGGCACTGGCCCTCTATGTAGGGGAGTCTCTCGATAGTTGTTATATCCTTGTGTGTGTGTCCCTAATGATTGTGATGGTGTTGGCATCTATGTTACCACTCGGACGTAGGGAGGTACACATTGTGTAGCATCTGGACCTCTCTGAAATATTCCCCCATATAATAATTGGAATATCTCATGTACTCATCCCTATCCACTACATGTATCCTGGTCACGTCTCACTCCATCCTATACTTTTCATGTGACCCAGTTAGTTGTATCCTCTCTTGCTCCCATACATCATGTGCCAGCCTTAGCTGGTCTATCTATGACTACATCTATAACATTTGATCTACTATTGTGTCCCTCTCACCCTACAAGGCATGTACCTGTACCTCTGTTGCATCCCTCTCACCCTACAATGTTTACATTTGTTCTTGTATCGTATCTCTCTCATCCTATAAGGCATGTACCTATGCCTCTGTTGCATTCCTCTCATCCTACAAGGACTACATCTATTCCATCACTGCCTCCACTCTCTCTAGCCCTAACCCTCCGTCCCCAGTTGTCTTCTCTACAACCTCTACTCTGTCTTAGAGCTCATCTCACTCCCTCCTCAGCTCGATCCTCTCCCTCTATAGCTTTGCTATCTATCTCACTAGGTCCTCCCTCTCCCTCTCGGTATCTTATACCTATATGGATACCCAGTCTACCAGCTTTCCATAGTCCCTCTTTCGCTCTACCTACAATATGGTCACCTTTTCCCACAATCTAGTCACCTTGGCTTGTAGTTCATCCCTCTCTACTAGTACCTCTAATATATGTCATCCTATATCATTGGACAGAGCCATGTAATCAGTCTCCCCCTCTTCCTACAACCTATCCACCTTGGCTTGCAGCCTGTCCCTATCTGCCTCTGACTCCCTAATTTTGTGCTTTACAATCCACAATCTCACTAGAGCTCCTTTTAGTAGTATAGTTCGATCCTCTGGTGGTGGAGGTACATATGGTACCATCGCCAGTGGATGTACCTCTAGGGAATCCACCTCCATTGCCTCCCCCTATCCTCTCCTCTGTCAGTCCTCTCTCTCCTCTACCTCAGCCTCTCTGTCTCCACCTCTCCTCTGTCGACATCCTCTCCTCCTAACTCTCTTTTTTCCGGCTAATCTTGCCTCATCCTCTGAGCCATAACTGAGTACCCATACAATCAGGAGCACTTTCATAATCCACGTTGGCCTATGACGAGCCCACCACATGAAGTACCATATCATCGTCCCCGCATCTGCTATCCCTCCTCTATCTGGGTATGGCACCTATTGTAGCTCCTCCCACACCTACCTCGCAAACTCCCCTATAATCTGATCCCCCCATAACTACTCTCAAGTAATGCGTCGAAACCTTTGTGGTCCTAGAGGGGTATCCTGCTATACCTTGAATTTCCTCATCACCCTGTCCGGCCTATGCAACTCCACAATGTGTGGGTCCCTCCCAATTAGGTAGCATACTGTAAAGAAGTATCCCCTATGCCTCCTCTCATCTTGTCTCCAATCTAAAAATTGTTGTTGCTGGTACAGTACATACTATCTGATCCTCTTGCAGGTCATCTAACCTCCTCCTTTATCCCTCCAGGTCGCTGACATCTAGATAATGTAGCCGCTAGATGTACTCAGTCCCATACTAGTATGATATTGGTAGTGTCTTGTCCTATGTCCCTACTATCAAGACTCCCAGCCTCGACACACTAATGTGCTCCCAAGCCTATAACTGGAGTAGTGTCATGCGTGTGATGTTATGTGCCCTCTTATAGTAGACCATGTGCAAATCTCAGTGTAGCTATCCCAGCATGCATGCACCCATGCAAACTCCCCCTCCCTCCTCTCCATGATGTGCCTAATAACCTCAATAACCTTGAGGCTTCAAAATCTCCCACTCTTGTCTGGCAATAGGATCCTTTTGATCAACTCGCAGAGATACAGTGGCAGCGTTGGCACTCCCAATCCTAGACATCCAACCAAGTCCAACTTTTCCCCTTGGATAGGAAAATTTGTACATCCAAAGATGGCCCATAGGCTCCTGTCTCGCTCAAGTCCCCTGCTCTATGTCCAACTCACCAGATGTCCTGCGATCAATAACTGTAGTATCCTCCAAAAATCCTCTAGAGTCACAGTCATCTCCCCTGTCAGGAGATGAAAGTCAAAGTATCGAAACTCTGCCGCTCCATCAGCGCCATCAGTAGTGCTATATGTGCCCTGATGTTGGGATATCCCAACACATGTAATAATCTCACCTGTGCTAGTGTTGCATGGTCATGCGCATCCATTGCCTCAATGGTCACCTCTAGGACTATTGAGTGTCTCTCCCTCATCCATAGCATATCAAAGCCTTGCATTCACACTGAACATGTTAGTCCTTCTCATCAACTCTCTTTCATTTCTTCTATATTTTCCCTCACTGTACCCATACCCCAGGTTTTCTCATTGAATTCTCTCTTCCCGTAGGTAAATCTCATTTTCCCTTAACCTTCGTCCACCCCTGTTGTGCGAATTCACCCTTTTAGTGGGTGAATCTTCCTTTTCAATTCTTGCTCGCCCTTGTTGTCAGGTGAATTCGCCCATCTATTGGGTGTATTCACCCATCCATCAGGCGTATTCACCCATCACCCATCTTCTTGAGAAAATTCACCTAGCCCTCCATTTCCCAATAATCAAGAAAATTCTCCCACACCTCCCCATTGCCCGTCTTCTCAAGTGAACTCACCCAACCATTGGGAAATTTTTCCCAAGTCTCATCACCTGTCCTCTTCGGGTGAATTCGCCTGACCATTGGGAAAATTTTCCCAAGCCCCCATCGCCTATCTTCTCGTGTGAATTCGCCTGACCATCAGGTGAATTTTCCAAGCCCCTCAACCCACGATTTCGCTCTCTGTGTGAATTCACCTGTCAAATGGGTGAATTCACCCTTCTCTAAACAATTCCCTCAAAAGGAAAATTTTGTTGTGTGGATGGAAAAACTTTCTCATCTATCATCAACCCACTTCCACAATTTTCTATGCTACCCAAAAACCCTCATTTACAATGCATAAAAATTACAAATCTTAAGCAAAAAATCACAAAGATGGGTTTTCGAACTAACCTAGTAGGGTACCGCGCACTTGTAGTAGAACTAGCACACCTCATCGCCCTATTGGATGATCACATCATCTACGAATCCCTCATCCCCGCTCTCGTACTCATCAGTCATCCTCATCACCCTCTTCCTCTCTCTCTTGCTAAGTCATCCTCCAAATGTGAAAATGGTGAATAGTAATTTCTAAAATTACTATATATAACATTTCCCTCTCTTTTTCACTTTTTAGGTTTTGGACATTTTTCCCCTTTATTTAACTTCCTTTTAATTAAATTAATCCCCTTTCTTTCACGGGCCGCCACTTGCACCCCGTTTGTCCATTTTCCTCAGTTCAAAATCCATTCTTCATGGTTTTTTGCACTCTATTGTGTTGTACCCTTTGTTTTCTCATATCGAGAAGTCACCCAGGGACCCTTTTTCTTCCCCATCCTCCCTCTTGAGGGGGTATACCCTGTCATTTTCCTCTGTTCCTCCATCAATTCCACTTCCCTGCAAGACCAGGGCATCTTCCATCATTCTCCACATTTGGATAGCCTACCCAGCTTCTCCCATGCCAGGGCATCATTTTCTAATCATTTCCTCTATCGAGTCATCTGCATTTTATTTTTCTTTGAAACATTGTTATTCTAACAGTGTTTCGAAGAGGGGGAAAATGTAGACATCTTAATTTGACCACCCCTATATGGTCAAATTCATCCCCTTTATTCGTCTCTCACATCCCCCATTTGTGTTAATTAAATAATTTATTTAATTAATATTTCTTCTTTTTCTAATGTTCCTAAGGTATTTAATTAAATAATTAAATACTTTATCTTTTATCCCCTTTCTTCCCTAAATTAAATAAATACTTTAATTTATTTAATTTAGTAATTTGGCTTTTTGAATTTAAATCAATTTTAAATTCACCTTTTTCTCTCTCCTTGTCCCATCCTCCATAATCCCCCTCTAATCTAAATTAATTTAATCAATCCATGATTAAGACATGCACACCTTTAATGAGGATTAATGTCACATCCTCCATGATTTGCAACTTGCTATAATCCTTCATTAGCCTCCTTAATCACCTATTTGTACAACCTTAATTGCATGATTAAGTCAACCTAATCTTTATTCTATTTATGGCATACCCCCAAGTCAACTTTCATTAAATGCTTTCTCCATTTGGAGAAGGCAACCCATTCCCCCATGTGAATTTAAAATTCACTTTTATTCCTCCCATGTCCTTTTAGGAATTTTTAATTCCTCTAGACTCTTCCCCATGAGGATATTTGAGGAATTTTAAATTCCTCATGTGTCACATCTTCCACATGGGGACAAGGACCTCCTTTATGAGGAGATCTTGTCCCAATCCCAAGGTACCTTAAAGTACCTCCACCTCACCATCCCCTTGACACCTCACTTGACACATGGCAAGATGTGAGGGCTTGTGAGTCCTCAACTCACCCTAGCCCTTGATCTTGTCCATGGTGGCTAAATCTCATCCCTTCATTCCTTAGAGGCACTTCCCCTAAAATTAGAGGTTTTATCCCTCATTTTCAACATTCATCAACACACTCATTCAAGTATTCAATCCTTCAAGCACTCACAAGCATGCACCATTGCTGCAACTTTGAGCTCCATTTTGCATCCATATCTTGCATCTATCAAAACACCCACTTACACCATTGCATTCCTCATCGCATCCCCATTGTTTTCTATTCGAAGGAGCACACAATCAAAAAAATAAAAAAGGCCAACCAACCAATCAACTTGGACAAGGTAAATCACTCTTTTTGTTTTTTTTTTGTTCAAGTTCAACTATGCTAATCGTTGAGGTGTTGTTTGTGTATTTCCTTGCTTGCATTCATTTTTCGTTTTTCATTTTAGCCTAGGAGATTTCACCTACACACAGTGGGATACCTTGTTGACACTAGCAAAATTTATGTTTAAAAATTCATACAAGTAATGCTTGTTTTCAAATCATGTACACAACATCTCCCAAAAGTGTCGTATGCATGTTGAAAGTAGTTGATGGAGCACCATTAGCACTAATGAAAAATATTTTTAAAATCACATAAATGAGGTGCATGTGTAGCCCAAATAACTCATATTAAAAGAAACACCATATCATGTACATGCATAAAAGTAGAGGCTTGCATACTACCCAGACACAAATGATCAAACTATGGTTTATAACTAGAGTTTAGGAAATCTTCTTGGAATTTTGGTAGGAAAAAACCAATACAGTGAGATACTTTGTTGGCACTAGAAAAAATTGTGACCAAAAACTTAGTGAATTATATTGTACAATTCATCCTTATTTTCAAATTATGAGCATGTGACATGTCCTAGGAGTGCCATATACATGTTTAAGAGTGGTCCATAGAGAACCAATTTGAATAATGTAAAATATTTTGTGAAACACACATAGGAGGTGCATGTACTCTCCAACGAACTCACCTCTAAAGAAATTTCTTATCGTGTGCATGTTTATTGTGGTTTTTCAAATGAAAAAAATGTGAAATTTGAAATAATAGATTACTTTAGTTTTAGTGGAAAATGGGGTGATTTAATTAATGTGATGCAAGTAGGTATTGGGGATTCTAAAGAATGCAAGAAAGAGGGTGGGGTTCTTATTTGATTAGAATTCTAAATCCTATATAGATCACTTTACATGGGCCAATTATAGGAAATTCCATTCACTGTGGTGGCCTTCCCAAAGTTAGGATGTTGCTTTTTCTACAACAAATAGTCTCGAATTATGTCAAAGCTTCATAATCCTAGGGGAATATATTTCATCCCAACTCTAATTCAATTAATAAAGAAAAAATTATCACACTAGGGTCATGCATGTTTAGTAAAATCCTACCTAAGCTTTTGAAAACTAGTTATTGGACACATTTTTATAGTGCCATGACCCCACATGAATGAATCATTGGGTGTCTCGAAAATCCTTCCATTATCATTTAGATTAATATGTATACTATAATTGAGATACCCAATATTAGGAGATTTGTAATTGAATTTTTTGTGGAAAGGGTTTGGGGTTTGTGATGTATAAGTTCTCTTAAATCAAGTATTTTTAAAAGATAACATATTTGTCACATCTCATCCATGTTTTTTGAGTCAAGGATTTAATGTATGGGATGGAAACAACAACTAATTTTTAGTTAGATCTAGGTGTGGGAAATTCCTTTGGTTGTGAGGATAAAAATAATTAGGGAATATAAAATTGTATCAAAAAATAAATACATAGTATAATTAGTGAAATGGGGAGATATTTTAGTTATATTATTGTATAATCAAGATTGTATTAAAATATAAATTTGAGGGGAATAAATTAAATTATGGGTGTTTATTGGTACCCTAATATTATACATGCAATGCCACTAATTTATTAAGTGAATGCCTTGGGATGCTCAAGTGAATTAGTAGTTAGAGAGAAGTAACCATAAGAATAATGCAAGTTTGGATGATTAATAAGAAAAAAAAATTGCATAGGGTGAGTAAGTCATGGTATAATTGAGAAATAATTGATTCCCTAGATAAATATATAATAATTTTAAGAAAAGGAAGATTGGGCCATGTAGAATGTTGTGATGGATTTCTAGTATTCTTATGAAATTGAATTACTAGAAGGTTTAATCTATATGACATTCGTGGAGCTAAATATATAGATAAGGATATAACCTCATCATAGGGGTCAAATTGGATGTAATATTTTCCCAAGATGTCTTAAATTGATATAAAGCATATTTTGAATTCACATTTTAAAATAAGAACTAGGAAGAAGGAATATAATAAATATTTGCAATGATGGGATTAAAGGAGACCTAAGGATTATTCATGGATTTCTAAGGATGAAGTGGACTAGTTGTTGTGGCCACAACAACCTCTATCGCTTTGTTAAATTTGAGCACCATGTTGAGAAAATTATTTCCTATGATGTCTAATGACGGAGCATCTTAAGGGTTGAACAATCTTCCATCACCTAGAAATATTTTATTTCATGTTTTGTTTTATTTTGCAAGTTTTTAGTTGTCTTATAGTTGTTAGATTCTCATTGTAGAATACAATCCTCACCACATAGATATTTCATTTCCGAATCTTTTTTTTAGTGTATTCTAGGTCTCATACCAAGATTTCATAATGTAGCAATCACTTGAGTTTTGCAGTAACATTTAAAGACATATCTAAAATTATGGGCTTAAGGAAGTCCATGACTATAACTATATCAATTTTCACTACATTGATCACCACATATTAAACCCACCTAATAGATCCTCTTGATTGATAGATTTTAACCTATAAAAGATACGTTTAGATTTTGTATTAAATTTTTGAATAATGTTCCAACTTCAATACTTTGAGTTAGTCTTAAGAAATGGTATGAAAGAGGGAATATGAAACTTCAATCAATGGTACATTATTGAAAGGGATATGTATAAATAAACAAGAATATCCTTAGAACATAGAAAAATATGGGGGAGAAGAAGTTTGACTATAGGCTTTAGGTTCTCAATTGATATGATGGGCACATATTAGCGTGTTAGAAATACTACCATCTCTTGGAAGCAGCGATACATTGGAGTAGTTAGACCTATCTAGAAATGCCCTAAGCAGAAAATTTCTAAAGGATCTATCTAAACTGACCATGTTGGCATCCATAAATGGGTAAAAGCACAAACTTGTGTCACACTTTATAAAGGAATCGACCAACAACAAAAAAAAAATTGAACTTCAACCACATAAAAGTGGTTTTTATGTTTTGAATTTCAAAATGGTGTAAACTAATGAAATGTAGAACTTTTGATTATTCTTGTAATTTTTTAATTTTTTTTTTAAAAAAATTCATTATGTTTTTATCAATTTAAGGACAAATTTTGGAATGTTGAAAATTTCATAAAAGAGTGACTTCATGGGACATCAAGAAACAAATTGAAAAAAACTTCATTTCTCCCTAAATTTCTTTTCTCTAAATAGGAAACTTCAATATCTTTTGCATGAAAAAGAAAAAATAAAATTTTGATGTATATTTTCTTGTAATAACGTTTTAAATTCAAACCTATCAAAATTTGACAGTTTTCACAGGCCATCAACTATTGTCAATTTTTTTAATCATTTTCAAAAAACAAATTATACCCTTTTGAAGAAGACCCTCTCCTTTTGTGCTCCATATAAGTTTTTTAAAAAAATAATATATCTCACTATTTTTTTTAATTTCTAATCAGCCTCTTTTTTAATTTTAACAAGCTACTTGCATTATTTTAAAAATAAAATTTATTAAAACTAATCAAAATATTTAAAAAATCATATATTTGGATTCAACACTCTGAGCTCTACAAAAGGGTTTTTTTTTTTGTAAAAAAATCATTTTGACTAGAGAAATACTCTACCAAAGTTGAATGTTTTAGAAAATTATGAAAAAAGGTGAATTCGCTGCCAAGTAGGATGCCAACTAGACATGCTCGGCCAAGCATATTTCAGCCAAACATGTTTCATCCAAGAATAGCTCAGTTGAAAAGTGCTCAATCAAGACATAACTGGTTAATAGGTGCTCGGCTGAAAATGGTCAATATAAAAAAAAAAAAAAGTTCTTTTAATTTTCAACTCAAGAAAATTTGATAAAATACATATTTCGACCAAGGAAGGCTTATTTTGACTAAGGAAGGCTTATTTCGACAATTTAGAAGACTTATTTCGACAAAAAATGGTTTATTTTGACATTTTAGAAGGTTTATTTTGATAATTTAGAAGAGTTATTTTGACAAAAGAAGGTTTACTTTGACAATTTAAAAGACTTATTACGACAAAAGAAAACATAATTGGACAATAGGAGAGCTATTTTTGAAGGTACATTGATCTTCAACTTATTTAATTGATCATGTCTTTATTTTTGTGAATGCATTTGAAGTTTGTTTTCACTATTTAAATTCTTAGATTTCATTATTATTTATCACCAATTCTATGTTCTTCCATTCTTGTTCTTACATCCTCCTTATGCCTATGTCTTATTAAATTTACATTTTCCTTTACTTTTATTTCCAACTTGGACTTATCTTTTATATGTATATATTATTTTTCTATTTTATGTTTTGCATGCTTATGTAAATATTAGACTTTTATTTAAAGTACTCGATATTTTATGATCTTTTCCTTATAATTTTGGTTTCTCATGTTTCCTCATTAATTCTTAAATTTTCATGCATGTATTGTGATACTTTTTGAGCATGTAAATTTTCCACAAGTTATTCTTTAACTATTGATTATTTTATTTGATGCTATATATATGTTCATGGACCATACTTTTAGATCTAGTTACCACATAGACTAGAGGGCATCATGTGCATTCCATTACATCTTAAACCTTGATTCATCATGTTGCATCTTCATATTATGGGAATAATGTCTCTATCCCTTTACATCTTATGCTTATATGGTTATATCCTTACATTTTAGGTCATTAATCCTTCCCCCTTTTAACATAGTGTGATTTTATTTGTCGCATCCTTGCATTTAAGGAATCATTCCTTGAACCCCTTTGTAATCTTATCCTTTCATTGCTAAATACATTTTCATAGGAGATATATATATATATATATCATGTTTTCTCTCTTTCACATCAAATATAAGTGGTGATCTACACATTTAGGTATATATCAAGCTCATGATGTTTCTCTTTCTATGTTTTATAGTATTCATTTTATTAAAAGATCCACATATATTTCAATGCACATTTAGTGGTGATCTAGTAAGTGATGTCATGATCTAGCACATGCATCTAGTTACATGCTTTAAATATTTTCAAATGATATATATTCCAAATATGCTCATGATATCTTTGTAATTTATGTATTTAAAGAAATTTTAATTGATGAACCCTTTTTCAAGTGATATATATACCAAATATGAGCTCATGATACCAAATTTTCTCAAGTGATATGTTTGTAATTTATTTGAATGCTTTTTTTTACTAAATGGCTTTAAAACAAATGAAAAATTTAAAATTTAATGTTAGATATTTATGCAATATTAACTATACATGCTTCATTGAAATCCCATGTGTGTACAAATTTATATGCAAGTGAATTCAAATTTGAGTTCAATTTGTGATGGCGAATAAAAGGATTAGATCGAGGAAGTATGACCGAACACGAATAAGATAGAGGAAGAGAAGAGTGGGTGAAGGAACATCTAATAAACAACAACCCATGGAAAATATTGATGACCAAGGTGATGTACAAGTACAAGAACAAACTGAACCTAGTAATAGAAATTTTTTGGACTATGGTATGGAAAATCTAATGGAGATGGATGAGGATTATCTTTTCAATAATATTTCACCTGAAGATATGTTATCTAAAAGCACATTAAAATTACATTCTTAAAGAATATGGGATGAATTTTTTTGAAGAAAAATCTCTAATTGGAAGAGCACAGTTAGTTGCAAAGTTATTTAGATGAAAAGAAATGACCCCTATTTTGGAGTTGTTAGGGGTTGATAATAGGAAAAGGTAATTAGATTTAAAACAAACAATTGTTGAAAACTTGCAAGAAGCATTGGAATGTGTTGAAAATAAGAGTCGATCTAGTGATCTAAGTGTTGCACGTAGAGCGTTGATGACTGTAATTTCTAGTAAGAAATTATCACATAGAAGACAAGTTCAAGAAATTTTTGAAGTACTAAATGTTTCTAGGAGAACTATTGAAAGGTGTATTGAAAAGAGAAATGAACTATATGGAAAATTTGAGAAAAATTGGGTAAATATTTGTAGGGTTCCCTGAAAAGATAGAATTTCAGAAGATGTAAAGAAATAGGTGGTTGAATATTGGACCACCCACTCTTGTGTTTCTTCCAATAGAATGGCTACTATACTAATAATAGGTGAAGATGATACAAAAATTTCTCATCCAAAACATTTTATAGATACAACACAAAGTTAACTTTTTGAAGCATTCAAGCAAGAATTTTCAAATGTGAAGATTTGTCAAAGGATGTTTGAGACACTCCAACCATAATTTGTACATATAAATAAAGTATGTGAAACTTCTTGTTTTCAAAATCATGTTGAATTTGATCTACACCTGCATTCATATAAAAAAGTTATCGCAGCAATTGATTGAAATTTAGCCATCCCTGGAAGCACAACACAATTTGCGAAGTCTCTTGTATGTGAAAAATTAGAAGATTTAGATGAATTCAATGTTCAATGCATAAAAAAATGCAATGTAATGATTGTGGAGATTTGAAGAATATTTTACATGTTGAAAATAATAAAATTAAAGATATTTGGAAGAGATTTGAATATGAGACATAATTAATGAAGTCAGGAGTTGAGGCCAAAAAAATTGTTCTCAAAGAGAGTGGATTTCCTTAAAATGAATTCTTGAGTAAATTTTGCAACATCATATATCCACATATCCAGCATTTCCATGGTGCAAGATGGAAAGCTAAGAAATTCCATGATTCAAAGAATTGATTTCCACCAGGTTGTATTTCTCTATTGTATATTTCTCTAAGAAATATACATTTAGTCCTCAAACAGAGACTCAAATTCAATATTATCATTCAGAGCAAGTTGCAATCTTTGTGCAAGTTTTCTATAGGCATGTCGAGTTAGAGTTCAATGGAATACAAAGTATCAAAGATGATCGAATTATCATCAAAGAGGTTCAGTTTTTATATCAGTGATGATATGAATCATGATAAAAGCTATGTAGCTCGTTGTTTCAAAAAAAAATTGAAGACCTGAGACAATTTGGCATAAATCAAGAACAACACTGGATATGGTCTGATGGATGTGTTGCTAAGTACATTATTTTCTTTTAATTTTATTTATTTATATTACTTTTAACTTTAAGACAATTTTTTAATTGCTTATATACAATTACTTTTTTGAAGCTAATTTGGTTTGAGTGTAATTATTTGTAACTTCACGGGACAATTTAAGTCTGCAAAAGCTTTTGTTTGGTTAAGACATCAACATGCTAGATGCAACACCATTTTTTTGTGGAATTTTTATCATGGAAAAGGAGAGAACGATGGAGCAGGAGCATGTGTGAAGCATGCACTTCGTCAACATGAACTTTCTAGTAACTTTCACCATATATATATATGGAATCTAGAGATATTTTTAAAAAAATTAGATATATATTTAAACTAAATTAAATTATTTTAAGTTCCTTGAAAGTAATAGGTGACAAATTGTGTCAACATGTGTACTTGCAGGTAATTCCATATGGAATGCAAATGAAATTGTTGAATGGTGCAAAATTCATTTTTCTACTCGCGACTCAGCATACAACACACAGTATTTTTGGGAAGTTATAGGTATATCTAGTCAAAATTTGTTAAAAATTTGAATTTAAAAGTTTGTGTACATGATTTAATTGAATTTTAAAATTTTAATTTATAGATATTGATCGATCAAATCCTTATAATTGTCAAGCAATTCATGGTATTAGAATTCTGCATCAAATCATGACAACAGGAAGTAGTAGGCCTTATGCAATTAATGTGAGAAAAAAATCATTTTTTGTGTTGATTGCATTGAGGACAATGCAAATATTGTTCAATGTGAGAATATTAGAGATGGGTATGTTTCACGATGGGAAATGAAACAGTTAATATCAATGCCTCCTTTTGTTGAAGATGACAACGTTGATGTCTACAATCCTCTATATTCAACTGATTACGAACATGTATCTGATTTAGTTGTTACAGGTATAGAAATTTATTAGTTTAGTTAAAATTGATTTAAATATATTATATGTTTAAGTAAGTTTCAAGCATGTTTATATATAAATTTATATATATTAAAAATATATTTACAACTTTTGTAAACTTTACATGGTGTGTACAGGAGATATTTTTGTTGTTGTTGCAAATCCTGACAATGCAGAAGGTGTAGATTACTATCTACTAAGATGTACACAACCAAAAATAAAATTGGTGGAATCGATGACAGATGGTGATGGACAAGAGTATCCCATTGGATTAGTTGTTATTGAAGGCACATATTATCAACAAATAAAGATAGATAAAAATGGTATTATATTTTTTGATTATATGCTAGGATAAAAGGTTCTACATTATAGTCACTTAGTTATAGAAACAAATATAAATTTAGAAACTATACCTAAAAGAGGACGTTCCAAACAAAAGTGGAGGTTGCCTATTGAAGATCATGAAAATATTTTAGAGATAATTAAAGATAGAGAGGATCCAAATTTTATGTACTAGGAGCTTTAAGCTATTTTATGGATATATGTACATGTATGATTGGATATATATATATATGCACTCAAAAATTTTATAGATCTAGATCTATATATTTATATTTATTGGACATGTGACATGATTTAGAATGGGTTTTTTTAAAGGCTTGGTCATTTATTTTTGGAAATGTATAAATAAATTTGTTCCATGTGGAATTCTTAATTTAGTGGAATATATGTATGCAATTTACAAAACCTAGTGACTAAATTAAAAACTTCACATTTTGCCTAAATTCCTTTAAATCATCTATTCCTTGATTGTATTTTTATGTTTTACATGGAATTGTTAAGTTCACTTTCAAATCTTAAATGTGAAAGTGTTGGTATATGCTCTTTATTAGTGTAAATTTTTTATAGTGTTTCTTATTGGGTTCCTAAACAGATATGATTACTTTATTTACATAATTTTGTGACAAATCAAGGATCTAGTTGATTTGGTGTTTGAGTGGTGAAGAATCTACATTTTTTATATCTAGTTTTCTTTATTTTTTTATGTTACTAATGTGACATTCAATATTTTTAAATGATCATCCATTTTCATATGCTAATCATCACATCCTAATTATTATTTTCATCTTAAGCATCCCCCCTCATCCTAATCATCGTTAATCACCGTATCCTAATAACCCATAACCATGTAATCATCCTAATCATCCCTTCCATTCATTCATTATCATTATAATAATCGCCATTCTAATCTTAATCATTCATAACCATTCCAATCCTAATCACCCCATATTAATCATTCATAATCATCCTTATTTTCACCCTAATCCTAATTATCTTCCATAATCATTCTAATTGTCCACCTTATCTTAATCATACCCAATAATTTAATCCATATCATCTATAATCCATCCTATCTCATTCTAAGAACATTAGCCTATCTTAAATATAGTTATCAAATCCAATCAACTCTTTCTTAGGAACATTAGCCTATCCTAAGTATAGAGAATCAACCTTAATCAAATCAAATCATTTTGAGGTCTTGAAAATTGATCCCAATACTAATCCCATCCTCCATATTCATCCTCATAATTTATTCTTCTAATCACCCACCTTGTCCTAATCATCAGGTATATTATCCTTGAGATCTATAGGCCCATTGTAAAATTTATTTTCTTTCATTTAGAGTAGCAACCATGATTTTCTATAACATTTGGTACATGTAACTTACATGTATCATTTTTTGAATGTTAGATTGTATGGGTTCTCTTGGATTGGTATTTCTTGTACACCTTGGTGCATTGGAATATTCATTGTAGTGAATCATAGTGATGGTGTTTGGGGTGCTTGAGATAGCTATATTTTGGCATCAATAGTTGTTTACCATGTATATCTTGAGACCACATGTAGTGGGATCTTTGGTAATTATACATGGATTGATCACTTTTTAATATATAGTTGTCATGGGAAGATCTAGATACATATATTATGTGCATAGTGATATTTTATCAATTTCCAATTGCATAAATGTTCCATGGAATTTTTAAGTTCAAGAATAGATTTCATTTCATTTGCATTCAACTCCATTTATAGTTCATCATCTAGATCACTTTCTTTACATGCACAATCAAATTCACATGTGTACATTATATTATATGGAATTCTTAAGTTCACTTGAATTTATATTTGATTTAATTTACATTCAAATGGACACAAGTATAGCTCATCATCTAGTTTGAATTCTTTGCATGCACATTCAAATTCATGTGTCTTAGATTATATGGAATTCTTATTAAGTTCATATAGCATGATATAGGCATAATTTACATTTAACATAGAGTGACTTTAAAAATGAACATTTAGAGCTAAGAATTTAGGTTATCATCTATTTCCAATTGCATTTTTGTGTTCCACTTAAATATAGCATTAATCTCTTAGTCCAGTTGACCTAGAACATACATATTTGCATTCAAATTTTTCTATTTCTTGACCTATTTATTTAGACAAATTTATTTCAATTTAAAATTAATTGTACATCCATCTTTTTAAATTTACAAATAGCAACCATTAGATAGTCCAACATTTTGATTTCATGATGTAAATAGATGTACAAGTGTGAAAAAACCATAATAAATTTAAATAAAGGTACAAACTTGCTAAATAAATAAAACCATAATAATGCATGATGTAAATAGATGTAACAAGTGTTCAAACCATAATAATTTGTATAACAAACCTATTCAAAACATAAAACATAAATGTATAAATGTGATGTAAATCATAACAAGTGTATACCATAAAACATAAATGTATGTAATGTGATACATAAATCATAAAAAATGTCCCTAGCATAATAATCTAATCTCAAACCATAATACTATAAAACATCTCAAAGAGAGGGATATTTAGTATGAATAGAATCATCAAATCTTCGGTCTAATCTCTCCCTCGATCCATGGCCCAATATCTCCCTCGATCCATGGACCGATCCCTCTCCTGATCCAAGATGTGTGGATCCATGTCCTGATCCAAGCTCTCCTAATTTGTGTCTTGAGCCTCATCCCAAGCCCTGTACAAGTTCAAGTACACACATGTTTAAATTTAATTTTTAATACATATATATATGTACATATATGTAAAATTATCTAAACTTACAATGTACAAGTTCAATGTGTTCAAACTTACATCAAGTAATTAATTTTTTTATTATTTAAATGTACCTTAGCTATATAATGCATAGGATTGCCATCATACACCAAATTTCCAAAGTCTGACAAATCCCCATGCTGCTTAAAATTTTCAAGTACACAATTTCAATCAGGAGTTAAACAACTCAACTTTAAGATACATTACATGTATACATACATAATTTTTTAGAACACAATTATAAATATATATATAAATTATTCAAGTACCCGTCATGCCTAATCGATGGCTCTACCAATGTCACTAAGATCATGAGAATGCAAAGACACCACAGAGGGATTTGTAGCATGTACAATATTAGTGCCAAAAAGAAGTTGACTATATGTGCCATGGACAAGATCAGGTGTTGGAGTAACCTCAATGTGATTTGTAACATCCTAACAACCTAGACAAGCTAAAGGATCAATAGAAACATGATGTGCATGGGATACTATAGGTTGTTGTGGAATACCCTCTAAATTTTCCACCTTGTGGCTCGTATGTGTATCATGATATCAATGTCTAATAAAGCCATGTACATGGTCAAGAGGGATCCCATGGTCCTCATTGATGACCTGATATGCTACTAGTAAATCCAAAACTGATACTCTACACATATTACACAGAGTCGTGTGGGTCATATGCTTGACATCTGAAGGAGAAGGTAAATCGACATGAATAAATGGATCATAAGATACAAATGCAGCCTCAATGGGAGGAAGGCTAATCCATGGGTGTAATAAGTATCTACCAACTTGATCAAATGACATATGATCAAGCTGTGTCGTAATAGAGGAAATGTTATCAAAAATATGGGATCGAGTGGAGCATGTTTCTAACTCCCCTATTGTTGCCAACTCCAAAAAATTTGGTAAATCCAAAATGTTTGGGCCAACTAATGCCCTCTTGTTCATAGGCAGTGGAAAATCTGGATGTCTAAACTATTGTTTGTTAGAAAAATGACCCTTACCCTTGCTAGCATGCTCAGGATAAGATGTGTAGTCCACATCTATCTGTAAATGAAATTCTGCATATAACTATTTGACAAAATATAGTGGCAGCTTGTCATTGTGAGGCCATCTATGATACGTTGCCAACCATCTAGGGTATATGAATGGTGCAACAGGAGGATCTACACACCTCATAACCACATATCCTCTAATTCTATTTTTTCCTATATAATGAGGGAACATGGTAAACACATTTTCTTGTGAAACTAATTTGCCAACATCTCTCCATTTCCTCGTGCCAGTAACACTCCTGGCAAGAGACAAATAAAACTGCTCAATGTTGATATCATCATAAGTATTGAATGATCAAATTTTCTCAATCATTCGATAAATCTTGTCTCTAATTGTGACTAATCTATCTTGATTATCCAAATTGGGGGAGTTGTGAATTGTTTTCTCTAAACATTTTAGAGCATTTTCTAATCTAACAATATTGTCCTAATATAAATTTGTTCTAGCTTGAGCATCTTGCTTAGAACGAGGGGAATGGTGAGATCCCTCACTGGCCATGATATATATATATGTGTGTGTGAGTGTGTGTGAGTGTGTTTTGTGTATGTGTGTGTAAGTCTAGATATTTGCATATCATTAAAACAAAATATACATGATGTTAACCAAATTTAAATCAAATGTCAAAACTAAAAGATGTATATATCATTAAAACAAATTTATATCTAATGAGATAGTTCAATTTATATCTATCTTTATTTTTAATAGTTCACCTTCTATGTAACTTAGATAACATAAGAAATTTGACAACTCCAAAGAGACTTCATACATGTGTGTATATATATATATATATATATATATATATATATATACATGTGTATGTATCTATATGTATGTATGTGTACATGTACATACACACATGTACATACACATATGTATACATACATGTGTACTCATGGTGAACTGGAAATTTGCGGTTTTCATTTTTGGGTTTATAGAAATGTAAATTTAGGAAAAATGTATGTATGTGCATACATGTACATACACATATGTATACATACATGTACACATGCATTTACATATATGTACACATACATGTATATACTTGTAAATATGTATGTATACATGTATACATGTACATACATATATGTACATGTATGTACACACATACACACATGTAAGATTAAAAATAGGACCTTATTTATTTAGAGAACTAGGTTAGGTAAAGGTTACAATTTAATTAGGGTTTAATATCTAGTAAGGTGCTCAAGAACTTGAACATTAGAATATTTGGTGTGTGAGTTCCAGAATTGTGAGAAATTCATAAATCGATAATTTACAATAATCAAGGGTTAATTATTAGAATATCCAAGTGCTTGGAATTTCAAGTAGACAAATGTGGAAGATAAAATAGGATCTTGCCTTGAGCTCATGTTACAGATCTCTACATTGATACTTCAAGTGAAACAAGGTGGCAAAGAAGTATAGGTTATATCTCTAGTAGTACTTGATAGTTCTTATATACTATGAATGAAGAATAAAATATATATGCTTAATATAAGTTGTGGCTTATGGTTACTTAAGAATGTAGGTGATACTGAATTCATTATTGGAAATAAGACTATATTATATAGATATTTTGATATTGTGCAAGTTGATACCTTTAGGTAATTTGCTTTATATTTTGTAGTATAGGCTTTATAATATGGCTACATGATTTCTATAGACCTCTTAGGTATACTTGAACCCCAATATTGGAACTATCAAGTGAACTAAGGGACTTGTACCATATTGTTGCATGATTAAATAGAAGGAAACTATCATTTAATTTGATGGTTTTGCTAAGACTAAGTTAAGAGACAAATCTTTGTATTATGCTAGCTCTTGTTGTTTTTGTTGAATTATCTTTAAAATTTACTAAGAGTATTGTCTTTCTCAATTTGACTCGTGAACTAACATAAATGGCTCAAATAAATATTAATTTCATAATCCATTTCAAATAATCCTCTCATTGAACTTAGACAAATAGATAAGAAAGGAAAAAAAATGTCATTAAATAGCTAGCCTCTATGGTAGCCTTCCAGAAGAAAATAAGTATAAATATATTGTTGTTGTTTGAGCCTTTGATTTAGTTTTGTAACTTTTGTGGCTTTGTAATCTTCTATATATGTTTTACTTCAATGGTGTGGACCCCAAATAGAACCCTCATTAATTTTTCAAAAAAGAGTATATAAGATCTAAATAACCAGACAAAAGGATAAAACCAAACATCCACAACATTGTCTAAAGCAGTGTTACTCTCCAAAGGCACTAATGATTGACTCTATAAACATAGTAATCTCCAAACAGTGAAGGAAAGTTAACAATCTCCTCAATTAAATACAGTGATCTAAATCATATTTGATACGCTATGTTTGTTATTACCAAAAGTAGCTTAAATTGTAAAGGAAAATTCATGTCTTAACCGAATAGATAAATGCATAAATGCCCTTCCCTACCCTTTTTTCCATATTTTAACATAGAGCTTGTCATTATCCTCTTAGTGCTTGGGGAATACCTTCTACAAAAACATTGTATTAAACCTACAACTCCTTTCAAGATGTTTTCATTTACTAGTTTCAAGATTGTCATATATTGGACTACCTCTTTGGAGTGTCAAATATTGGGCTATCATATATTGGATTACACTTTTGAGTTCAATGAACTTCTCATGGTACTTGCAGAGGTTTTTATACATGTGCCCTTACATTTGGCTGCCCTTTGTTTGTGATATTTCAAAATAGAGCTTGCCACAATCCTTGTAGTGGTTGGGGAGTCCCTTCTTCAAAAACACTTAGTATCAGACCTACAACTCCTTTAAGGAAGTTCTCATTTACTACTTTCAACATTGTCAAATAGATAGAGTTGACAGCACTAATTGTTCATATGGAATATGAAGATTAAGGTTTGTATCCAACATCCAAAGAATTTGAAATGCATGACAATGACAAGCATGTCTAATGTCAAAGGAGATTGAATTTTCATGTGAAGATGTCTTGCTATATCTACATATTGATTATGTATGCTTGTAAAGAGTTAAACACATCATGTTTGTGAAAGGTTTTCACAAGTTTTAAAAAGTATTCAAATGTCAACAAAATTGGCATGATCCATCTCCTGTAACAGTGACATTCAGGTGTGATGAGAAGCAGATCTCAAGGGTTTTTGGTTAATGTTAAGATACTCTCTTTATGTTGAAACCCTAAGTCCTAGAAGACTATCTTTATCCTAAACCATAAGTCCTTAAAAGTCTTTGCACTTTTCTTTTATTTTAAAAGTGACTTAGGCTTGCAAGTCACTTAAGACTTTAGTGACAACTTAAGTCTTTGAGCACATTTGGTGACCGACCCCTTACCCTAGTGGTGACCAGGAGATCCAAGGTCTTTTTATGAGTTCAAGCGGGAATGAAACATTGAGATATTATTTATTTTATTTCTTCTTGGTGCCAAAATACCAATCAACGATGTTTATTGAATTTTTTTAATGGTCCTTCTCTATAGACACAATTTGATAAACAACATTTGCAACTACTATATGGTAGTTTTCATCTAGTTTTCTAATTGTCTCTTGCAGTGATGGTCATGTGAGATGAAACATCTATAAAGTGGCATTTGTGTGATGTATGGTGGTTTCTCTTAGTGTGTGTAATCAACACAACTCTCTTATGATGAACATGAGATGAAGATCTTTGTTAAATGTTAGTGCAAAGACTGCAAAGAGATGTATCAGATAGAATGATGCACAAGAATTAAAGAAAATTTTGATGGAATGAGAATGATGAAAATGTTCATGTACATTGTATATGTATACCTGATAAAACAAATTAAATGATGTTGATGATATTATTTCTAGAGATCTTTATACAAACTTATCCAAGTAATGTAAAGGGACATAGATTGTGATACAATTATGTTAGTGTATTATATATATTGGAATGCCTCTTTCCATTGTCAAATATTGAGTTCAATGAAATTTTCATGGTACTTGTAGAGGTATTTATACACATGCTACCCTTTTTTATCATATTTTAACATATAGCTTGTCACTATCATCTTATAGACATTATATAGCCTAATTATATGATTTCCTTTTACTATGTAGTACAATGATGGAACTAATATTTATCTATTTTTCATGATACACCATCCACGTGTGTTGACTAGATATTTAGCTAGGCATTCACCATGGTGAAAGTGTGTATGTATAGAAGCTATGTTTTAGAGTTTTGTATTTGTGTGTAAGTGTATAAACCCAAAACTGAAAACCCTAAATTGAAAACCCCAAATTTACATTTCTATAACCCAAAACGGAAATCCCCAAATTCCTAGTTCACCATTAACAGCTTTATAACACATACATTTATTTCACATAAATCATAAAAAACCATATTGACACAGCATAAACCCAATAAAATCCCAACACATATCCTTCGGTTCAAAAAAAAAAATCCAAATCACAAACACCAACGCAATACCCACCAAGAACACATGAAGAAAAATGGTAGAAGAGAACTTGGGAATAGCATTCTTGATATGGGTATTCTTGCTATATATTGAAACTTCCAAACCCCTGTTTGGCTAAGGTCCTCTCGCCTTGGAATGATTTCGCCTGAGCATGCAAAATGATCAGGCCCATTTTTATTATTATTATTAGTCACGTTTTTGGTCAAAAGCCTTTTGGTCAAGTCATTTTCAATCAAAACCCTTCCAACCAAAAAGGTATTGTCAAAACCATGTCACTTCCATGTGGTTTCAGTCGAAATTCACTTGGCCAAAAATATTCCAACCATAAATAGTTCACTCGGAACCATTTATTTGGCCAAAAGTGTGACACACTATTGCGCTTTTACCTCAAAAAATTCCACCTTTCATTTTGGTGAACCTGCATTTAGAGCATCATCATTTCTGATTTGGAGTGCATCATCATCCTAGATCTAGCTTGCATTAACATTGCATTGTATTTTACATTAGTTAATTGGCATTCTAAGGCTTCTAAAGCTTGCATTAGTGAAAGTGCACATAGGTTACATTTTTGCATCTTATATCATTGAAAATCATCTAAAATATGCATTTGCATTTAGTTTACAGATCATCCAAACCAAAAATCATAAAAATTACTTAAATTTTTTTGAAATGTGTGAAAAAAAACCCTCACTGGGACTCTTACGCCCCTCTGGGCGATTTAGTCCTAGTGTAGATTTTAAATTGTATTTTCTAGAATTCAAACTCTGTTTTTAAGCTTCTATTTACTGTTGATAACTTTCTATTTTAGTTTACATATTTTTTGTTTCACTCAATTCATTGCATGTAGTTTAAATTGGTTTATCTTATGCATTGCTTAAATACAAAGTTGGATCTAGAACATTTCATTTCAGATTGTTACATAGTGAAATTTGCATTACATCATGGATATGTGCTTTGGTAAGCTTTGGATATCCTTGAAGTCCCTAGAGGATGCGTCAAGTGGTGCTTTTGTCAATGACCCTAATTAAATTGAACTTACTCGTGCTCACTCAACTCCTAATGCATGTTGTCCTCATGATGTTGACATCATTGGAGAAGATGATGACAGCATGAATAAATTCCTAAATGATTTCCTTAACAACCTTGAAAACAATGCATCCTTTTATCCATGAATGAAACAACCAACACCACCTATAATACCACCACCTGAGATGTTTGCTTACTTACATCCTGAGACTGAGATACGAGTTGAACCTAGTTCCTCTAATCAATCAAACACTCAACCATTCAATGTTAACAAAGTGACAAACACTCCCATCAACCTAGAAGAAACATATGGAAAAGGATTCACGATCTTAAGTAAACAAGGATGTGATACAAGTGAACATGAAATTCACCAAATCTTAGAGCAAACACCAACTAAAAAATGCTAAAGGGTTAGGATATCAAGATCCTCCTCCTTATATGAATGTCCTTCCTAAAGAACAACCAATGCATCCTAATGATGATAAGGATGATAGGATCATCTTAGGTCCTCCTCCTCCACATTCAAATAGAGAAGTTGGTGAATCTAGCAAGTGCAAAAGACCTTACAAACTAAAGAAACTACAATTAACCTGCCCACCAACTGATATTGGGAGGAATTTACAGATAATTCTACACTGAGGACTTATTACATTACCACCCATGCCATAAATTTTATTTCCAAATCCTAAAAGCAAAAACACATCTCATTACAGATATCATATAATTTTTGGACAAAGTATTGATGAGTGTCGTGCCTTAAAGAAAAACTTTAAAAATTTAGATATCATAGAAATAGTCCCTTAAAGCGGTACCCTTCCGCTCCTTGCCATGTAATGGTTACAAGGTATTCATATTCTCACTATCACATGATTATACACTTATTGCAAATCATTTCAAAATGCTAGGAGCTTGTTCCCATCACCTATCTTGGCTCACTCTTGTCTTGCACCTAGTGGGGCAAGAGTTAGATAGCCTTGTCCTAGTAGTGCATTTGTCATTGTCCCTTTGGCTAGTTGTCCTCCTTTCACATATGATGAACATGATTGGGATGCAGATGACTTGCAAATAGGTTGACTCGCATGTTCCTTAATATTCTTTTGCATTATTTCTTTTTCTTTTGTGTGATTGCATGTGTGTAATGTGATCCCTCGTATTGTTCTATTTGATGTGTCTCTCTCTCTTTGTAGCATTCCTCTATTTGTACCTTCATTCTTCTCTATGTCATAAATCTTTAAGCTTTTCCTTTATCTTTTTCATATGTCTTGGTGTTTCCTTTTGGGGATGACGCAAGGCATCAAGACATTCATGTTTCATCCATGTTGACTCAAAAGATTTTTCTTTGTCTTTTCCTTGTGTTTTCCTTTTCAAGATGGTGTAAGGCATCGAGACCTTCATGTCTCTTCCATGTTGACCCAAAAGGATTTTCTTTGTTTTTTCTCTCTTTGTGTCATTATTCTAGTTCTATGAGTATTTAGGGAATGATGATATTTCTAAGCTCTCTAAAAATATTATAGCAAGAACATACTGACCCCAAATCCATAGATCCCTCATGTGTTTGGAGTTCCATTTTGGGGGCAACCCCTTTTCTTTTTCATTTTTCATGGTGCAGCTTCATTTGGAAACATATGACTTGGCATAAGGCTTTCCAAATAAGTTCTCATGTCATTTTTATTGTTATCATTTATCATTTTCTACTTTAAATTATTTTCTCATAGCATGGTGTTTAGAAATTTTGGGCATACATTGGCATTATTCTTTTGCATTTTCATATTTTACATATGGTGTAGTCTTCTTGCTTCATGCGATGCTTCTTTTTGTTTGTGTATGATATTGGGTGTGATGTCCTACAAGAGCGTGATCTATCTTAGCATATTACATTCCTCTTAGTGGCTTGATGTGACACACTGCATCCCCTAAGTTGTGAATCTTTTTTTCTTTGATTGGTCCTCTCTTAGAGCATTAGGCACAATGTTCCCTAAGTTTAAGACCCCACATGAATTAAACAAGACTCCTTTGAATGTTCTTTACTTTATTTTTGCATATGCAATTTCAATTATATGGCCACCTTGCATAATACACTTTGCATTCATATGGAACCATCTTGTTTGTTCATGATTTCAAGCATACAAATTTTTGCTTGCCTTATGAAGCTCGAAGTTCATTCTTGCATGGAACCATATAAAATTTATCAAGATGTATAAATTTGGTATGGTTGGATGAGAAGCCGATCTGAGGCATGAATTTCCCATAGCCACTCGTGTGTCTGTGTGAGCACATATTGGCCATGTGTGTATGTATCTCAAATCTTTAGATACTCACCCAACAGATAGCCTAGTGTTTCATTACCTCAGAGTGAGTATGTATTTTTGGACAAACAACCTAGATCTGATCCACATCGCGATGGACAAATGGTTGAATATTGATCCACCCCTTCTTTAACTTTTCCATCTCTCCTTGTCTTTGGAAATGTATGCTTGTGTCTTGTTGTTGCTCCTTATGTCATTTTTCATGTGTTTTCTCTTGTGCCTACATTAGTTTGCTATAGGATCTTGATCATAGGGGCTTGTGGAACCCTATTGGTCGATGTTATCCTATCCCACTAGCATCGGTACAATTGAACCCTTCTTGATGTGATCTCGTCTACTATAGTGTGAGTTTGAAGCAAGTTCCTCCTCTCACTATTAGAGTGGGGGCTAAATGTAGTGTTGAAAAATGTAGTCTGTGACATTTTCACACTTGTTTGGGACCTTCTTATAAAATTGAGCTTAATGATGCCTTGACTTAGTGTTGTAATGTGCTTAACACAGTCACATTAGGTCTTAGGCCCTTGTGAACTAAATAAACTTAATTGTACCTTATTTAAGGTGTTGTAAAGTGATGTTCCACACTTTCACACTTTTATAGGGTTTTATTAAATAAGTGGGCTTCTTTATGCTTTAATTGGCCCTATTTTGCATCCACAAGCCTCATTAAATGCATTTTTTTGGAGATAATCTTGACATTAACCAAGATTCAATCATAATTCAGGTTTTTTAGGTTGTGTGGCCCAAATTTAGTGATATGGGACTCATACACCACCTTGGGCGTATGAGTCCCACCTAGGTTTTTGGGCCTTGATCTAGATTTTGCATCATTCTAAGCAATTTTGAAAATGTGTCCCATAATTAATGCCTAATGGGACTCGTATGCCACTCCTGGTGTATGTGTCTTTTGTGGCCCAAAATTAAATTTAATTCAAATTCTTGACGGGATTTCATCCTCCTAGATCTGAGGTTGACTTGTAGTGTTGTAATTTCAAGAAATTTGGCATAAACAAGTATAAATACAAGTTTCTTTCAGTCATTTTACACCTAGCAATTTGAATGAGAATCCTTATAGAAAATTTGAGTTCACAAGAGCATTCAAGAGTCTTCAAGAGATGATTATCAAGTGTTTTAGAGAATTATTCAAGTATCAAGCATCATGTCAAAGTTAGAATGCATCATGTTTTTTTTTTGAGCTAACAATTGTTATGTAGGGTTTAATGATTCAAGCTAGCATTCAAGTCAAGATCTATCATATTCAAGAAAGAGTCAATATCTACATCCATTGGAGCCATCTCATACATGTTTGCAACACTTTATTGCTAGGATTTGGTGAGTTGCAACATTATATTTTGTCCATTCATCATTCCTTTATCTTATTTTATTTCATTACAAGGTTTGATTACCAAAATGGGGTTTGACCAAGGCAAACCCCTTTATACTAACAAAACAACATTTTTCCCTCTCTTTAGTGTGTGATTTGCAAATTTAGGTTGAAAAAACATTGAAGAGAAATTTTGGATAAAGTTGTCAAGTGTTCAAAGTTGTCAAAGTTGTCACCTTGCATTGGAGATCATTGGAAGACATCTACAAGTTGCAAATCAGAGTTTCAGATCCAAGAATCAGGTGGAAAGGATAGAGTAGACATTGAAGAGTAGAATTAGACTTTGAATTGCTAGAAAAACCTAACTGGATTGATATGCCACTCCTAGCGTATGAGTCCTAGTATAGGAAAATTACATATTTTAGGAGTTACAAACACCTTGAGCTGCCAGATTTCTATTCCCACCCAGAAACCCTAATCTGGAACTAAATCACCCAGTCTGGAGTATGAGTCCCAATCAACATTTTAAATTTAGTATTTTCAACATTTCAGGACTTAATTCAATCCTCTACAGGTTCTCAAGTGCACACCTTTCAACTCTCAACTTTTTTTTCTATTTTACATGCTCTTATAGGTCATTTAGTGAAGTTTTGCATTGTGTTAGGTTTAAGCATTAGGTATTTCATTTGATTAGTCTTTCCAAGCCCTAGCTTGGTGGTGATCCCCTCTTTAGTTTATAGTCAGACCCTAGGACAACCCTATTGCAAGATCTCTTTCTCTTTTATATATCTTAGATTGAGATCTCTAGGGTTTTCCTTGAATGAGAGTGTAGAAGTTTGTTATTCTATCTCCCAAGCATAGAACGACAAAATTCCACCTTTCAGAAGTGGGGTTTTTCTCCTGGAAGGCTTTTCCCCATGTAAATCACTGTGTTGTGGTATGCATGATATTTATTCTTATTTTTGTTTAGGCTTTTGTAACTGTTAAAGATCTATAAAAGTTTTGCATTATCCTCCTCTCAAGATTAGTGTAGGAAGTTGTTTTGCTACCTTAGCTTCCTTACAATAGAGGTAGTATCAAGCACTTATAATGGGTATATATGTTATTTTTAAAATTATTGTCAAAGTTCAAAATGTTTTGATAATAAATACTCTTGGGTTTTTAATGTAAGCAATCTTGGTTAAAGTTGTAATTAACCCATTGCAAATCATTCAAATGAACATGCCTACTTCTTATAGGTGTTCATTGCATTGATGGTGATGTATTTGTTTTTTGTGGTCTTTAAATTGAATAACCTAGTAGAATATTATTTTAGCGTTGCAATCTAGGGTTAATGTGTGAAAAATGTACATGTAATATGGTGTTTTCTTTCATCTAACTCACATACTTTATTAAAATTCCTTACAATTTTGTATTTACAATGTTTGTGATTGAGGAAATTTTGATCATTGTATTATAGGTCATTTAAATTTCAATGGACCTTTTAGAATTAGGGATAAACATAGAGCATCACTGGTTGTTTAAATTTACTATTTTCTCCTTTAAATATTAACATTTTTTATCTTTTCTTTTACAATTTTGGTGGATTTGAATTAGATTGGAAGGGTTTCATTTAGATATTCAAATATCAGTCTACTATTTTAATAGATTAAACTTTGGGTGTAATAATTTTTTAGCTTCCCACTTTATAAGCATAGGTCCCTTCTTAAACAAATCATATAGACCACCTAGATGCTCCAACATTGTCAATACTTGGTGCAAAGGGACCTTATAGTTAATTGATGTTTTCTAGAATAAGTAGGGTGTTTCTTATTTTACATGAATGGGATTTTTTGAAAGAACCATCAACACTAAGTTATATATATCTATAGTTCAATTATAAACATTGGATGAAACAATGGTTAAGTTAAGTGTTGGTGTTCTATTCATGAAATCTAACATCTAATTTGAATGCCACAAGTTATATGATCTTTAAATTATATCCTAAAATTCAACTATTAAGTTCTTTTATAGATTACATCAGTTTGGTTAAGAAATTATGTGTCAACTAATCCTATTACTAGTGGTGGTTCAACTAAATTGGATACTTTAGGAATCAAATACTAGCACTCAAGAAAACTTAGGCTTAAATGTTCTCTCATTACCCTCTTGAAAACTAGTTAGAGAAGAAATAATATGAGTAGTTATATTACAATTATATTTTCAAGTTAACTTAGCTGAACTGAATTTGAATTACTAATGAATTAGAACTTAAAAATCAATTTAATTGTGATATTTTTTGTTATTGTACAAAAGAAACCTAGAAACCTTATTGAAATAAATTGACTAAAAGTAAACATTGTAAGACTTTTGTCTAAGATAATTTTAGCCCCTTGAAATAAATAGTGTAAATAGAACTTTCAACTGTCTAAGTAAGCTAAGACCTAGTAATAGAAATCTTAGCAAAATAAATTTCATTTCAAGAGGGAACACTCTATTCTAGCTATGTTGGTGTGTTAAAGCATGTAGAACAAGATTTTTCAAATATAAAGATAAAGGGGGCAAGTTGATCAATTTTGAATTTTAAATTTTAAATTTTAAATTCAAAAAGATCAAGGTCACCCCTAGGAGATTACCCCATAACTATGGAATCTTCCTAAAATAGAATAATAATGAAAATTTTAAATTAGTAAATAATTGAATGAAATTAAATGCATAAATAAATCCATACGCATCATATTCCAATATGATTACTTCACTTACACACACATATTAGCAATTTTTATGAGCACCTCAGCCAAATGAAGAGGCTTTGAGAAGAATACAATGTGATCAAATCCTTCAATTTCATATACCATTTGTGGAGGATTCTCTACAATCATCTTTCTCTGGGACGCCTCCACAAGACACTTATCCTCCTTTGCCACCACGTACAACACAAGAAATCTATGTAACAATTGGCTTGTCAATTCAAAATTCAAGCTACATTATTTGGCACTAAATATTATAGACAAAATAGAGAAATTGTAAAAGAACTATTAGAAAAACACTTAAGAATCATAGGTAAATGCCAATTGTTACATAGATTGCTTGTCTTGTATCAATATGTTTCATGATATTCTCTTGTTCTCATATGTTTGAAGTTGTTTGCAACAGGTTGTTCATTGTTGTAGTTTAGCTCTTGTATTCTTCATATCTTTACCCAAGAAATTTCCATCGGGTTTTTTTTGCCAACCCAACAATGAATAGAATTTCCCAGCACCAGAAATCAATAATTATTGACGGTCGGTAGCGAGTTTCCCAGGGTTGTCTATGACAACGTGGATTTTTCTAAGTACGTGGTTTGGCAGTGGTGGAGCTGGTTGCATTGAGGCGTGGAATTAGAATGGTAAGTGATTACTCGCGTAAGGGTTAATGCATCCTGGCATTGTTGTAAGATGGTGAAAAAGGAAGTAAATGCAATATTCAATGTTGCAGTGTGGGAAAGTTTTTTTTTTGTTGCATTGTCAAACGAGCCACTATGGTGTTGGTTTGATAGCAAAGTATTGGGAAAATTGTTTCCTGTGTCTCTGTTTGATAGCAGGTTGGAGGGTTTTAACACTAATGTGCTCTAAAATGTGCAAGAAAATATATAGATTAAGTTGCATCATCGAAAGATCCATTGTGGTGTTGGTTTCATAGCAGACTATTGTAAAAATTTTCGCCTTCAGCTTGGTTTTCATTTCATAGATGACTACATTTTTTTTCCTTTTGGTTATTGGTTATTATATGTGCCCATGTTTCACAAACACTTTTGTGCATATACATCTTAGCCATGCAATATAAATATGAGCACTTGCAAAACAAAATCTATACCGATATATATGTTTGAGAAGTTAGATGCACCTTTTTAGTTATTATACAGTCTTCTATAGTGTGCGGAATCAAGCTTTGTGGATGGATCTCCAGTTCAAAAAGATGAGAAAAAAAGAATATCATGAAACAAATTGATACAAGATTCGAGCTACATTCTTTGGTAATAAATATTGAAGACAAGTAGAGAAATCATATAAGAGGTGTTAGAATGATTAATTTATTGTTCATGTCTAATGCTCTTTGCTTATTGTTCCTTGTTATATGTTTGTATCTTTGGTGTTATACCCATTTTGGAGACTTCAAAGAGATTATGGCTTTATATGGATGGATAAATTACAGTTAAATCTTCTTTCTTTCGTCAAAAAATATGGTCAGGGTTAGTAATTTTTTTTCCCTTCATTTATTGTTTGTAGTTATCTTTGTGCATATTTGGTGTTATACCCATTAACATAGGAGCAATTACATATATATATGCAGAGGGTTAGTATGAAAGCATAAAGATATTGAAGATAAAATTAGTTTAGGGTTGTTAAGTGTTATTCTAATAGCTCTTTTACAATTTCGAGCTATTTGTCTATAATATTTAGTGTCAATTAATGCAGCTCGAATTTTCAATTAATTATGTGGTGTTATACCCATTTTGCACAGGTTATTGCTACCCATTAGCTTTATGAGTTCTATTTAATGTGGGTTTACTGCCAAAGAACATAGCTCAAATTTCCAATTGACAAGCCAACTCTTACATAGACTACTTGTCTTGTATGAATATGTTTAATGTGGTTTTTTATCATTTGTCATTTACCTATGATTCTTAAGTGTTTTTCTAATAGTTCTTTTACAATTTCTCTATTTTTTCTATAATATTCAGTGCCAAATATTGTAGCATGAATTTTGAATTGACAAGCCAAATGTTACATAGATTGCTTGTGTTTTATCAATATCCACTTCCCCATAACAAACTGTTCATTATTGTAGTTCACCTCTTCTATTCTCTATGTTCACTATCGTAGTTTACCTCTTCTATTCTCTATAATTTAAAGTTCTATTTAATGTGGGTTTTTTATCATCTGTCATTTTCCTATGATTCTTAAGTGTTTTCCTAATAGCTCTTTTACAATTTCCTTATTTGTCTATAATATTTAGTACCAAATAATGTAGCTCGGATCTTGAATTGACAAGCCAACTATTATATAGATTGATTGTTTCAATATGTTTCATGATATTCTTTTTTTCAGTATCCCATAACAAACTGTTCATTATCGTTATCATGAAACATATTGATATAAGACATATAACATGTTCCATCCAAACAAAATAACCATAGCAATTAACAATTTGTTATAAGGAGCTTTACACAAATGAGGAAAAAAGATTATCATGAAATATATTGGTACAAGACAAGCAGTCTATGTAACAGTTGCAAGAGGTATTAGAATAACAATTAAGAATCACACATAAATGACAGATGAATGGAAACCTTCAAGGCCTGCTTTCAATTTTTTTGGTCTGTGTACATTTTTCTACCTCTCTTAAAGTTCTATTTATTGTGAGTTTTCAATCATCTATCATTTACCTATGATGATTAAGTGTTTTTTCTAATAGCTCTTTTACAATTTCTCAAATGACAGATGATCTAAAAAGAATTTTAAATAGAACTTTAACATATGGAGAATAGAAGGTGTAAACTATACCTATGAACAGTTTGTTATATAGAGATTTTGTTGTACAAAATGAGTATAGCACCAAAGATGAACAAAGATAACAAGGAACAATAACTAGAGGCCGAAAATCATACACAGGCCAAAAAAAATAGAAACTAGTTGAAAGGTACAGGTCAATGTTATGTTTGATGAAGAATATAAGAGCTAAACTACAACAATGAACAGCTTGCTACAGGAAACTTCAAACAAATGAGAAAAAGAGAATATCATGAAACATATTGATACAAGACAAGCAATCTATGTAACAATTGGCATTTACCTATTGAGTATTTGTTTGAAATTTCCACTGGGATTTCCGTCAACCCAGCCATGAATAGAATTTCTCGACTCCTATACATAATTTTTTCCGTACGTTGAAAGATAACTATAGGAACATGGACAAATGTAATGTGTATAGTAGACTATGTTTATTGTATTCAAGTGCATGTAAGAATTTGTGCATGCATGTATATATATAGCAACAAATATATGGAGCCTATCTAGCCATGCAGGAAGAAAAGGCTTGAATGTACAACTCAGTAAAATATGAATTTATAAAAAAAACCTTTTTTATGCTTACAGCTATGGTCATCTTTCAGGTACCAATTATCCCACAAATGGGCTTCATATCTCCTTGTCCATCTATGCTTGCATTGAGCTCAACATGATATTATTGCATAGCAACATTTTATTTGAATATATCAAAAATATGTCTTTGGTTAGATGTGTATGGAATGGAAAAAAGACATTGTAGAACAGCTTACAGCAACAATAGGAGGCCAAACGTTGTAGATTGCGGAGCACAACAGTTGTAAAACCCTCAAATCTGGTATCTAACGGAGGTGGATGGTAAGGTTTTTCAATAGTCTTCTATCAAAGCAACACCACAATGCCTCATTTCACAATGCAACCAAAACAATATACATCCTCATACTACAACAGTGAATATTGCATTTACTCTCTCTCGTGTCATTGTACAACAATTCCAAGATGCATCAAACCTCACATGAGCAAATACTTACCATTTTGTTTCTGTTGATCAAGGAAACCAACTCCACCACCACCAACCCACGCAGTCAACAAACTCCACCGTTATTGTAAATAGCTCTGGGCAACCCATCACAAATCGCATGGAGTCTTATCATATATTAGACAAAAAATGCAATGTATACAAGACTATATATTTCTGAATGCAATATATAGGAAGAGAAAAATAGTGAAATACACAAAAGAGAATTCTATAGATTGAAATTTGCCAGCTATTTGAATCAAATTAAACTAATTGAAAAGCTAGCAAGAACACATAAGAATATGTGCAAGAAAAGCATGAAGGACAAATGACAAAACTCAGGGTATATAGGCACAGAAAATGGAAAACAGAACATAGTTGCAGAATTTTAAACTTATTAGTCAAAAGCAACATAATTTTTTTGAAAATGTTTCTAGAGTATGTGCATATATAGTTTAATAATATACTGGAATGTTCAAAACATGTTACTGACTTATAGAACTTTTGGCCTCTACTTATTGTTGGTTGGTATCTCTATGCATCTTTGATGCTTAATGTTGTTTGTATGTGCATATATATCAATTTGTAATAGGTGCAACTATATGTTTAGAGTACTTGATGTTAAAATTGGTTGAAAGAGAATTGTAGGTATCCTGATAAAGAATTGACATCATGGAATTTAAAGACACTTGAACAAACATGGATATGTGGAATATACAGAAGAGTGTATTCTTCTAAATGCCATATACAAAAAGTATGAAACAACGAATTGTTGAAAGGAGAAGTGGGCAGATTAATATTTGTGGGTGCATATTTGCATAGTGAATTTAACAGAAATTGTATTGTTGAAGGTACAAAAGACAGTAAATAGGAAGAAAATTATCTTTAATGTGCAAGGCTGAAGAGGATGGAAAGCATTGAATAAATAGGGTAAATTTAATGTGGCAGTAAAACTTAGAGTACATAGGCACAAAAAATTGAAAACAAAGCATAGGTGCATAATTTAAAACTACTCAGTCAAATGTACAACACAATATTCTTGAAAATGTTTTTGGAATAGTTGAATATATATTTTAATAGACTAGAATGATCAAAACATGCCAATGACTTGCACAAGTTTGTCCCTCTACTTATTGTTCCTGTAGACATTGAAATTTGGTCTAAGCCTGTGACTTCAATTTCTTCATAATTCTTATTTTCATGGTCATGATTAAATAATGTTAATTATTTAATTACTTTCTAAATTCCTTTCTCATCTATTAATTAAATAACTTTTAATTATTTAATTAATTCACTTTAACATTTATTCATCCATTAATTAAATAAACTTAATTATTTAATCAATTCACATTATCTTTATTCTATCCTGATTAATTAAATAAATGTTCTTTATTTAATTACATCACTATTTAACTTTATCCTCCATCTTAAATTAAATGAATTCTTATTTAATTTATCTTTATCATATTTTCAACTATAATTAAATAAATACTTTAAATTATTTAATTATTTATTTAACCTGTTTTTCACTCAATTAAATAAATCTTATTTATTTAATTTATTCTTTAAATGTTGAATCTTGAATTAAATAATCATTTAATTCATAAAAGTCTATTTTTAACACATTCCTCTATATTTAGATAAATATTTAAGTTATCTAAGTATTCATTTCCACTTGACTTGAGATCTATTTGAATCAGTCAGTTATCTCCTAATTTAATGTCTAGGTATCTTTTGCGAATAAACTCTATGTCATAACCAATCAGTTATCTAGTTCTAACTCATATGCATGTAAATACATATTAATTAAATATTTTTATTTAATTAATTAAGTTTATGTGTGCATTCGAATAGATTGTGTCCATTATTCTATCTTTTTCTTTGTCATGCAAACATTATTCTTCTACTTTCAAATACTCTCAAACTAAGATTAAATCATTATTTAATCTTTATCTTTATTCTTAGGTTTTATCACTCATGTCAGTACTAACAGTTATCATAATTCATGTTGAATCCTTTAATCTAAATCATTTGTTTATCTTTTAATAATGGCCTATCATTCAAATGATCAATTTTCTATAAATTGATTTGTCTTTCATCATTTTACTCCTCCTGAAATTGTATGACTTTTGGAGCACTTGTTTAAACTTTGATATTTTACTATAATCACATACATCAAGGCTATACTTGCACACATACTAAAAATCTAAGGGAAAGAATACCAACATGGTGAAATGGAGAAAGACAACAAAGGTTATCCATGGAGCTAAATTGATCTTTAGTGAGATTGTTTTATGTTTTAGCTATTTCCTTTGTTCTTTGTTGTTTAACTTTAGATTACATTAGAGTTAATTGCATTTTTGTTTTATTTTAATCTTTCCTATTTTCATGATGCTACATTTGGTGAACCCAACGTGAAAATGTGTGACACATCTGCCGCTCTGAACGACGCATATGACTGGTGAAATTTTTGGGTTCAATTTATGATTTATAGTTTTTCATTGTATTTTTATTTTAGCTAATTTTCAGTTTATAGCATGTGTTTTAGGGAGTTAACATAGTGTTTCCAAGACGTATCATAGAAGACAAGTTTTCAAAACCCCTCTTACAGGATGATCATCGAAGATTAATCTAAAAAATACCAATGAATTTTTCTACAAGACGAGTGTTGAAGACTTTATTTTTGAAACAGATTGTTTGGTAGATTAGAAAATTATCATTTGGGTTTAAAATTTACTACTATCTACTATGTTTGGCACGAAAGCACAATTTTTTTACTACCCCACGGTTCGGTATATCGAAGTATCCTCTCCCCTTGCACATTCGTGCGATCTTGGGTGCAAGAGAACTAGTTACCAACTCTAGAAATTGGGCCTGTCTTGGTGGGAAAAATTACTCACCCCAAGATGACTCAGACCGGTCACACACTAAACCCGAGTGACTTCCAGCCAATATATAAAAGTGGGTTCTTGAGGAAAACTCAAGAATCACAAGTATTGTTTCGACAAGAAGGGCAACAATGGTCTCTTGCCGCATGGATGATACACCATGAACGGAATGCCTGAATTAAACACCCTTTTTTTAGTAAGCCAAAAGCCCTCTATTTATTGGTGCAATAGGTCGGACCTATGAAGCCATCTCACATTTTTATGGTTCATTGTAGAGATGAGAAGTATGCTATGGGAGTTTCATGGGTACTATAGCTTGGCTGCCTCGAATGAAGTGTTGAGCCATGGAGGGGAGCCAGTGGGGTCAAGATACTAGTCATCTGCCTTGAATAAGCATAGTTGGGGTAAAAACCAAGTGAGAACTCAGTAAATATTGTCCTTCTGAGCCTTAGGATTGTACTTATTTTATAGAAATACACATGTTCATGATCATCAAACTAAAAATGCATTGTATTTTGATTGTCTTTGTGTGTCAAAACTTGATCATGACACAGAGTCAGTTTACACTACAATTCACTAGAAAATTGCAACAGTTCATCAAAAAATTGTAATTGCAAACAGAGTCGCAATTGTTCACCAGAAAAATGTATTTGATTAGTAGAGTCACATCTATTACAGAGTCTATCACATCTGTTAGAAACTCGGTCCAGTTTGCATGTCTTAGAATCTAAGTCGCATCTATTTAAACTTGAGTTGCATCTGTCAAAATAGCTTGCATTTGTTTAGTATAAAATTGCATCTGATATCTTAGTCGCATCTGTCATTAACCTTGTTACTAGAAACCCACAATTGTCATATTTTGCGATGCATCTAAATAGGTGAGTCACATTTGTAGTCTGTAATGATGCATATATCCCTATCACAAAGCCAATCTACTTTTACCAGTACATAGCCAGAGTCTTGAAAATCACATTTGATCAGTACAAAGTCACAATTGATACCCTAAGTCGCATCTGCTGAAAACAAAACCGCATGTGTCTGATACCTAAAATTGAAAAGAAAACTGCAATATCAAATTTTGCAATGCGTCTACCTAAGTATCAGAAAACCAAAATTTATTGTCACGAACCGAGAACAAATAGTCAAACCAGTATCCGACTTATCCTTTTACATTGATTCTTGGATAAAAACTAGAAAGTTTGCTCAAAAATTGCACGATTACATCCTTTAGGAATCATTCAGTCATAGCAATAGGTACCCCAATCATACATATCACTTTCATCTTAGGGGTCTTTATTTCCTTTAGAGAGATCATCTTTTGTAGATTTTAGGATAGGCACCTTTCACACTTTGGATAAACCCTTGATTCAACAAACGTTGTCATTGAACCTAGTCATCATATCTTTTGTCCTACACGTGAATTCTTTCAACTCATCAGTCAAGTTTGGGAGTTCACCTTATCTTTTAGTCCTAGTCCTACGAGGGTTCCTTGTCAAAACTAAATTGAAACCTAGGTTACACTTTAGCTAATAGATAACCTCTTTTAGAATCTTCCAAATTGGTCACTTAGACTTTTGCATCCTAGAATAGCGTCATTTTAGACATACCTTATTTGCAGAGAAAATTCCAAAAAAATAGTTGCATACATTCATCCTTTATATTCAGAAAATCCCAAAAACATAGATTAGACTCATAATTATCCAAAGACTTAGCTTTTGCATCACTTGCACTTTGAGCTTGCATTACATGGCTGAAACAAGATTGAAAAGGAAAGAAAGAGAAAATATGGTTGATCCAAATGAATTCATCAATCCGTTCTCAATCCCCTTTGCAGGGGCAGCTTCATCTAGACCTCACAAGACTTTGTTAGAGAAATTTGTCACTAGAGATACACAAGGACATGTTATAGTGGAAGACAGATGTTGCCACACAAGATCCTGAGTTTGCTTCCTTTGTAGATGACTATCTTGTTGGAAACAAGCAACACTGAGAGGGGGGGTGAATCAGTGTCCTACAAAAATTAATCCTTTTATTCTGATCTTTAATCCACTTAAAACATTTAATTAAAATCAATATGCAGAAACTGAAAGCAAGAAACCACACAACCATAACACAAGGATTTTTACGTGGAAACCCTGTTAGGGGAAAAACCATGGTGGATGGCCAATCCACAATAAGTTATGAGTATACTCAAAAGAAATATTACAAAATTGGAATGCACTTTCATTCAAGCTCACTACCTAGAGCTCACTGCTCAAAGATGGACTCACTGCCCTTACAATAGTTTGGAATAGATCCAAAATAGAATGAGCTGAATATATAGCATCTACCAATGCTTGGTTGTAGTTTCAGTGAAGCTCTAATGATGAACTTTTGTCCTAATGAGTGATACCAAAATTTTTCCCTGCTCTGCTCAAGTTCGCACACAAAATATTTATGCACAAGTGAAACTGTGCATGATATCGCTCAAACACTCCTTAGAAATTCAAAACATACACCAATACACCTTCATTAATTACAATGGTATATCTAATCATCTAAATATATCCACGATTAAGGATTTAATTGCCATAGGTCGGCTCAACAAAACTTAATAATATTTGCAACTTGTCAGCCCAAATCATGAATAATTTCAATGCGTATCCAAGCAAGTTGGCTAGAAAATAGCTAGGACCAATAATTAAACATTTGAATTTGAAAACAACTTAAATAAGTTCACTTTATACATCCACAACGCACCACTTACACTGAATCGGCTCTATCAAGCAAATAGATAGAAAATGTCCTACTGGACCTCCAAACTCGTATAGAAACTAATGCAACACCACAAAACTCAATGATAAGATGATCTGCATGATCAAGAAGCAATTCCAGAGATCCATAGCACAAAATGATGATCCGGTGAAGCTATTTGACCGAATACCCTATTTCTCAAGTATTATGTCAGTAATATACAGATTTTCACTTCACCTGTCGGTGTGACTGAATGCATATCTGTAGACCATAGGGATGACTTCAGTTGCCATCAATGACAACACTAGAAGCCAAAAACCATCTCTCAAAACCATATGCCAACATATCTAGTAAATGATCCTCAACGATACTTAGCCAAATTGCTAACAGAAGGTGCTAAACTACCTCCTAGTTTTGATATTCGTACCCTACAAACTACATCTACCCAGGGAACAAACACCAATACCACTAGTGCTACTATACCTCGAGTGACTACTATTATACCATCTAGAGGACCTACATAGAGTGATTCAACAATACACACAACTCCATTTGGTATGCCTACCTCGACACAGGGGCTAAATTTTACCATAGGGGCATCATCATCCAATCCCTTCGGTCCTTTTGTTGGGAACAAAAAATATAGAACATCAGCTCCTATACCAAGTGTCAATGTCACTAGCACTATTCCATAGACAACAGTTATACCTAGTGTTCATGTCACTAGTACTTTACCATAGATTGGGGTTTCACAGACAGGAGGCATACCCTCTTTCCAATATGGAAACCGACCCAACACTTCACAGATTCTAAGTCAAAATCCATTTTCACAAACTCCAAATCAAAATCCATTTTCACAGATTCTGAATCAAAATCCATTTACACAAATTCTGAATCAAACTCCATTCTCACAGATTTTGAATCAAAACCCATTCACTAACATTCCAAATCCAAACCCACTTTAAATACCCACATTTAACCAAAACCCATCACACAATGTTGGATTCCAAAACACGTACATAGATCCAAATAATCCAGCTAACACATCATTAACTCAAGTTGATGTCCTGTAGACACAAATGGATAACATGGCAGTGTCTAACAAGAAAACATTTTCAGCAAAGGATTTATGCCCATTTCCCTTTGATAAATCATTGTACATGACACCTTTCCCTCATGGTTATGTCATACCAAAATTTCCCAAATACAATGGAAAGTGAAATCCAATCGAACACATAAGGGAATTTTCCACAATGTGCATAGATGTTGCCTACAATCCCACCTATCTTATGAGACTCTTTTTGAGAAGTCTTGTTGGAATTGCACTAGAGTGGTTTTCAGGTCTTGACTATGGCATAAAATCATGGGGTGAACTAGCTGAGAAATTCATTGAAAAATTCTCCTTTAACATTGACCATGAAATAAGCATATAAACCTTGTGTCATACTACACAAGACGAAGGGGAAACTATTATCGCTTTCTTCCAAAGATGGAGAACTATAGCCATTCAATGTCCTATCGAGATACCTAAGAAACAGAAGATCACTATGTTCCAAGAAAACCTCAACCCAAAATTGAGAAGTAACTTAAGGGTACATTGTTGCACATCCTTTACAGAACTAGTGGAAAAGGATCTCATACTAGAAAAAGATCTCATCAACAAAGGAGAACTTAAGACATAGACACCCAATAGAAATCCAACTATACAAAACACCCCCAATGATAGAAACAAGTTTTGGTCTTGAAATAAAAACATTACCAATGATGGGGTAGTTGATGCTAAAACTTTACAAGAAGGACCGATCATCACACTTAGAGGAAATAACCCCTCTACCAACACACTTAACGTCGTCAACCAAACCCCCAACACTACCCAAAACACCCAATGGCCACAACAACAGAGAAGGTTTTTGAAACGTGAATTCACTCCCATCGGGGAACCCATAGAGTCAGTCTTCAAACAACTATTGCAACACAATCTTATACAGCTTCAAGATCCAAGACAATACGATCTGGGGAAATTCAAACCATCTTGGTGGGATGATAATGCCCTTTGTGATTTCCATCGGACCAAAGGAAATATCCTACAAAACTGTCATCAACTGAAAAACATCATACACGACTTTGTCGAGAACAAAACTATTTAGGTTAGTGGACAAAAAGTGACATCATCAAACATTGCTCACAAGGTCTTTTTTGATCCACTACATGACCACGAGAAAGGAAAAGCCCTCAGTTCTAGTAACAAGACCAATACTTCTACCAACTATGCTAGCATCAAGCATGAGTATAGTGGCCCCATTATAAATCATATCCAAGTCGCTGATGACCATGTCAATACCATTACCATAAATAAAACTCCCAAGTGTGTTGTTAACACTCGTCGGACCAAGATCACCATCCAAGGCCCTTCATTACATTAGACACCACAAACTTCCAAGCCATAGTATAACTTACTTGATCAACTGGGGAAGACCCCAGCCCAAATTTCCATCTTGGAACTATTGTGTATCTCCCCTGAACATTGATCCATTTTAGATAAGCCTTTACAAAGAATGATTGTTCCTAATGATCTTGATGCCAATCATTTTGAGGAAATGGCGAGCTACTTGACCAATAATCATCATGCCACATTCTCCAAAAAAATACTATGCAACTGAAAAGACAAATCATAACGACCCGTTACATCTTGAAATCCCTTGTTGACAAAACCAAAGTTAGACAAGTTATGGTAGACGGAGGAGCAGGGTTAAATATTTTCACTTTAAAATTGATTAAGGAATTAGGTTTCTCAGAAGCATGTGTAAACACAACCAAATCATTTTCATTGAGGCTTATGACGATGAGGAATGAAAATCAAAGGGGGTGGTAACACTTCCTATCAGAATTGGTCCTACAGTTATGGAGACAAATTCTAGGTCTTGGATCTCACCCTTCCATACAATTTTCTACTAGGCAGACCATGAATTCATGCCATGAAGGCAGTCCCTTCCACATATCATCAATGTCTAAAATTCCCTTACAATGGCACTAAAATAACAATAGATGGTGACCCAGATCCATTCCAATATTGCACCAGTCTACGAGAGACAGCTCAGTGCCAAGTGCCTGTAAACCAAGAAGCCCCATCATCCAATTCATCTCATTACATAGATCCATCCACTCTCACTAGAACATTCACTTCTCTATCATTACCTTCCACTCCTAGGGTTGGGATCCAAGATAAGGGTTGTGGAGAATATCACATGAAGATATCTTATTATGTTAGCCATCTGATTCCTCCTAAATCATATTGTTTACCGATAGTAGATAGGAGATAATCAATTGTCACCATACACATTCCTCCCTCAACAACCTTTACAAAATGGGGAGAATTAAGCAAAGAAGACATACGCATAGAAGATGTGACATCCTAGTTGTATAGAGAGGACCATGAAGAGCCTCCCTCACTTGTTCACATTCCTACAGATCAATATGGAAAAGGTTTCACAATCATGCAAAGTAATGGATATAATGAACATAGTGGTTTAGACTTACATCAAGATGGGAGGATAGAACCAATTATTGTTTCTAAGTGGTCGAAAGGATTAGGGCTTGGGTTTCAACCAATTCAGATTAGCATTCCTAGTACCACATCACCTTTACTTGAGGAAGTAAGTGCTTCAAAAAATATTGATACATCCAAAAAACCATCTGACCAACCCTATTGTGACTCCCTCAAATCTAACGAATATGATTGGGATTCCCTATCCTCCACCTCTGCCATGGACCTTGATAAACTTTTTGGAGAACTTGACTGAATGTTGAAATCCTCACCAAATCTATTGAATTCCTATCTACCTAATAATATGACAAAAGAGAAATGGTTTAAACATTACTATTTGGAATCTCTTGATCCTACCTCTTGGGAACCTGCTAAATCCATTTAAGATAACTAAACCTTGGCATTAGGCCCACCTCAAAATCCACCGAGATCCAAGCAAAAGAGCAAAGAGGACTTGGTACAAAACTTTTGTGACTATATGAACAACTCATCTCTTACCTTGACCCCATTGAACTTTGACAACTCTAATGATAACATGCCCTTTGTCTATCCCCAGCGCATTGATTGGGACCAACAAGACACACCTGTCTTAGACATTTTTGAGAACAACGAAGTGATTGCTGAGTTCTTGGGATTATGAGAAGGCATACCTAGTGGCGATCACAAGGTTGTATTTACCATTGACATGGACAACAAGGCATATTTTGGGGAATCTGTTCAACCCTCCAGTCACAAAAATAAGAAAAATAATGACAAAAATAAAAATGATGAGTCTCTAGGTGAAAACTGAAAGGTACCTTTAGACAATGAAAAAGAAAAAAATAAGGACGCATCTGAAGGCGAAAACCTCTCTAAGGCACCTAAGGATGGAGGTTTGAACATTCTCCTTGTTGAACAAGAAAATTCACCCATGCTAGTTGAAGAATCAGTGGAAGTTAACATAGGTACAAAAGAGAATCCCCGACTGGTATATTTTGCAGCATCATTGACAAAAGAAGAGCAGCCAGAATTTTGCAACTTCTTTACACAAAGATAGATTAATTTTTCCTGGTCATATGTAGACATGCCTGGGCTAGATCTTGAACTTGTACTACATCATTTTCCCTTAAAACCAGGTGTAAAACTAGTGAAACGGAAATTGAGGAAAATGCACCCATAGATTGATTTACTAATCAAGGCTGAGCTGAAGAAACTGTTAGATGTCGGCTTCATTAGATCAATTGACTATGCAGATTGGATTTCCAATCTTGTACTAGTCACCAAATCAACAGTGGGAATCTGTATCTACATTGATTTTAGATATATAAATAAAGCCCATCCTAAGGATGACTTTCCTTTTCCAAACATTGACATGATAGTAGACATGACCGCAGGATATGAGATGTTATCCCTTACGGATGAATTTTTAGGGTATAATCAAATCAGAATTGCAACTAAAGACCAGCCTAAAAAAATAGCTTTCAGATGTCCATGGGGAACGTATTGCTGGAATGTCATGCCCTTCAGACTCAAGAATGTTGGAGCAACCTATCAGTGTGCTATGACCACTATTTTTCATGACCTTATACACACTCTTATGGAGGATTATGTTGATGACCTTATTGCTAAATCACTGATAATGGCTGATCATTTAAAGGTCTTAGACAAAATATTTCAAAGGCTAGAAGAGTATAAAGTGAGACTAAATCCGAAGAAATGTGTGCTTGGAGTGAAATCAAGAAAGCTTTTGGGCTATATCATTTCTAGACGAGGCATTGAAGTGGATCTAGCCAAGGTAAAAGCAATAATAGGCATGCCTCCACCAAAAAATCTCAATCAACTAAGGACACTACAAGGGAGGTTGCAATCCATCAAAAGATTTATACTACAGTTAGCAAATAAGACACATCCCTTTCAACATTTCCTTAAAAATGGAATACCCTTTGTATGGACAGGTAAGTGTTAGGAAGCCTTTCAACTCATTAAGGATTATCTACTCACACCACCACTCTTAATGCCACCTATTGAGGGATGACCACTGATTCTCTATATTTCATCAACTCATTCATCACTCGAAGCATTGCTTGCACAGAATAATGATGAAGGTCATGAAAGGGTAGTATACTATATCAATCAGACTTTGGTAGGTTATGAGCTTAACTACAGTACAATTGAACGTGCTTGTCTTGCGGTAGTATGTGCTACACAAAAACTAAGGCACTATATGCTAAACCATCAAACAATGTTGGTTGCGAAGATAGATCCTTTAAAATATCTCCTAAGCAAAGCAACATTAATAGGGTGACTGCCAAATGGGTTATGATACTTAGTGAGTATGGCATCTTGTATGTAGAGAGAAAATATAGCAAGGGACAAGTCATTGTTGATCAATTAGATAATTCACCGATACAAGCAGATTACCCTTTAGTTGTGGACTTTCCTGATGAGTTTATATTCATAGTTGACGCAGGCACATGGAAACTATACTTTGACGAGTCTCATACAAATCATGGCTCAGGGGCTGGTATCTTGCTTATCACACCACAGGGTGATGCTATCCCTAAGTCATTCAGGATTCCCTTTCCATGTACCAACAACATAGTTGAATATGAGGCTCTTGTGATAGGAATACACATGGCATTCAAATGGAAGATCAAGAACCTACAGGTTCATGGTGATTCTCAACTAGTAATCCAACAGGTAAATGATGATTATGAGACTAAGGATGAAAAGCTTGCTCCCTAAAAATGCATGGAAGATAGTTTCAAGGAGTACTTTGACAAGGTTGACTTTCATCAAATACCTTGTGTTCTAAACATGGCAGTAGACGCCATGGCTACTATTGCTTCACTCCTCGACATACCAAGCAACATGTCTAAGTTCGAGTTTTTGGTAGAGCAGCTTTTAGTCCCTACCTATGACATCTCAGATTCAGAGATGGTGTGTGATATTGTTGGTCCTGATTCCCCATGGTATAATGATATCTATGACTACCTCCATGCTAAAATCATACCCCCTGACCTTTCCAATAACCAACGCAGGACATTCCTTCGCAAGTCAGCCAAGTACACCATCAACAGAGACACCCTTTATAGACGTGCCTTAGATAATACCCTACTAAGATGTCTCAATACTAACAAAGCACAAGCAACCTTGTGTGGGGTACATGAGGGTATATGTGGATCCCATTCTAGCAGTCCTACTTTAGCTAAGAAGATTATGAGATTGGGTTGAGTTATTGGCCTACCATGGAAAAGGACTCATATATCTTTCTCAAGAAATGTCACCAATGTTAGGTACATGGAGATTTGATACATGCACCAGCGCAGGAGCTCCATCCCATAGCGTCACCATGGCCCTTTTCCCAATGGGGACTCAACCTCATAGGTAAGATACATCCTACATCATCCAATGGCCATAAGTTCATCATTACCACCATTGAGTATTTTACAAAGTGGATTCAAGCTATTCCCATGACCTACATCACCAGCACACAGATCTCTAAGTTTATCTTGAACTATATCATCTGTCAGTATGGTGTTCCTCAATCCATTATCATAGATAATGGACGCCCATTCAAAAACTAAGAGTTTTGTCATCTTTTTGAAGAGTTCCATATTCAACACCATTTTTCCACCCCATATTACCCACAAGGTAACATCCAAGCAAAGGCATATAATAAAACTATCATCATAATCCTCAAAAATATTGTCAATGACACTGGTCGTGATTGGCATTTATAGCTTAATCCAGCCTTATGGGCTTACCACACAAGAATTTTTACTCCCACTAGTGCCACTCCATATTCCTTAGTATTTGATTTTGAGGCCATTCTGCCTATTGAGGTCGAGATTCCTTCCCTAAGGGTATCTTTGAAAGGGCACATTGACAATGAAGAGTACCGAGTTTCAAGACTACATGAGATAGAATTCCTAGATGAACGAAGACATAAGGCATTAGATAATCTCCAAGCATATCATAATCATCTTTGTCACAGCTACAACAGGAAGGTCTTGAATAGAAACTTTGACATTTGTGACCTGGTCTTAATGGAGAATCCTAAGAATTAAGCTGAAAGGGAGAAACCAGGAAAGTTTGAACCTAATTGGTTAGGACCTTACATTATCACAGAAGCCTTTGGATTAGGATGGTATCAACTCTCTACTCATGAAGGAGAACCATTGTCAGCACCTATCAACAGTCTTCATCTAAAGAAGTTCTACGCATAGCTTCTGAGAGCCTTGTCTGAATTATCAAAAATACAAAAAAATCGTTACCTAGGTGAAAACCTGGAAAACAAGCGTCTTGGTAACATAAAAAATAAATTTAAAAAGTCAAGAAAATAGTAAAGAGAAATAATTCATCCAATAGTGAAAACCATTTCAATGGCGCTTTGGATAAGTACCATGGTGAAAACCTAGCAAATAGGTGCCATGTGTAGCTGACTCTGCTCCTTTGTCTATCATTATTCTAATCCGACTTCCCTATACATATTATCTATCCCTGTACATATCACCTATCATTTCCATCCATCGTTTGTACATACCATTCACAATAAATGGTAGTCCTTCCCATAACTTGGAATGATTGACATTGAGCGCACTTAGTATCCCCCATCCCATCCTATTTATAATCAATTGGTCTTATACTCGACTAGGGGAAAATAATTGAATTGCATCATATTTGGTTCTTACATTGGCTATCTTGGAGACGTAAAACCATCGAAAATCCAAAAACATCACAAAATCTGAAAAAAAAAATCCAAAAACATTAAAAAACTTCAAAAAGACAAAAAAATCAAAACATGTCAAAGATACAAAAACGGAGTCAAAGTTAGTCACACTTGTCAATATTTTTCATTTGTCGAACTATGTTGCCTCTATGACTGGATGAAGGGCAACGCCATCTGCCAATGTGCCCCCGAGGCATTAGGTTAGTCATTTTAGGTTTGTCTATATAAAATCATGATTCAATCCATATATCTATATGAAAAGGTCATTGGTCATGTCGAACTACAAGGTCTATGTGTGTATGACGTAGGCAAGGCCATCAATCGATGAGCCCCTGAGGCCACACTAGATCAGTCCATTAGGGTTCATCACATGCACTACCACACACGTCAGATATATTCATACAAATCAAGCTTTTTATAGTCAGTCATGTCAGTCAAAGTCTAGTCAAACTACGAGGTCTCTGCGTGTACAATGTAGGCAAGGCCATCAATCGATAAGCCCTCGAGGTTGAACTAAGTCAGTCCTTTAGGGTTCATCAACAAGATCAACAATATGAATAGGTCAACAATGTCATCAAATCAAATCAAACAAATTTCCAAAGAAACCAACAAAACAAATCAACTTATGTCTACTACAAGATGTGTGCTTCCTAAAAATAGATATTAGAAAAACAATCAACCTATGTCTTATACAGGATGAGTCCTTCTTGAATAAAAACACTGTCAAACAATCAATAAGGCCTCATACAGGTTATCACATCAACGGCATCAGACTAAACGTCTTATACAATACGTGTCTTTCTGAAACTAGGATTTTGTCATTCCTTATATAGATAGTCATAACATCGAAACCAGACTCAACGTCTTAACCAGTATGTGTCTCTCCTAAAATCGGGCTTTATCAACCAATCATCTTATCAATCAAAACAAACAAACAAAAAAACAAATCAAGTTTTGGCAAAAAATTTAATGGCTTTTTGACTTTATGGTTTATTTATCTTATCATTTCATTTGACTTTATGATTGGAATCATGTTACTAGCTTTCTCAAGGATGTCCCATGAAGGAAATTTAGAGAAGCAATGACGTATTAGTATTCCATTTTCTTTGACTGTTGTTTGTCAACTTTCTCTTAATTGTGGATTTTGAGTCATGTTACTAGTTTCCTCAAGGATTTACCATGAAGGATTTAGAGGAACGGTGATGTCTCATGAACCGTCTTTTATTTGTTTGTTGTATGTGGTTTTTCTTGACAAAAATACTAGGACAATTGTGCCCTTAGTATGAGTTAAGACAATCCTTGTTTGTGACTATCTATTGTTAGCAGGTGGATGACCTTGTACACCTTGATCTATGTCATATCATGGTGTTTGTCTCCATTTGTATTAGTCACCACCCAATGATATAAAGTGCAAAGCCTTCTGTGATCCGGAAAAATATCGAAGATTGCTAATACTAACAACCATGACTTTTATTATTCATCTTCTTTTTGCAGTAACATTTCTTCTTTCTTACATTATGAGGAAGTCCTATGATACACAAAAATATAAAACATCCTACATATGCATTCATGTTAGAAACATCATGTAAAAATCACACATCATAAATCATACATATATCTTGCATTTGGAAAACACAAAAAATATAGGCATCTATCATATCTAGGAAATCATGGCATAATAGGCATTCATCATCATAGATTACATTACATCAGCATTACATGTACATAACAGTTGTAAATATATGCATCACATTACATCCATCATCATCAAACATATAGCATCACATGTAGATATCATCGTATATAAAAATCACATTGCATCTCATAATCATAAATTGCATACATAACATCCATTGATACCATAAGATATCAATGCAAACATCATCATATAGAATAAAAATCACATCATAGGTTGCATAAACACATCATAAGATAGATATGATCATCCATAACATAGGCATATCATATAGACAATAACATGTTTCATAATCATACATAGAACTGCAAATCATGAGAATCGTCGCCAAAATCATATATATATATATATATATATATATATATATATATATATCGCTCAAAAAGTGTCACATCACAATGTCATAATGTATCAGTAAATATGAAGCTTGCAAGCTCTATGATCAAAATACAATGTCTCAATAAATATCAATACATGTCACTATCTGGAACTCCCACTACTACCATGAGAAAAATGTGAAGGTGAATGATGGTGGGATCCTGATGACCTCTGTGTAGAAGGAGGCCTGTCATATGGTCCAGATCTATGAGGTCCCTTGACCCCCTCTGTACTCACTATCTTGCTCTATGTCCTGCTCCATGATTTGTTGCTTTATGCCTATGAATAGCTAGGAGCCCTTCTCTCGGGAGGAACCTCTGCCTCATATAGGTTCATGTAATATCTCTCCCTATCACCAACTCTAACCAACTCCCATGCAAAAGCTATAGATGGCCCACTACAAAGAGTTGTAATATGTGTGAACCTTTGCTCAGTCTCCTATCTCTAAGCTATGGCCTGATCTCTATCCAGATATGCTTTGTCTCTCTCCATCACAACTACATCTCGCTCTACCATCAATTCCCTCAGCTACTCCTCCAGAGACGCTACCCTGGCCCATAAATCTGCTACCTCCTATTCAACAAGACCTGTGTCATCCTATCGTGGCCCCTCCATTCCATTATCCTCTAGCTCCTCCACAATCCTATCATGGAAATCCCACTCATGGTCATCCATATCCTCCTCACCGTCATCCTGGTAGCCAAAAAAAAGACCAAGAGCATCTATCTCTGCCTCCTCCCTCACCAACTCCTCCTTTGCATGCTCCCCTAGAATATCCTCCCCTCCTGCATGCTCCTCACCACCAACCCCAATATCAACCTCCTCCTCACCTTAGCCAACCTCGAGCATGGGAACATCCTCTCCCTCCCTCTCCTCCTCATAGACAGGTGATAAATGAATTCCTCATCCTCTGTGACCATGTCTCCCCCTCCCACCACCTCTCTGACCTCCTCCTCCTCCATCTCCACCATCACCTCTACCACCTCTCCCACCATGACCTATGCCTCTCCCACATCTACCTCACGGTCCTGTCCCACACCTCTCTACAGGAGCATCCTAGTTTGGATCTATCAATGGAACTGGCCTGTGAGTGGCCCACCAATGATCATATGCCTCTATCATACCCGGATCTACTACTCCACCTCTCCAACCCCACTGTATTGGTTGTAAAGCATCAATGTCTTCCTCTACAGTGGCAACTGGAATCTCTGCTACCCATAATGTCACCTCTCTAGAAGATCTCACATACTCTGCTCAACCTTGAGGCTCATCCTGAACCTCTCCAAACTGTCTAAGAACACGATCTAGCAAGTGCCTCTCAATGATGTGTACATGGTAGACTATTTGTCCAATCAAGTACTGTGTCTGTTGGCAATATTTCAAATGCTTGTCCTCATCTGGCCACTGTGGGCAGTCCATGTATGGCCTCCAAATAAACTGAAGCATCATGTCGATGGTATGTTTGTAATATCTAGTATCACCAACATGATGTTGAGTGTTTACCCTCGCATATCGAAAGGTATATGGTGATCCCTATTGCACCTTTGTTGTAACTGGTGGATGGAAAATGGTTATGTGTTCCCACACCCATACCATAAGGAGTGTGGTACCACAACTCATAGACTGTGCCTCTCTATATGCTATATCATGTAAATGAATGTACAACATGGCCAACAAACAAGGGCCCCAGGCATAAACCACCAGTCTTTGTAACATACCTACAAGCATCTCCCCCCATCCGACAGGGAATTCATGACCTTGATGGTCAGGAAAAACTATACCTCCAATCAATGTACACAATAAATAATCTAATCTACCATATCTCTTTGCTAACACATTCCATCTAATCTCATAATGGTCTATCCCTAACTGTCTAATGTCCTGGTGGGGATAATATCTACACATCTCTGCAAACCCCCTTTGTGTATCATACATCACTCAGGCTCCTCTAATTGGTAGCCTCAATATCCTATACACATCCTCTAATGTCACTGTTGCCTCACTAATAGGCATATGAAATGATGATGTCTCTGAGTGCCACCGCTCACACAACACAGTCAACAATCCCTAGTTTTCCCAAATAGTGGCCATGAATGTCACATGATGTAGACCCAAGTGCCACATAAACTGTTTCTCCCTACTCTGCAATCAATCACAGAAGCCGAAAGTCAACAGTCTCAACTCTCTAGTATATATCAGATCTAAAACAACATGCCAGCCAAATGTGTCATTTCATTATCAAATGCATTGCAAAATATCAAATGTACCATTCCATTTTGCAAATGCGTTACAAATTTCCACATCCGTCATTATAATATGCAAATGCATTTTAAAATGCAAATGCGTACAAATGCAGTCCCACACAAACAATCACCATTCAAAATCTCAAATGCGTCTAAATAAAAAATGTGATGCATGTTTTTATATGCACTATCGTTAAAGGAAAATGTGATGCAAAAATACATATGCATTGAAAAAAAAAAATGTGTACATCTACTAAAACACCTACACTATGCTATGATGTGAAATTACAAATGTGTTATTCTACATACACATGCGTCGAAAACGCATGCATATGCAGTGCAACGTAAAAGTGACGTGTGACAAAAACTTGAACTAAATGCATTAAAAAGCATGCAAATCAAAATTTCAAAAGGCGGTTTTGAACTACATGCCCGGGGGCCTGCGTCTACAGGTCGTCTAAACGTTTGGATGTGATAAGCACGATGATGTGAGTATGGAACCAGAGACATGGTCGCTAGAAGTGCAGAGCAAAAATCACAATTTTCTAAACTTGGAGGGTGAAAATGAATTGGATTTTCACCCCTTTTTTATTTATACCTAGGGTTTTTTGTGGCATTTCCTCCAACCTTATCTATTGGCCTCATAAACTTCCAACTTCTATTGACCCGTACACGTACCTAACACCTCGAACTCATTTCTCAACTCCATTGCTTTTTTGGCTATCAAATTGACTAATCGGGACTATTTCCAAACTTTTTGAAATTTTTCAAAAATTTGTCAATTTTCCCGAGGGGGCATACCTTCACCTATTCTACACTAGGGCATGACTAGGGCATATTTTTTATTGATTTTCTTTCACACAATGTCGAAATAACATTGTATCAAAGAGGGGAAAAATGTAGACACTAAAATTTGGTCTAAGGTTGCGACTTCAATTTCTTCATAATTCGTATTTTCATGGTCATGATTAAATAATGTTAATTATTAAATTACTTTCTAAAGTCCTTTCTCATCTATTAATTAAATAACTTTCAATTATTTAATTAATTCACTTTAACATTTATTCATCTATTAATTAAATAAACATAATTATTTAATCAATTCACATTATCTTTATTCTATCCTGATTAATTAAATAAATGTTCTTTATTTAATTATGTCACTAATTAACTTTATCCTCCTTAAATTAAATAAATTCTTATTTAATTTATCTTTATCATATTTTCAACTATAATTAAATAAATAATTTAAATTATTTAATTATTCATTTAACCTTTTCTTCACTCAATTAAATAAATCTTATTTATTTAATTTATTCTTTAAATGTTGAATCTTGAATTAAATAATCATTTAATTTATAAAAGCCTATTTTTAACACATTCCTCTATATTTAGATAAATGTTTAAGTTATATAAGTATTCATTTCCACTTGACTCGAGATCTATTTGAATCAGTCAGTTATCTCCTAACTTAATGTCTGAGTGTCTTTTGTGAATAAACTCTTTGTCATAACCAATCAATTATCTAGTTCTAACTCATATGCATGTACATACATATTAATTAAATATCTTTATTTAATTAATTAATTTTATGTGTGCATTTGAACAGATTGTGTCCATTATATTCTATCTTTATCTTTGTCATGCAAACATTATTCTGCTTTTGAATACTTTCAAACTGAGATTAAATCATTATTTAATCTTTATCTCTATTCTTAGGTTTTATCACTCATGTCAGTACTAACAGTTATCATAATGCGTGTTGAATCCTTTAATCTGAATCGTTCATTTATCTTTTAATCTTGGCCTATCATTCAAATGATCAATTTTCTATAAATTGATTTGTCTTTCATCATTTTACTCCTCCCGATATTGTATGACTTTTGGAGCACTTGTTTAATCTTCGATATTTTTATATAATCACATACATCAAGTCTATACTTGCACACATACTAAAAATATAAGGGCAAGAATACCAACATGGTGAAATGGAGAAGGACAACAAAGGTTATCCATGGAGTTACATCGATCTTTGGTGAGATTGTTTTATGTTTTAGCTATTTCCTTTGTTCTTTGTTGTTTAGCTTTAGATTACATTAGAGTTAATTGTATTTGTGTTTGCTTTTAATATTTCCTATTTTCATGATGTTATAGTTCCTTGGTATCTTTGTGCATCTTTGGCATTATACCCATTTTGTATAGTTTATTACTTGGTATGTTTCTATAAAATTAAACTTAAAATCCTTCAAAAGAGTATAGTATACAGTGTGGAGCCAATGTGAGAATAAATCTTTCGGAACCTTTTTTCATAATCCGGAACACAAGGCGGGGACAAGAGCTTTTGGCGAGGGTGGAGCTATTCCAACTACGCATCTTCGTTGCGGCATCAAGCATTGTATTTTTTGTTGCTTAGTCTAGAGTATCTCTCAAGTGAGAATGTTGGATCAATGCAAATTCTTTCAATTGATTTAACACAAGAGATAGTTGTAAAATTTAACCCCTTCCTTTCTTTGTTGTGTATGTTTATCATTTCTCTGTCTAATGTTAAGCCTTGTGCTTTATGTATTGTGATTTCCCATGCCATGGTGAGTGGAATTTTTGTTCGACTACCTCAATTTATAGCTGGGATGGGGATGTCTCTTAGGTTTTGTGGGTCCCATGGTGCGCCAATGTAATTTTGGAAGTGGACAACAACATAGTCATGCGGATCTAGTAGTTTGCAACTTGCATTGTACACAATAGTTGTAACAAGACCAAGGGATCCATTGACTAGGCTAGCTTGAATCCATAAATTTGTTGTTAGCATCACCTCTTCACCAACACAAAGCAACAGTTATGGGAGAATCTAATCATCATCTCCATAATCAGATGTCTTTTTTTGTGCTACGCAAGTAGTACTAATGGCTATGGGTAGGTTTAATTGTTTGATCATTTTTTTTATTGTGGAATGTAACTAAGTCATTTGTGGCAAACAAATGTGTTGGAACATCAAATTTTTCTCTTTCTGTGGGTGAGAGCATTTTTTTTTTTCATAAGCTCTTCCCAGTCATCGTGGAGAGCCTCACCATTTCTTATATGGAGAAGGATTTCCTGAAAAAAATTTTGGGCAAGACTATCTCCTTGTTGGTGGAAAACAATGTCCAATGTTACTGAGACTATGAAAGTATGCCATAAGGCTACAGTCGATGAGTGTGAAGCATAAATAGGAGTATCCATGACCGGCAGCAACTGGGCAAGATCACCAACAAGGATGATAGAAACACCACCAAATGGTTTCCTTTGGTTATCGGGGAATGCTTGGTGCAACCGGCTATCTATTTTGAGCAGCAACTTCGGGCCTAGAAAACTTATTTCATCTATCAAAATGTATTGAATATATTTAAAATTGTTCTTGGAATGTTGTCAATGGTTGGCCTTGCAAAGGATTCATATCCTTTATGGGAATGTGGAGGATTGTATGGATTGTGGAGGCGCATATGTTGTAGGCAGCAACACCTGTAGGGGCTAATGTGAGCAGCAAATGATTGCATCCAGGGGTAGAGGCATTTATTTTTTGTCTTATACAATTTATCAAAAAGGATTTACCAATGTCAGTTGTTTCTTGAATGATCATGTAGAGAGGGCCTTTGGGGGAAGGTTGCATGTGATGGGATTGGATGATTTGAAGAGTTAGTTGCTATTTTGGTGAAATTTGGTGGGCTGATGTATTTACAGGAAAGGATTGTATCATAGCTTTCTCACGTTGTACCTTGGCTGATGGGATGAACTGCAAAGCAATATTATAAAGTTGTTCAGGCAAATGGTTTGTATTCCATGAATGGTTCATATCAAAGTCTCACCTACCCAATAGCTGGAGCTAATTTATACTAAAGTTAGTAGTAGCACCAAGTCAAGATAAAACTTCCCATTCATATTCATCCATAGAAGGTTGATGGTTCAAATCATCACTATCACTGCCATGGTGTTCTTCAATCGTGGATTCAACTGGAATTCTATTAACATGCCAAGGATGATAACCAGCTGTTTTAAAAACTTTCCAATTTTCTATTATGTCTTGTTTGGAAAGACCTATATATGTGTGTATGTTTCAGAAAGGTTTATATAGCATAAGTTTAGTCCAAAAAAATGTGTCAAATATTTTTGTATCTTCAAGGGGAACAGTCTTGAACAATGGGTACACAAGAACAATTGCAGGCTAGTGTCTTGATTTCCATTTGTCCTTTTTGTGTTGGTATGAATGTGTATATAAGTGAACCAAGTCAATTGGGGATACAACACCCAGCTCTGGAGGCCTTTGCATATAGAAATTAATATAATTTGTTAGTAGGCCTTCCTCAACATCATTTTTATTTATACGAAACCATGCCTTTTTTCCAACATTCAAGCAAACATATTGTTGGCTTGAAGTGACAAGGGAAAATTTATGTAACATATGGTATGTCTCCTGTGTAGATATGTCACGCTCCACAAGAATGTTCATCATGAATTTTTGATAACAAGTAGTGCTCTATCCTCAACTATATTTTTATTTGCAAGTATTTTCAACAAATCAAGGTTATTTTTTGATTTCTTCTCAGATTTAGCTGCATATTTAGAGATATAATTTAATATAATTTTCCTAGAAACAACTAGCTAGAAGTCAACATTGGCACACCAGATTGCAAGCATGTGTGGGCTATGAATATTTAGGCGATCATCATTTGTTGATGGCTTGTAAGATTTGTTAGACTCAACACCAGATGCCAATGTAGAGGTAAGTTGTTGCTGCCAAGGTGCTTTATACTGGCATTGTAATTGCTCTCCTTTTTTCCTTAAACAAGTATATTCAGAGAATTTTGTGTTTATTTGAACTATATTTAGCAACTCTTCATAATCTATGATTGGATCACTGGAAAGAATCTAGCTTGTGGAAAGTAAGCATGGATTTTCTTCAGAACACCGATATATTCTGAGCAATCTTTGAACAAGGCAATGTGGATTCCAAGCTGAAACATATCTATCAAAAAAGTTCCTTGCCATGGTAACATCATGGTGATTGGACCAATCAAGAGTGTCCATGTTTGGGGCTTTTGGAAGCCATAAAAATCCATGCACATGTGCAGAGCCATGATGTTTCCATTCATATCTATATCAATAATCTTTTACATGCAAAAGCTTTTCAATCACCTCTTCATAGAAAATTGAGAATCTATGATGCAAATATAAAGATGTTATATATGGATTTAAATAACACTATCTATCAAGGTCTGTGTTGAAGGCTCCATCACCAAACAAGCCATAGAAGAGAAAAAAATTTGCAGATCAGGCCATTTTGTGTCTACATAGCTCAAAGTGAAAAAAAGGGTAGGTATCCCAAGTTGTTCAATCATTGCAGATAGTTGTGCCCAGCAAGAGTTCCAAAAATAGTGAGTCCCATGCAATGATGCAAAAAAATGCATCAACTACTCTGCTATTTGATCATTAGGAGCAGCTTGAAGTCATTCACACAATGCAGAAAAAGACTTTAGGATTTTCTCTTCCAAATCCACTTTGAAGAAGATAGAAATAGTTTGTTGACTGAGATGTCGCATTATCAAGTTGTAGAGGAAATACCTAAACCTGACATGTTTGCAAAATCTATGGTCAAAATATCTCATTAAGTGGAGGGAATATTCATGCAACTGAATTTGAATATTCCTTGGTTGGAGGGGAAGTGTTGCTCCAATGGGGAACAATATTGGAAAAGCTATTGTAAATAAAACTTCAGTGTTGTATTCATTAATAGGAGAAAAGCTAATTTCAAGCCAACATAAGATATTTTGCTCCTTTTTTTCAATTTGTAACACATGTTTGATTGCTTGGAGCTCTCATGTAGAATTTTTCAAGAAAGGGATAAATGATGAAAAGGTTGAAGAGCCATTTTCATGTTCAACATCATTTGTTGAGTTGGTTGATGGCATCAAGTCTCCATCAAAAACTTTCTCTATTGTATGCAAGAAATTGGAGACATCAACAGTAGTATCAGGTAACATATTAAGAGCCTTAACATTAATATCAAAATCATTGTAGTATTTGTCATATTGAATTTTATATTTCAATGCATCCATGACATGATGTTTATTAACATAGATTTCATAGTTTCCACCTTCAATGGTGGTTTGTCATATGATCACAACCTCAAGGTCTTGTAATTGATGCAGAAAAAATTTGCAATGCTCGAGATATCCTGAGGAAAGCTTATCATGTGAGCATTGTATTTAAACTACCCTCCTCTAGCATGAGACACTTGTAAAACTGTGGCCACCCTAGCAATAAGCATTTCTTCAACTTGTGTCAACTTTTTTAGAAAGAATGGTTGTGGGCCTGGGTTCATGCCATTTGTAGAGCTAAAACGGTGGGAGCCTTTTTCAAAATAACATCTAGCACACATGGTTTTTGAACTAGCTACACAAGTGCACATCCCAATGTAGCTTTCTTTGTATATCTGACAAACGGTAAGGTTTGATAATGCATCTATGCGGCGTCGGAACCATTTCATTGAAGAAAGGTAGCAATCATTGAAAATTTCTTTGAGGTGTTGTTGGTGTGTTGGTGCAATGGGGGGATTGATCTGAGATTGTATATTGAACATATCTTGTGGCATTGATATCGGTATATTTATGTCCAAACTACCATGCACACTTTGGCAGCCTGGGTGAAGAAGACAATCCAAGGCAAAAAGAGTGGCATTTACCATTGCCAATGGGGGCTACAGGGGAAGATTGATAGCAGGAAAACCTACAAGTGTGCTTGTTGCAGTTAGCCTTTTTTGTAAGTACTTTGTATGGTTCTTTGCATAAATTTTCTCTTTATGCTAGCTATAGTACAAATGGTTTCGTTGTTGTTTTTAGCCTTTTTTAATTCAACAATTGATTGGACTGTTGAACTTGAATGTATTGGGACGGCCTAGGAATATACATATTGTAAGCTCAACAATATTAGCATATATGAATATACATGTATAACCATAGATATATTTAAAGTAGTAATTATACATAAACATATAACAAAATATATGTGTATCCATGTGTATATAAATGTATATCTATGGATGATCACAAGAGGAATAACATGGTTTGAAAATTGGAATATATAAAAATATATATATACAAGTATTCTATAGATTTTTGTGCTAACCATTTTCACTATTTCACTATTGTTATATGTCATGTTTAGAAGAATACAATATTGGATGCACGCAACTAGTCCAAAGTTATGCAGCTATGTTGCGCCTTGCATTTTTTTTGTGCCTATATACTCTAAGTTTTCCTTACCCATCAAATTATCTTTGGCCTATCTATTTGGATTTTCCCACTAGGATTTTTCATTAGCCTAGGTGTGCAAAACATTCCTCATCACTAGAAATGAATATGTCTAGAAGGCCGACGATGAGTTTCCCAGGGCTATTCACCACGACGATCCATGGAGGTGGAGTTTTTTTACCATGTGGAATGCCAGTGCTAGAGGGTTGGGTTGCCTAGATAGGCGGAAGCAAAGTTGCAAATGCTTACTTACGTTGTTGCATGATGGCAATGAGCACAACAAGAGGAAGTATACTTTTTATACAATTTCTCTATTTATCTATAATATTTCATAGCAAAGAATGTAGCTTGAATTTTGAATTGACAAGGCAGTTATTATGTACACTGCTTGTGTTCTATCAATACTTGTTAATAGGAGCAGCTGTATATATATATATATATA
>VDFB02000003.1:231429933-231516504 GCA_007258455.2 Sequoia sempervirens | reverse complement strand
CACACACACACAAACACAGGATCTAACCGTTGCATACATAAACTAATACGATCACTATTTCATTGTAATTACTAGCATAATAGGAAGGATACTATTGAATGGTTTCTTTAAATTATGATCATGTGCTTCGAAGCTCTTACCATAGTTTTGTGCATTGTTTTGAGTGTTTTCCACTTTATCAATTTTCAATAGACACATTGTACTAGCACATTCCAAACAATTTTTCAACTTTGCTATGAACATGTTGTACATACTACATTATAAAATGTTTTGTTATTAACATCTAAATGCTATACTGTTGAATACTATAGTTCAATTATATTGGGTTGTTTTTGAGTATTTTTGGGTCTGATCAACATAACGCCAAAAATGTGCAGACATGAAAACTGATTGTTTGAAATAGTTCTATGCACTATTTTTGTTATTTTTCAATGTTTTCAGTTATGATAAACAGATTGTAGTGGCAGAGTATAGACAATTTTACAACTTTTCTATGAACATGTTCCACATACTGCACTATTAAATGCTTTCTTATTAACAACATCTGATTGCAATGTTGTAGAATGCTATGAAGTCAAAGTTGGTTATTTCTTTGCAGCCTACAAAGACAAGTTCAATCGAGGAAAATGTACTTGATCACACCAAATGGATAAAAGGAGTAAGGAAAACAAAGGCTGCAAAGGGATTTTTTTATGTGCTAGAAAATATCAATGTGTATCTAATTCCACATCTATATGCTTTATCAGGGTTAGCCATGTGTGTATACACGTAAAAGCCAAGAAAAATGGAAACATAAATAGGAAAGGGTATGTGGTGTGTGATTTTGTATTTGAAAATCATAAAATTAAAGAAACTAAAAGGCAATGTTCAGGTTACATACAAAAGAGGAAGGAAACAATAACAACAAATTTGCAACAAGTATAAGAAAAAGGAAATATAAACTTCTGGAATCAGGATCTAAAGGCTGGCGGTTTGCACCCTCATAGCCAAACTCCACAGCAAAACCTATGGGGGATGTCAACAAATCAATCTTGGGGGGCTCTAGAGACCCATCCACAAAGACCGATTCCGTAGACATAGTTCTGGGAACTTCTATTTCACAATAAAAATAAAAGATTAATGTATTACAACGTCCAAGGGCAACTAGTAGACAACTTAGAAATATCAATAATTTGTCAGCCATTTTACTAATTTGATTAAATGAAAATGGGTATAACCATTCCACTTTTAATACTGTCCAAATAGTAGGAGATACAACAACAAGAATAAAAATGCACTTTTAATACTATCCAAACAATAGGAGATACAACAAGAATAAAAATGATAAATGCAAATGTATATATCCCTATATCTATATGTTTATCTTTAAGGTTTCTTATATATGTATGCATGCAATTTTTACTATATTTCTACATATACCTATATGTAGATATTTGTATATTTTGCTAGTTGGTCCCTTCATCATTTCTTATCCAAACAATAGGATATACAATAATAAGAATAAAAATGATTAAGTACATATATGCATTGAATTTCCCCTTTGTCTATACATTTAAAAAACACACATATAACCAGATATATATATCCATATGTACACATGTATATATCTATTTATGTATACACTTCTATATCTAAATAGATGTGTATACTATATTTATTCCCGACTATATATTCATTGACATGTCAAGAAAGGACCTCCATAAAAATGGGCATAATGTCAAAGGTGCACAGTGGCAAGAAGGAACAATAAGTAGAGAGCGAAAGTTCTATAAGTCAACAACATGTTTTAAACATTGTATCTTATTAAAATATATATGCAACAAGGGGCTCTTGGCCACCTTCGAACACAAAATCAGAATGGTAAATGGTTACTCGTGGTGCTAGACAATGCCAATCAAGATGGCAGGAGCAAGCAAATGCAATATTCAATGTTTGCAGTCTCAAAAATTACATTGTTGCTGGCTTGAACTATAGTTTTGTGCACTATTTCAGGTGTTTTTTAACGTATTCAGTTTTGATAGGCACATTGCACTGTCCAATTGCAAACAATTTTACATCTTTTTTATGAACATGTTACACATATTGCACCATTAAATGCTTTGTTATTAGCAACATCGCAATGCTATATCATTGAATGATATGGTTGTATTGTAGTGATTTTCTCATAAGCTAAGTAATACTTACATATGTTATTTTTAACTCTTTTTAAATAAAAATCTACATAAATACAAATAAAGATAGCATACATGTAAGACCCTGCCTCGTAGGTACTTGATACCACCCTAATTTGTTATATGCTTTTCTTGAATCAATGCTTAGATACAATACGGATGATAAATAAGGTGATCTCAGGGCAATATTCTTACCTTTCATTTTGACATTATGTTGAAGGTGGAATGCACTTGTATACTATAGAATACAAATTAAAATTTTAAATGGATTATTTTGTAGTTAAGGCTTAGAATATTGATTTAACATATTTATGTGATATACAATTGTTACTTATGATCATGTTGGTAATGTGCAGGAAGGTAACGATGTTAGCATGAGGAGGGAGAACCATCGAGAGAAAATCAAAAGACTTCTTTTTGAGGATATAAAATTGACCCAATTTGGGGCCTAGAAATAGGTAGATCTAATGTATTGGAAGACTAAGGTTGTGAGGGTTGTATAGAATGACTAATTTATTTTTGGGGTTGTGAGGGTATTTATTTATGTGTCATGTGATATGTAAGTTGGGGTTAAGGTTAAAAACTATTATCCAAGTTTGAATTTCAGATGGGTCCTTAAATGGGCCTTTAAATAGGGTTGTTGGTCAATTTCCTTGGTTGTATGGCATGACACATGGTATCAGAGCCCAGGTTGCAACACTAGGTACTCTAGGAATAAGATGGGTCTTAGCTATTATGTATGTGGTCAACAAGCAAATAGCATTGCAACAATGAAATTTCAAAATGTCTCCAATCTAGTAAATTTTTGAGGGCCCATTGTGTGTGGGAGGATTGGAATCTAATTACAATTAACCATCTTTGTTAAAACTTATAAAGACACATTTTAGCTCATCTCTAACCATTTTAGGTATTTAATTAATGATAAGTAACTCAAAACAACACTTTAGCTTCCAAAGGCAATACCTCAAGAATATTATGATTATACAAGTGATGTAGATAATAGTCCATCTAATAAGAGTTATTAGACCTACCATCACATGACACTTCCTTCTCTTAAACTTTAGGAAGGTAGAAATGGTTGTTAAGTATGGATATTAAAAATTTTATGAGTTAGTGAAATAATATGATTCACTTCAATACCTAGGATTGAAGGAACCTAAATTCTTCCACCAAAAAGGACATTAATGATGTTGATAGAGAAGTTGAATTATTGTGGATAGTAATGTATAACCTTGAATAATTAAATAAATTATTGTTAACTGTATGGTTCAACTTTAGAAAATTAATCATTATTTCAAACTTAGGAAATATAAGGGAGTGTTTTGAGACTATTTAAATATTTTCCTCCTAGTGAACCTTAGGCAAGGGTTAAATCAAAAATCATAGTTAAGCGTAATTGAATTAGATGAAGATGGGGTTAGTTTTTAAATTAGAGGCAATGTGATTAAGAAATATTAGCTCAAACCGAGAAGGTTGTACTAGAATTTTCCTAAATGTTCTCGAGTAACCTTAAGATGAAGGAACAATTTACCCATAAATATGCCTAGCATGTTTCAAATCTTGGTTGTAGAATAAGTTTTTCATAAGCATCATTTATGAATAAACTATATGTTCAACAAAGAGTACCACACTAGAAATCTCATAACTCTTGTCATGTATACATTTCAAACACATCTAATGTTAATTAGAGAATGGATAAGGAGGAAATTAAGGTTGTAACTTGGAAGTGCATGATCCTTGGTTCTACATGATGATATCTAAGAGCAACTTAAGGATGTGTTAGAATCAATATTGTGCCCATACCTTAGACATAAATAAGTCATAAGCCTCTTAAAACTCATTTAAATCACGATTCAAGATAAGAAAGAGACCCGCTAATGAATGTTTGAGATTCTAAGGCGAGTTAACTTATGGTTGGTAGATAAGATTGCATGATTAAGAACATAAACTAATTTTTGAAATCTTACATTGTATAGTAAACCCTATAAAAAAAATGGGGGGTCAAAACTAGATGTTTCCTAGAATTGAAGGGTGAAAATTAAAAGGTTAATTAAGCACTTTTGCAAGTAAAACAGTGACCTAGTGAATTTAATGTAACTATAACAACTACCAAGCTCTTATGTCCAATTGTTTAAAGATTAAATAGTAAATGAAACAACATGATTTCTATGATTCAAGTCAAAGGTAAATGCATAGAAGGATAAAATTAAGATAAGATTGTTAAAGACTAGCAAATATGATGTTTAAATCACCCCCTTAAAATAATTAAACATAAGAAAATTTGTAAAGAGATCTTTTCAAAATGAGAATTTGGAGTTAAAACATTATCTAGAACTCATGATATTACTACTCCCTTATAAATGAGTTAAGAACTAAAGACTTGTTGCTGCCCAAATAAGAAAAGATACATGTCATGCATAATAACACACTCAATTACGTGTTGACCTTGAAGGTCGTGCACATGTCATAAGGATTGAATAATCAATTGTATGAAGTTATAGATTGAGTAGTGAATTAGGTGTGGCTCACGGTGTATTATGTGATGAGAAAGTTAAAATATATATAGATAATAGACACTAAAGTAGACTTGTAAAACTTCCAACTAATGTTTTGTATTTTATACCATTGCTTATATTTACTCTTTGATGGAAGAATATTTACACCCAAATGTAAGGGAGAAAACTTCAAAGTAGGTAAAACTTTTAAGACTTTTACTCATTGTGCATCGTATGAGGTTAGATGGAGCTATGATTGTAAAAATGATAATTATGATAATACGATTGAATGGTTCAACCTTAGATATAAAAATGCAAGATTTATAAAAGGATACTAATAAGTTGTGAGAACTACTATTCCATGATTTTTCATCTGTTTTATGCAATGAGTTTGTTTTCTTGTCTCATATTGTGATGTTTCAAATGAAAATGGTTAACTATCTTCCTTATTAAGTAGGAAACTTTATTTAGTTTGTGTGAAAAATATAGTGGGATTACCCGTATGGATATGTTGTGAACATAACAAACATAGTTGAATAAAAAAGAAAGTGGTATGGATAAATATAGAAAACCAATCTTGATTTTAAAAGTGATTCCAAACACTAACTTAGCAAGATGGAAAGTGTGGTGAATCAACTATTGTTGTGTTCTAAGAAGATAGAGTGATATATCTAAGCTACCATTGCACATTGTCTAGTGATTTCTTGTACTTATGCAAAGTGCGTGGGTATTTCCAAAATTAAGAAGCAAAGTGAATATTATTTAAAGAAAAAATCTAGAATGAATTTAAGTGAATTGTTTTGTTCTATAATATGGTGAATTTCGTAAAGTGTATTGTGTCATGACTTGTGAAGTGGAAAAACTAGTACATATGTTATGCCCAAGTATGAGATACATGGTATCTGACTTGGGATAAGGGTGAGGAACATCAAGTATGATCCCTTATGTGTACCTTTTTGTGATGACCCATTGTGTAATTCCATTGATTGTGAAATAATGTAAACATGATATGTGTAAATGTGTGTCTACTAAATGAAATGTGAAATAATTATTTGTGTAAGTCTTGTTCATATGTTAAATGTGTACCCCTGGCATACGGCTCCCCTATGGGATTGAGATTCCTACTAGTGTAAACAGGGATTGAGGGGTGAGAGAACCCCAAGTGGGAACTCCATGGTTTCTCTTAGATGTGTTCCTAACTTACTCCCCCACATGAGAACCACACTTGTTGGTTCGTAGTGAAAACCCACTCATTGATGTTTATAACCCATGAGTAAAGGATGGAATTACTTGGGCCATATTGATCATAGATTTCAGATACTCCATCAATGCAAGGCATTGATGCTATGTGGATGAGTCCACCATGATATTGTGCACTATCATATTTATGTGGTCAGGGACCACCAGTTATTGCATGCTATTATACTTATGTGGTTATAGAATGGCCATTCCCCTCCTTCCCTTAGGTGGCTTTATCAAAGTCACCTGGTGCTCGTAATGTGAAAGTTTTAGTGTTATTGGAAATTTCTGAATTGTTGTTTTATTTTATTTTATGCCAGCAGTGTTAAAGTTTACTTTTCTTTTATTGGGGCTATTTAGCCATTTGAAAGTTGTCGTAGTCCATTTCCTCAAGGACTTATTTAATTTATGTTTTTGAATTAAGATTGAAACGTTAAAATGCAACTACAACTGATCTTTATTTAGTTTTCCTCTTGAATTTATAATTTTATGTTTATTGAAATGTTGGTTTATGATTTTATATTATTCAGTTTGAGGCTTCTTATTATTTTTCTAACTGCTAGCAAGTGTGGTGTAATGTGACATATGTAAAACTACCATATCCTGGGGGTTCCTTGGCAGGTTGTATGGGGGAGTAGATGCGCTGGGGAATTATAAATTATTTGAAAGGGGTTGTGAATGGGACCAGTATGGGACTGTCATTAATCCATTCTTCCCCTAGTTCTATGATTATTCTTTTTGTACCTTCCTCTTGGAGGCTAACCCCCTTGTACACAAACAAAGGAAGGTACCTAGGAGATGTATGGAAGGGTCCTTAAAGAAGGGCCTTGAGACCATCTTTCCTAATGGCTATGGTGTCCAACAATCTCCATCCTTGTAAACCCCATTGAGCCTTATGATGTGAATTATGTGTAACTGTTGTGATGTATGGGTAAATTTGTAAATAAACGACATGTGGAAATACTTGTTTACTATGTGAGGAAGAAAGTGACAATAAAATTGGGACTATTGCTCTTGAGACATGAATTATATGGGAATGAAAATATTTTCTAACATCATGAGTGATGTTTATGATGCAAAAATAAAACCTTGAAGGGTTTCAAAGGATGTTAATATGTTTGGATATATGTTGATATAATTTTTAATTGAGAATATTAACTACATGGATGACTACTAAAATTTGTTATATAATGACTATATCGAATAAATGCTATATGGCGAGCAATCTTATTCTAAGTGTTTAGATGTTTGATTCATGGAAGGAATATATTTAATGTGTTCCTATAGTCGCATGTTGGATTATCTCATCAAGAAATTAAGGTAATTAATAGGTTTATTAGATTTATGTGCACCACTATATATAAAGATTTTGTTTTAGACCCTAATGACTTCCAGGAGGAAGTCTAAGCTAATGGGAGGGGGATGTAAAACCCTGCCTCGTAGGTACTTGATACCACCCTAATTTGTTATATGTTTTTCTTGAATCAATGCTTAGATACAATGCCGATGATAAATAAGGTGATCTCTGGGCAATATTCTTACCTTTCATTTTGACATTATGTTGAAGGTGGAATGCACTTGTATACTATAGAATACAAATTAAAAAAATTAATGGATTATTTTGTAGTTAAGGCTTAGAATATTGATTTAACAGTTTTATGTGATATACAATTATTACTTATGATCATGTTGGTAATGTGCAGGAAGGTAACGATGTTAGCATGAGGAGGGAGAACCATCGAGAGAAAATCAAAAGACTTCTTTTTGAGGATATAAAATTGACCCAATTTAGGGCCTAGAAATAGGTAGAGTTAATGTATTAGAAGACTAAGGTTGTGAGGGTTGTATAGAATGACTAATTTATTTTTGGGGTTGTGAGAGTATTTATTTATGTGTCATGTGATATGTAAGTTGGGGTTAAGGTTAAAAACCATTATCCAAGTTTGAATTTCAGATGGGTCCTTAAATGGGCCTTTAAATAGGGTTGTTGGTCAATTTCCTTGGTTGTATGGCATGACACATGATATAAGTGTTATCAACATTATTATTGTTGTGATTATTTATATACGTAGTACACAATGAAGAGATACCTCCTTAATTAATGATATACCATACTTGTGAAAATCCATGCTCCTAATAATACTAATGTTAGAGCCCCATTATTGTATACAAGTCATCATTTTTGCTATTAATCTTAGAAGTAGTAATATCATTGATATCTAGATTATTTCATGTCAAACCTACAAGAACCCTAGAATAAGAACAAGTTGATATTTAGATTCCTTTTTAAAATAAATTGTGGGACTTGGATTATTAATAATACTTGCATTGAACCAAGTAGATAATATGATTATTAGCCTCAATAATATTATTCTCATATTAACAGATATTATATTATTATTATCAATAATCAACGATTAATACTAAGTCTCGTATTAATGTAACCTCCTTCTTCCAAAACAATAGTGTTAACATCAATAATATTATTATTACCCCAATTAATATTACCCTCCATAATAATATCACTATTTATTATTACTTGTATTTATTTATAATTCATTTCTTTATTTTTCTATTTAAGTATTTATTTATTTAAGAATTCATCTTTATTATATTAAAAAATAACTATATATATATATATATATATATATATATATATATATATATATATATATATATATATATATATCATTTATTCAAAAGATTTATTTACTTTTTAAGAAAAGATTAAAAAACCCAAATAAATAAATAAAAATGCTTCCCTTTTAAAAGTGGTTTTACTAATATCTATTTTGTCTTATTTTAATTTAAAATTAATACTCTCCCCACCAATGGAAAAAGTAGTTTCTCTTTTTCTTTGAAAGATATTAAAGAGACTATATTTAAGAAAGGACTTTATAAGGAAATAAACGTGGAGCCTTCTATTCACTCCATTATTTTTTAGTGGTTAAATGCTAACTTGAAATTAAAGCACAATAGTATAATTTTATCATCACCAAAGTTGTTACTCTTAATAGTGACATCTTGGTATGTGTATCCAAAGTGGTTAAGATTATTTATGGTATTTGAAGCATATGGGATGCTACCATATTGCACCTCAAACTCTTAGAGCGTTAATAAGCCTAATTAATATATTCAAGAAAAAAAAATTGTCATGTTTTTCTAGTGAGAATTTTTTTGGCATGACAATACACATCTGTTTAGATATACATGTGTATATATAAATTGTTGTTTCATTGTCAAATGAGCCACAGTGGTCTTGGTCTGTATATATGGATATATATTTTTGCCTATATGTATATTTTTTAAATATGAAACGGTGAATTCAATACATATATATATATGTGTGTGTGTGTGTGTATCTATCTATGTTTCGGGGAATTCAATACAATTTCCCTTTTCGTCAATAATATTTAGTACCAAATAAGTGTTATTCTAACACCTCTTATATAATTTCTCTATTTTTCTTCAATATTTATTACCAAAGAACATAGCTCGAATCTTGTATCAATATGTTTCAAGATATTCTTTTTTTTCTCATCTGCTTGAAGCTCCTTGCAACAAACTATCTGGTGTTGTTTATGAAATCAGTGGAGCTTGCTTATTACGTGGATTGGCGTTGGTGGAGTTGGTTTCCTTGATACGTGGAAGCAAAATGGTTCCATAAAGCAAATTGTTCATTATGTAACAACTGGCAATCTATGTAACAGTTGGCTTGTCAATTTGATGGCCATTTTTACTAAAATATGGAGAATAGAAGAGGGAAACTACAATAATGAATAGTTTTCTTTGTGAAACTAGAAAAAAGAATATCATAAAACATATTGATACAACACAAGCAATCTATATAACAGTTGGCTTGTCAATTCAAAATTCAAGCTACATTATTTGGCACTAAATATTATAGAAAAAATTGAGAAATTGTAAAATAACTATTAGAAAAACACTTAAGAATCACAGGTAAATGGCAGATGATCAAAAACCTGCATTAAACATATTGATACAAGACAAGAAATCTACGTAAGAGTTGGATTGTCAATTCAAAATTTGAGCTATGTTCTTTGGCATCAAACCCACATTAAATAGAACTCATAAAGCCAATGGGTAGCAATAACCTGTGCAAAATGGGTATAACACTACAGACTTAATTAAAAAATTGAGCTACATTACTTGACACCAAATATTATCGACAAATAGAGAAATTGTAAAAGAGCTATTAGAATAACACTTAACAGCCACTAAACTAATTTTATCTTGAATATGTTTATGCTTTCATACTAACCCTCTGTGTGTATATATATATATATATATATGCAATTACTCCTATTTTAAACTACAATTGCTCCTATGTTAATGGGTATAACGCCAAAGATGCACAGAGATAACTACAAACAATATTTATGAATGGAAAAAAATTACTAACCCTAACCATATTTTTTTATGAAAGAAAGAAGATTTAACTACAATTTCTCCATCCATACAGAGCCATAATCTCTTTGAAGTCTCCAAAATGGGTATAACACCAAAGATACAGACATACATGAACAATAAATTATTCATTTATGCAAAATACCCATGTAAAATGACTTACAAATTCTGAAGCACAACAATATTAAAACCCTCCAATCTACTATAAAACAAAGCCTCTGCTATCAAACCAACACCACAATAGCTCTTTCAACAATGCAACTTAATCAATATATTTTCTCGCACATTTCGGAGTATACTTTCCCACACTGCAACATTGAATATTGTATTTACTTCCTCCCGCGCCATCGTACAAGATCACCAGGATGCATTAACCCTCACATGAGAAAACACTTACCATTTTCCTTCCACGTATCGAGGCAACCAACTCCACCACCGCCAACCCACATAATTATAAAACTCCACGTCATCATAAACAATCCCGGGAAACTCGTCATCGGTCTGGAGATTTCTGGTGCTGAGAAATTCTATTCACGATTGGGCTAACCAAAATCCTAGTGGAAATTTCAAACAAATAGCCTATTGGATAAATATCATAACTATCCATTATAAGTGTGTCATTTATAAAATTAAATGCTCATTTAATAAAATAAGACACTCATTTAAACAAGTGTTGTTATCATAGTGAAAAAAATTGTTGTGCACAACTATTGGGGTAGTAATGTACAAGCATTGGAATATTTCATATTAATAGTTTGTCCTATCACAAATATAAAAGGTGATCATGATAAATACCACATGTATTTTTTTGATTAAATGTGAATATTTTCAAAATGTTTTAGTGGTCAACTATTGGTCCATTTTTGTTTGATATAAGTTGTATTTTAAATAATTATGTGTTGTTTTTATAACAACAAATAGTTTTTATGTGTTTAACTATTAGTCCAATTGTGGTGAATATAAAAGTTAGAGATAACAAAGATTTATGATTACCAATAGGTATTTGGTCCATTTAGGTTGCATATAATTTATTTTAAATAAAAATATGATATTCTAAAAGCAACAAATGATTTTTTTGTTCAACTACTAGGGATGCCATGATTAAAAGTTTCGGTCGAATCTTTAAAAAGACAATTTTTGGACACTTCTTAGTAGATGTGCTGATTTGGCACGTTGCATGATGAGTCACACCTCCAAACTTTAGTTATAGATAGATAAGAGACCAATCCACATTTTTAAAAAAAATGGTCCTACGATATTCCAGAAAATCACTACATGTTGACAAAGCTATCTCATACAACTATTGGCCCCTCTACCCTACTTATCCATTGGTAACCATGTATTTTTAGATATAAAATTTGATTGTGTATCAGATATGTTATTTGAATGGGTATGCATCCCAATTATTTGGGCTATCTTGAGTTCTTTTAGGGAAGCTCTTCTTTATCTTAGATTCTATAATTACTTTTATACTTTCTTTCAAATATCATATGTGCATTTTTGTATCTCATTTCCATACATATTAAAATTGAATATTTTGTATGGGGATATCATTTCAATAAATAGATCTTGCAATTGTATTTTTATTTTTATTTTGTTTATTTTTTTGGCATGATTTATGCAATTATTCAAGTTGTTTGTAATATGTCAATATATATCTACCATACTTAAGGGTGGGGTAAGAAAGACTCGTTAATATATTGAGAATGGTTGAGTCTTTTTTACTATATTGGATTTTTTGTTCAAAAGGGTTTTCCAAGGTTAAAATATTGCCTATTTGTTTTGGTTTCCAATATTCTTGGTTTCAGATTGTACTTGCATGACTTCTATTGTACAAGTTTATTAGAACTTTTTCTCTAACATGTGGTATTAGAGCTTGGGTTTTTTTTAAAGGGTTATGATTTATTTTTCCTATAATAACCCTTTTCTTTAATGGGAGGTATGAGCATAAGGGTCTATAAGTGAGCTAGAATGATTTGAATTGCAAATATAGAGAAATAAATTTAGTGGAAAGAATTTTGATTTATAAAAGCTAAAGATGGATGATTTTTTTGTTGATAAAGATTAATGGATTGATGTACGATGGTACCAAATATTTATGATTCCCTATTTTAGGCTCACAAGCTACATAACTAGTCACAACCTAAAGGAAAAAATGGTAGATAAACTCATTGTCCAACACATGGATGTTGCTACAAGTAATTTTTCAATTGCTAATTTAGCTTTGTGATTATTGTAGGTGACTCTACATGGTTTTCTTTCTTAGCTAACTACTATTCTAGGTAATAATAACAATACACATGCACACATATATACCATCCACATTGTTGGTTTTTTTCTTCTTTTCTACCATGACACATATCACATTTTACTTTGAACTAGTAAGGGCTCTAAGGATAGTCAACCTTTACAACAACTAAAGTGATAAAGGGATGTAAATTACCTTGGGTGGACAAACCCAACACATGAGAAAGAGTTCATTTCTCCTTCTTCTTTGAGTTCTTTCAAGTTCTCAAGGGTTACTCTATTATTCCTCTAAAATGTTCATCACCAATACAATGGGTTGGTAATAAGACGCATTACTAGATGGAGTTTCCACTCTTTAGATCAAGCTTGGTGACATAGAATTAAATCCAATTTTATTGCCACTATCCCAAATTATTCAACCAACTGCGAATCACATAGAAGATCTAAGTGATGTGCATAAATTCCAAAAATACCTATATGGATAAGAGGAAAAGGATAATATAACTTGACATGCAATGTTGATGTTAGACCATAATTACACATAAATTATTTTAATTATGATGAAATGGCATGGAATTTGAAAAATTATGGAGGATTGGGAAAGATATGATCAGTGTCAAGTCCTTATTTGGGTACAAATTCAAAATTTTAGGTCCCACTATGAAAAATACTTTTGAAATGTAAAACACTCTTATGTGACTAAAAAATATTTAATTGCACCTTGTGCGGTTCATGTCAAAAAATATTTATTCATTTAAGCTATAAATCTATGTAACAACTCTTTACATTGGAATATAATTTTGCTACTAATTATAGAAGATATTGCATTATTAAAAATATTTGACATAAATTTAATAGTATTCTTAAAAATATCAAGCTAATATATTATCAATAGAAAATACAAGTGTGTATCCAAAGATATACAACTCACACAACTATAGCAAAAATAATGGGAGACAATCTTGAAATATTGAATTAAGAACTTTGTACATTAGGCTTTTTTAATTAATAATACACAAGAAGTATAAAAATAAGGGACCTACAAGTTCTTATCGTAGCCTTTATATTACTAATAATAGATATGCTAATTGTTAAATAAATTCCCTCTAAAAGTCATGTTGGTGCTCCAACTTGCTATCAAAAATCTCTATGAAGTTGAGTTTCTATGCTCAAGATTGTTGCAAGGTTGGCCAATGAATGAGATTAAAATATTCCACCCTATACTTTAGGTTCTACAAAGCCAAGGTGGGTAACCCTACTTGATACACTGGTTAAAATATGCAATATATGTGTTAGAATGTATAGAAGATATAAAGATTTATATAATATAAAAAGGAAATTTAATATAAAATATAATGACTATTGCATTCCCTATATCATTAACATTTCTAGTACAAACGAGGTAATATAATTTTAAGAAATTAATTATTCATCATTGATATTCTCATGTGTTTAAAATTAATTGTGCTAGGAGAGGAGCTTCAATATATAGAATAGCTCCTTCCAAGGAGTCATAGAGTCCCTAGTTCACTTCCTTCTTTTACTCTCATAATAAAAACATTCACAATGGTTTGGTTGCTTATTATTTCCTTACAATAATAAACTAGTCTTATATGGTTCTAGCAATTCAAATCCTACGTAATGATCCATTGCAATCCTTGTATCTCCTTCTATTATCATTAAAATATTTATATTTCTATCTTAAATAACAACTAATACTAGATAAAAATTGAACACAAAAAATGTGTGCATTTAAATCTTTAACCCTTATTTATTTCAAAGAGATATAAGAATACAATTGGATATTATATAAACTATAAGTACTCATTCATTTTATTCATTAAGGAATAAGCATTACATAAAAAATTGATAGAGAATATGTACTTTTGTATTCCAAACAAAGACACTTTACACTCATAGTTTTCCCTCACTTTTTCCTACCTATTTACATTATAAAGATCTAACCCTTTTATTGAAAAGCTATAGAGAAATTTCTCATGGATAGGTGAAACTTGTCAAATTATAATAGCTTCATGAGCAACTTACAAACCAAATAAGGGGAGGCATGTGAATCACTAGGGAGAACTTCATGATCTAGACTATAGGTTGTTGAAATATCTAGTTAGAACATAACAATACTCTAACCACCTTTATTGATGAGGAATCTATACCCAAGATATCATGGTGATATGAAAAAAAGAGGAAATGATCTGCATTTATCCACATCAACTAACATTCTAACTATAAAAGGAGATTTTTTTATTGGATGGGTCGACACTACCACCTATAACTTGACAACTAAAGAAGTCAACATGGATCTTGTTTTTGGTAATACCACCATCCTCAATCCAAGCTAGATAGCCACATATAAAAGAAGGATAATGATTATTTGAGATAGCACCATCTTCTAGCAAAAATTAACAATTGAACCAAGGAAACTTCTAATTCTTAGGATAAGTTGGATAACTACTAGTGACTCCACTCTTTACACATGTTGAGCCCATTAAGAAAACTGAAAAATCCACATGAGATGAGAAGAACAACTATACCATTCATGTAAGAATTGTTGAGTAATATCAAATACCTATACTGACCTATAGTGTAGAAAATTGTACGCTCTTAAAAATAGTGCAATTTCACATTTAACTTGGACCTATTTTAGCACCCTTGCATTAAATACCCCTTTAATTCATCATTAATAGGCCCCTAAGACCCTTTATTTCAAATCTTGAGGCTTATTCTAGCTAAAAACCTGACAAAACCATCAAAAACACTTAAAATCTTAACCCACCCCAAAAATCTAGGGTGGGACTCATATGCCACCTTGGGCGTATGAGTCAACCTACGTGGGACCCATACGCCAAGGCTAGCATATGAATCCCATTTGGGGATTTTTTAGGGTTTGAGCAGGAAAATCAACTTTTTTAATTTAAATGTTTGGTTGATGGATCACCTTTTGAGATCTAAATAACGGTAAATTAGGTGTTAATTCCTATATAAGAAAGCTTCTAAGTCATTATTTCATCTAAGCAAGCATTTTCAAGAGCAATTTCAAGATTCAAGCATTCAAGAGTCTTCAAGCATTCTTTCACAAGAGCATTCAAGTTTCAAAAGCAAGTAAATTTGAAGTCTTGGAGAAGCATTAAAGTTTTTTTGCAGGTCTTCAAGCTCACTTTCATTCAAGATCTATAATTTTCAAGGGTTGATCATGGTTTTTTGTGGTGAATCATGATGGATTCTAGGTTATCTATGGTGAATCATAACTGATTATAGGTTGGGGAGATGCAACTAGCCATCAATCCAAGCCTAATGACTTGTTTCCTAAGTAATTCCATCCTCCATTGTCACTCTACATTTAGCCTCAGGAAGGTACAAGCATTATTAGTACTCATTTGGGTGATTAGAGATCTCACAAAGTGAGTTATTCATCATTCAAGCTTCATTCATGTGTCTTATTCTTGCACATTAGAATAGGGTTGCACTGCATTTCATATTTCCTAATCTTAGACAAACTTTAAGGTTAGGGTTTGCATTCCTAATTGCATCCAAGTTTCATTATTTCTATTAGGGTTTAATTACCAAACTAGGGGTTTGACAGAGGCAAACCCTCCATAAGCAAATCAAGTCTACATTTTATTTTGCAGGTATTTTTACGAGTTCAAACACGGAAATCAATTTGGAAGGGAAGAATAGAGATTGGAGCACTGATCTAAACTTTGAATTCTCAAAAAAGTGGTATGGGACTAATACGCTAGAAGTGGAGTATGAGTCCCATTATAGGTAGTTTTTCCAATTTTTTGCAGTTCCAGATACCCTTTTTTCCAAAAACCTATTCCTGCCCAGAAACCTAGATCTAGGATTGATACGCCTAGACTAGCATATGAGTCCTAGTAGACCAAAATTTCAAGAGTTTTAGCATTTTAGAGTCTCATCCAATCATCTTCAGATTTCCAAGTGCACACATTTCATCTTGCAACTTTATGTTATGTTTTACATGCATTCTTAGGTCATTTAGTGAAAAATTTCATTGCATTAGGTTTAAACATTTTTATTTACATTACATTTGTCTTTCCATGTCCTAACTTGGTGGTAAACCCCTCACTAGTTTACAATCATCCCCTAGGACAACCCCATTGCAAGATCTATTTCTCCTTTGCATACTTGAGGTTGAGATCTCTAGGGTTATCCTTGAATTCAAGAGTGTTTGGGTTTTTTTGTTCTATCTCCCAAGCATAGAACCCCCAACAAAAAATTTCCTTTCATTTTGGTGAACCTACATTTAGAAAATTATAATTCTGACTAGGAGTGCATTATCATCCTAGATCTTGCTTGCATTAACATTGCATTAGGGTTTACACTAGTTAATTGGCATTCTAGGGTCTTTCAATTTTGCATTAGTCAAAGTGCATATAGGTTGCATTTTTACATCTCAAATCATTGAAATTCATATAAAATCTGCATTTGCACTTAGGTTATAGATCATACAACATAAAAATCATAAAATTCACTATAAATTTTTTGAAATTTTTGAAAAAAATCCTCACTAGGACTCATATGCCCCTCTGGGAGATTTAGTCCAAGTGCAAATTTTGAACTACATTTTACAAAATTAAATTCCATGTTTCTGAGCTTTTGTTTGTTGTTGATAACTTTCTATTTCATTTTGCATACTTTTTGTTACATTCAAGTCATTAGAATGATCATAATTTACATTCATTGCAATTGTGGCTAGAATTAGATTCTTGCACTTTTCATTTTCAGCATTAGTTCATAGTTCAATTAGATTAGAGTACATTTGGAATTTGAATGAAAACAAAAACAAAAACACCTATAAACCAATGAACCATTTGGACAAAGTATAGTTATTTGACTATGTCAAAACTCTTTTTCCAAGTTAACCTAACCCTCAAGCCTTTTAGTAGTGGTGAATTTGACATTTGAGATGAATCCCTTAAGGAATTCATCTCACAAGGTTCATCCACTAAGGCTTGTTATCATAAACTAAAACTAAGAGAAGTTAATGTGATTCAACCTCAACTTATCCTTTACCCACCTTCACACAAACCTCAACCTAAAAACAAGCCTGAATTCACTCTTTACCCACCTAAGAACATTTTTTTGCAGAAATCAAGTAAAAATACCATTGCTCATACATGCAACACTCGAAACAATTTGCAACCAAAACAACCAACTACAACAACCTTACCTTTTCCTAATCCCATTTTTCCTAGTGCACCTCATTTAACTTTGCATAGTGGGAAGGAGTATGATCTTGTTGAACAACTTAAAAATAATCCTAAAAATATATCCCTATGGGACCTTATTTAGAATTCACCTAATTATCACACTATGCTTCAAACAATTGTACAAGTAGTGGTTCCCCCTAGTACAAATGCAAATGACAGGATAGCTCTAATACAAGGAATGAATATAGTTAATGTAGACATTACCTTTCACCAACATGATTTACCTCCTTTGTAATTAAGAAAGAAAAATGATGCCTTCATGATAATAGCCATCTACAACAAATTAGGAATAAAAAGAACCCTTGTTGACAATGGTTTCGCTCTTAATGTTTGTAGTGTGACACTTTTGGATAAACTCGGTGTGAATAAGCCAAAAAATCAACCTAATTCCTTGTTGATTCATGGATTTGATAACATGGGAAAACAATCGTTGGGTCTGATTACTTTACCTATTACAGTTAGAAAGGTTGCTATGTAGACCCCTATTCATGTAATGCCTAATAATATTTCATATAATCTTCTTTTAGGGTGACTTTCGATTCATGAAATGCATGCAGATTCTTCAACCCTTCATCGTATAATGAAGTATGTCTACAACAATAAGGTATACCCAATTGAAATAGACCCCGAACCCAAAATTTGTTTACAAGTTGAAAGAGGAATGACAAGCCCTCTAAACACATTGATTCCAACATCAAACATAGAACCTATGGAAGAAGACAAATAATAAATGGAAACATTGTCGAAGTTATTAGACGATGATTGGGGTTCCTTGGAGTTCATACCTTCATTTATGAGAGAATACATAATCACAAGAAAAGAAGATGAAAAACAAAAACAACCAATGGTTATGTCAATGTAGAATTCAGAAGAAAACTCACAAGAATCTACCTCATCTACCCTTGAAGAAGATACAAGTTACACACAAAAAAATTGATGCGATAGATTATCAACAACCACCAAACCCAAAAGAAATGGACAGAATTTATGGGAGAGGTTATGAACTTATGAAGCAATTGTTTTATAGTGGAAAAGGATGTGGAAAGAAAAAGCAAGGAATATGTGTTCCTATAGAGCCTAACACGCAAGAAACAAAAAGTGGTTTGGGATATTGTCCTTCTAAGATAATGCAAGCAAACAAAAGACCCTCACTAAGCATCAACACCATTATGTGTAAACCTAAAATCAATCTCACCATGAAGCATCTTAATTGCTTAATATGAATTCTGAACCATCATGGGAATACTTCAAAGATGATGAAGCCTTGAAAAAAATGCTAGGAGTTTATGGTAAATCATCTACTCCTCAAAAGAAAAAGGTTACATGTGCTATGATTAGCACCAAACAAAATGATGGAGAAAAGGAAAGTAGTGAGATGGACATGAGTAAATAAGACTACAACCCTAAATTTCCAAAACCAAGCACACTTCCTCTTGGAGATACAATTGACATAAAAATGGGTATTAATGATAAGGAGAAAGTAATAAAGATAGGAAAGTTCCTTGATGATGAAGAACAAGAAGATCATGCAATTTTACTCCATGAATTTCTTGAGCTTTTTGCTTGGAATTATTCGGATATGTCAGGAATCAATGCTAAGATACTGACACACAACATAGTCCTTGTTGAAAATGCTAAATCAGTTATCTACAAAATATACAAAAATCGAATCCTAAGATAGCCTTGATAGTTAAGGGAGAAATTGAAAAACTCCTTGAGGTTGGTTTCATACCTATAGATTATTCTCCTTGGATCTCGAACATTGTTGTAGTCGCAAAACCCAATAATCGTATTAGGATGTGTATAAATTTTCATGATTTGAATAAATCATCTTTAAAAAATAACTTTCCCCTTCCTAATATTGACATGATAGTAGATTCGACTATGGGACATGCTTTTTTTTCATTCATGGATGGATTTTCTAGGTACAATCAAATCTTTATCAACCCTTAAGATCAATACAAAACAGCATTTACAACTATTTGGGGAGCATTTTGTTGAGTCATGATACCTTTTGGATTAAAAAATGTAGGATCAACATATCAATCAGCTATGACATTGATATTTCATGATGATATACATAATATTTTAGAAAGACTATGTTGATGATATTTTATCCAAATATTTAACTAGACAAGACAATGTGAATATCCTCCAGAAGATCTTTGAGAAAATGTGAAAATACAACATGAGATTGAATCTGAAAAAGTGTGTCTTTGGTGTAGATAGTGGAAAACTTTTAGGTTTTATCGTATCTCATAGAGGCATCAAGGTGGACATGAAGAAAATTGATGCTATATTTAACATGCCACCTCCTAGAAACATCTCTCAATTGCATACCTTACAAGGAATAATTCAAGCTATCTGTCATTTTGTAGCATCCTTAGTGGGTCGAACATTACCATTTATACATCTCCTTAAGAAAGATGTGCACTTTGATTGGAACGGGGATTGTAAACAATATTTTGAGAGTTTGAAGGATTATCTCACTACTCCACTTGTTTTACAACCCACTATACAAAATAAGTCATTCATCCTTTACACAGTAGCATTATCCCATGCTCTCACAACATTATTGGCTCAACAAGACAAAAATAGTAAAGAGCATCTTGTTTATTACATTAGTCGAACTTTGATTGATTAAGAGAAACAATATACACTGATAGAAAAAAAATGTTTGGCTCTTGTCTACGCTACTAGTAAGATGATGCATTACTTACTGAATGTTGAAATACATGTGATGACAAAATTCAATCCTCTAAAATAGATTTATCAAGACGCTTAGCTAAATGGGTTATGATGTTAACAGAGTCTAACCTTAAATTCATTTCCCAAAAAGAAATTAAAGGAAAAGCCTTAATCGACCACTTAGCAGAAGCTCCCTCGCCCTTGGCATTACCTAATATAGAAACATTCCCTAATGAGAATGTGTGGACAATTCAAAAAGATGAAGAAGCATGAGAATTATACATTGACGGATCTAAGTGTAGAAAAGGCTCCAACGTCAAGGTTATAATGGTCTCGCCTGCAAGGAAGCCTATTCCCTTAATCTATTGCTTAAATTTCCTATGCACCAATAACACAATAGAATATGAAGCATTAATTGATGGTTTGCACACGATTTTAGCTTTGGGAGTTTGAAGTATTAAGATATTCGGTGATTCGCAATTAGTCATTAAGAAAATAAATGGGACATATCAAGCAAAGCATGATAAATTATCGAAATACAAGGATCTTACAATGAATTTGTTAGAGAATTTTGAATCATTTACCATTGATAACATCCCACGAAAGGATAATCGACATGCAGATGCAATGGAAAGTGCAGCTTCTCTTATATCCCCTCAAGATCCTTCAAAGGATTTCATATTTATTGTCCATACAATTATGAAACCTTCAATCGAATCCAAAGTTGAAGAAGTATTATCAACAACTATGGAAAGCTCTAGTGAATGGTATACACTGATATTTAATTATTTAAAAGAAGGTACCTTTCTTGAACCAACAACTAAGAATACTTGAGATTGTCTTCGAAAACTCACATCCAAGTATATAATTCTCACCAACGTGTTATACCGAAGATCTTTTAACAGTATTTTACTTAAATGCCTTAAAGAATTTGAAATCCCCATAGCACTTGAAGAGGCTCATGCAGGTGCCTATGGTTGTCATTTTGGAGGAAGATCATTAGTTCAAAAACTCATTCGCATGGGATATTACTAGAGACATATAGAAAAATATTGCTTCGAGCATGTTAAAAGATGTCACAAATGTCAGGAACATGGAAATTTAATTCATGTTCCCACTTTTGAGCTTCAAGCCCAAATTCCTATTTGGTTGTTCTCAATGTGGGGATTGGATCTGATTGGATAAATATCACCACCTTCCTCTGTTGGACATACTTTTATAATCACCATGACAAATTATTTCACAAAAATGGGTAGAATTTATTCCCCTCCATTCCACAACTGCTAATGTGATATGCCATTTCATATTGGAATAGACTATTTCTCGCTTTGGACTTCCTTATGTGTTGATTTCAAACAATGGGACGCCATTTAAGAATAATGACATGAAGAAGTTCCTAGAAATATTTAACATACAACATCACTTTTCCACACCTTACTACCCACAGTCAAATGGTCAAGCCGAATAAACTAATAAGACCCTGGAGAAAATCCTAAGACAGTAAACAAACACAATAAGGATTAGCATACACAGTTGGCATATGCATTGTGGGATTACTGTACTAGTATCAGAAAATCCACTAGGACTACTCCTTATAACCTTGTCCATAGTACTGAGGCATTAATTCCCTTGGAGTTATAGATCACTACGTTAAGGATTTCTCTTCAAGGACTTATTGATGACAACACTTATAAAGAACAATGATTACATCAGCTTGAGATGCTTGATGAACAACACATTAACACTCTTGAACATCTCCAAGCTTATGCTAGAAAATTGCAGCGTAGTTACAGCGATCATGTCATCCCTCATGTATTCAACAAAGGTGATTTGGTGTTATTCAAAAATCAATGTAATGTCACTATCGACCCCACTGAAAAAGGAAAATTCAATCCTAATTGGTTAGGACCTTATATAATTAATGAAATTTATGGGTCTAGAGCATATACGATAACATAAATGGATGGTACACCCCTTAAGAAGCCTATAAATGTCGCACATCTATGCTAGTATTATTTCTAATCTTCTTGAATAGTGTGGATGATAAATCAGTGGTGTTAGATTTAGTAGATGATGTTTTATGTGCTCTCGCATTGCTTCGTTCTTGACAAAAAATTATTTGTGTCTTGAATACTAAAGTAATTATTTAAATTAACTTTTAGGTGGTTAATTTAGGTTTCATGCTATTCAAGATATTCTTGTATGTTGTATTAGATTAGATCCTTATATGCATTTAATGTTTTTTAATTAGATCCTAGGTGCATTTAATTTAACATAACATACTTAGTCACAATGTCGCATCTAAGAGAAACTAGAATAAGTTTTAATTAGATCACATAAACATGTTAAATCATGGAGATATTTATTAAATAGTCTTACGTAGATTATTTGATAAATCACATTTCCATTTAACATTAAACACATAAACATAAATACCAAAACATCAAATGATCATATATATATATATATATATATATATATATATATATATATATATATATATATATATATCAAAGTTTTGTGTGCATGCCATCAATATATGAAATGCTAATGAGGTATGTGACTGCTAGATCCCTCGAGATTTGGTGCTCACATCTATCTAGAGGTAGTCCATCAAGAGACGATGGTATGCGATTGCGATCATGAGCCGTCGAGTACATCCAATGCATACTGTAAGAGGGCATATCCACCCTGCTCCAGCAAACTTGTTAGAAACAGGATATGGAAAAGGGCGTAGTTGAACTTTTATAGTAGCAAGAGGGCGTAGTTGAACTTCTACAGCACCAAGAGGGCGCAGTTGAACTTCTCTAGCAGCAAGAGGGCACAGTTGAATTTCTACAGCAGCAATAGGGTGCAATTGCACTTTTGCAACTACAAGAGGGTGCAATTGAACTTCTACAGTAGCAAGAGGGCGTAGTTAAACTTCTGCAGCTGCAAGAGGGTGTAGTTGAACTTCTACAATGAAATGTTAGCAAACAAAGTTTAATCAGGGGCATAGTCACCCTTCTACAATAAAATGTTACCAAAAAAAGTTTAATTAGGGGTGTAGTTGCCCTTCTGCGGTGAAATAGAGGGTGTAATCGCCTTTCTGCAGTGAAACAGAGGGTGTAATCGCCTTTCTGTAGTGAACAGGAGGGCATAGTCACCCCTCTCCAATGACCAAGAGGGCATAGTCGCCCCTTTGCAGTGATCAAGAGGGCGTAGCCTCCCCTCTGCAGTGAACCAGAGGGCGTAGTTGCCCCTCTGCAGTGACCAGGAGGGCATAGTTGCCCCTCTACGACCTATTCTTACCAACAATCTCAACAACAACAAACATAAAATAGAGGAACCCACTAGTGGGTCCCACCGGGCATGCCAGAAATGTGATCCTAAATATTTATCAACCCTAAATATGCAAAAACAACAATGATGCAATGAAAGAAAACACAAAGAGACACCTCAAGATTAGCCTAAGAAATTGTTAACACAAAGAGATAAGATGAAAAAAGATTGAAGAAAATTATACCTTCTCTTTGCAGCTGAAACTCCTTGGTTGGCCCTTGATTTTGATTACTTTGTATGCTCCTTAGATGGCTATTGATGTAGCTAAATGCAAGATTAACTATATGGTGGGATGCAAATGCAAAATGGCTAAAATGGATGGCTAGATGAGAGAAAATGAATGCACAAAATGACAGCATAAGGTTGCTCAAATGACTAAGTGTTCTCCTCTTAAATGCCTTAGAACAGGGGGTATTTAAGGAGAAATTTGAATTCTCTAGAGAATTCAATGGTTAAGATTGAGCCACCAAGGTCAAGATGTAGGGATATGGTGAGTTGAGGACTCACAAGCCCTCACATCTTGACATGTGGAATGTGAGATGGCCAAGGATAAGATGATGTGGAAGTGAGGTGGAAGGGAGGTACATGATGTGTAAGAAGGACATGTACCTTGGAAGTACATTAGGAGATGAGAAGATTCCTTGGAGGAATAAATGTGAATTAAAAATTCACATGCTTAGGAGAATTTAATGGATAAGAGAGGGTCTCCAAAAAGGTGGGAGTTTGTCACATGTGACTTGATGTGACAAGTCAAAAATTCTAGAAGATGCATGGTAAAAGGGGATTCTAGAAGGAATAAAATGTGAATTAAAAATTCACATGGGGAAGAGGGGAACCTAGGGTGAATAAAAAAGAACTAAAAATTCCTTGGGGGATGGGGAGAGTTAACCAAGGTACTGATTAGGCTTAACTAATCAGTAATTAGAGGATAATTAGGGTTTAATGAGGATTAGAAGCCAACTTGCAAAAGTTGGAGGATGTGACACATCCTAATCAAGGATTAGGTGTGCACATCCCTAATGAAGAGATTAGGAGATGATTAGGATTAGATGAAAATGATTGTGAGGAATTAAATAAATGTAATATTTATTTAATTCATTTGATGAAAGGGATTAAGGAGGGTAAGGTATTTAATTATTAATTAAATACCTTAGGGATTTGGTAGAATTAAGGATATTAATTAAATAATAGTAATATTACTTAATTAACTCGATAAGAGGATGTTTAGATGAAAAGTAATAAATTTGGATAAATTAAGTGTCCAAATTTGGATGTCTACATTTTTCCCTCTTTGAGATGGTGTTACAAAGTAGCATCATTTCAAAGAATATTAAAATATAGAACCCAAAGGAGATGGTTTAGATTGGAAAAAATGCCTCAGTCATTCAAAGGAGTGACTAGGAAGGAAAAAAAAGGATGGGGGTGAAGATGAAGATTAGGGATTGAGAATGGAAAAGATGCCCCAGTCATTCAAAGGAGTGACTACAAAGGAAAAAAAATATGGGGGTGAAGATGAAGATTAGGGATTGAGGATGCCCCCTCGAGAGGACATGCGGGATCAAGAGAACACAGATGTGCTCTTGAAATGGATGAGATGATGAAATGGGAGATGAGGAAGAGGATGCAAAGGGATGGATATGAAAGGATGAAAAGGCGACAAGAGGTTGGGAAGCACAAATGGATGCAAGGATGAAGATGATGTTTCCCCAGTCAAGCTACAAGTGAAAATGGGTGGATGATGGATGGAGTGTCGTCGATGAGGGAATGATATATCCTGAAACAACATTAGGATAGGGAATGATACATTCTGATCAGTGTTGATGAAATTGTTTTTATGAGGGAAGGATACATCCCAAAATAACATGAGGATAGGGAAGGATACATCTCGATAAAAAGGGGTGTTGATGAGGGAAGGATACATCCCAAAACAACACCAAAGGATAGGGAAGAATACATCCCGATGATGAGGATGATGATGAGGATGATTGGATCAAGGCTTGTAACAAGGCTGGGGATAGGACCAAGGATGTGATTAGATGATTCGGGCTAAATGGAATGGATGGGGATTGGATAGAGATGTGAGATGAGGATGAAGGATGAATGGATGGGGGGGTTTGACAGATGAGAGGATGAGGGATGCATGCAAGACGATAGAATGGAAAATGAAATGCAATCCTAATGCAATTTTCCATCTTTGGAGCACTGAGTTTTGTTATAGCACAAGACACAAGATGCCAGGGTATGAAGAACCAAGGCCAATTTTTGTCTAATACATAAAAAAAACATACAACAAACAAGAAGGCTATTCCAACACCCCAAAGTCATCAAGACCTTGGTCGGGCCAGGCATTGGAATAACCACAAGCACAAAAGGATGACCCAATGTAACACAAGACCTCAAGAGTCTTGGTGGGTACTACATGGGAAAACCAAACAGACAACAACAAAGAAAAGAAAAAGATCAAGATATGCCCCTATGTTGACCAGTCAAAACATACCATAATATGATGGATCATGGTGGCCTTGACAAGTGATGATAGGGAGCTCAAATGATAAACAAAAGCCAAACATATCAAAATATCGCAATCAATTTCAAATGTCCTTTTCCATAGGATCACAAGGATGGATGGGGTTGATGAGGTCTGTTCGGAAGGATACATCCTGTTGAGACCAATGATGGATACTAACTAAAAGATCGATATGACATAGGATATTCGGAACCAATTGGATCTGTTGATACTAGTGGATCTTGTTTGTTATGAACCAGTTGGATAAGGTCATAGCTTGATGACACGACACAAGGGAGACAAGACATGATACTGACACACCCTAAAGACCTAGGGGCTCGGGGGTTGATCAAAGATTAGCCTTGCCTATGTGAAAGCGCAAAGCCCTCGTAGTTCGATAAAAGGTTTTTGAATAACCATGGATAAAAGCAGAAAGAGGACGATGAAGATTGATGGTGGATGACAAGGACCGGAGGGACAAAAGCAAAGACCGATGATAGATGATAAAGGAGTGGACGGACAGAGCCCCGGGGGCAGATCAAATGATCGACCTTGCCTACATGAAAGCGTAAGGGTAACGTAGTTTGACAAAAGATTAAAATGATGGAACTGATACGATGAAACAGTATAGACCTGTTGGATTGGATAGGATGATGGTGATCACAGGAAGCTCAGGAATGGGATAGTGGTCCAAATCATCAAAATGAATTGGGAGGATGATATGATGATGAGAAAGGATAGGATATTGAAAAGATGTGTAAGAGAAGCAGAAGTGATGGGGATGAGATAAATGGCATTGGGTTGCATGGAGGGAGGCCTATAGCCAAATACCGATGACAAGAGATTGTGAGATGGGATGAGGATAAAGATGAAAGAATGGATCGAGAGATAGGGATGGGGGATGGAAGGGATTGTTTGGATGGATAGGAAGATAAGGATTGGGAGATGAAAGGGATGCTAGGATAGATGGATAGGAAGATAAGGATGGGGAGATGGAAATGCCATTGTGATAGATGGATAGGGAGATGAAGGGATGTTATGATAGATGATGTCTCCAAGGACTATGTCACAAAGGAAGTAGATTCCCCAACTCTAGATATGTCATGTATGATGAGGCATGAGGGATGGAAGACGAGTGGATGGGAAGATAAAGGAGATAATTAGAGGAGGATAGGATGGGTGACTAAGGAATACGATAGAGCACGAATGAAGGGAATGTATACCAAGAGGTGTCCAAAGCATGCATAGATAGGTGCCCCTCTTTTGATCAAGATCACAAGAAGGATGGAGGGATGGGAGATATATGGGATATGATGGTAGGATTTAGAAGATAGGTGGGATGGAGGGGATGAATGAAGAAGACGTATAGCAGGAAGATGGGTGCATAGTTAGAAGCATAACAAGAAGCATAGTGGCTGGAGGGAATGCATATCAGGAAGCTACCCCCAAGTATGGAAAAGGATGGATGGGGATTTACGCATGATGCCTATTTGCCAGGTTTTCATCACGGTACTTATCTAAGGCACTTTTTTTCCAAGTTTTCACCATTGGACGAATTATTTCTCTTTACTTTTTTATTTTCTTTTTGGATTTTTTTTTTTAAAATTAACTTTTTTGGATTTTGTTTGACTTTTTGGATAGCATGCAGAAGGAGATGGATAAGGATAGGGAGGCAGATAAGTGGATTTAGAAGAAATGCAACAAGGAGATGGATGAAGGATTCAAGCATCAAGTTCCATACAAGGTGTTAAGAGCCCATGTTTGAAGTGACTGTTAGATATTGGTACAACCATATTAGGATAAATGGATTATGCAAGAGGATGAATTAGAGAGATTTCATGGGGGAGGTATGTGGGATAATGGATGGGGGGATAGAAAGGGTATGGATAGAATGATGGGGTAGGTGTGTAATGGGGTGGTGATTTCAAGACCAACATTGGAACATATGGTGATGGATGTAAAATGATAAGAGGATTAATGGATGGAGAATGCAGGGATAATGGAGGTGATGGGATAGTGAATTTTGGGACATAAGGACCCAAAACAGATTGAGGAGATGATGGGAGTGTATGATTAGCTTTTGGATTAGCAACTTTCAATGTTGTTACAAATTTTTCATCTGAAGGTGTTGCATCTTTTTTCTTTGGGATCCACATGGTTTTGATCTTTGCTTTGGTGGACCTTTGCGGGCTACAGACTTGATTTTGATTTTGGATTTTATTTTTCTTTTCTTTAACATGTTGTTTAGAGGGGACATGAGAAGCTTTAGATTCATGTGGATGTTTAAATTGATGAATTTTTATTTTGGCATCCAAAGTGCTTTTAATAGAAATGGGATGGGTGTAAGGAGAAGGATGGTGTGGAATGATGGTGGTAGGTTCTTGAGGATTATATGTGGATGGAGGATGTGCGGGTATGTGCCTTTGTTGATCCTGAATATGGGATATAAGAGTGGTATGTTTATGATGGGTTATATGGATAGGTGATGGATGGATAAAAGGATGAATAGGACAAGATTGAGGAGGTGATTTTGGGATATAAGGGCCCAAAATGGACTTAGGACTTGGAGAATACATGGACGGGGTAGATGGAGGATGGGAGATGGTGGATGGAGGGATGTAAGGACCCAAGATGGATGGAGTAGATGAAGGATGGGAGATGGTGGATGGAGGGATGTAAGGACCCAAAATGGATGGATCAGATGAAGGAGGAATATGGACGGTTGTTTTGAGGTGATATGATGGAGGAGGAGGGATGGTAGCAAATGATCTGGTGGAGCGATGGGAAGAGCCTATATTTCTTGTGGAAGAGGCTCGTTTAGGACGTCTAGAAGTTGTACCAACATCTTTAGATTGTAAGTCTTGAGAAATAGGTCCAAGACCTTGCATGAAGATTTGTTCTTTGACTTGGATGGGCTCTAAAATACCTTGCTCATGAATGCTTAAACTTTTTCCTTGATAGTTCATGTTCTGGAACATTCGATCCATGATAGGATTTTTGATATTATGGAAGAATGATGCGAGTCCATTATTAGGTGGGAGAGGATGGGTGGTATATATGTTTTGTTTTTCTTTTGCAAGGAGGCCACCATGGAAGAATGTGAGAGTACCAAGAGGATATACAAGTGGTGAGGGGACTATAGGTTTAGGCGATGATGGAGGATCAAGAAATGGAGATGAGGGGATAGCAGCATCTTGATCGAGACAAGGGAGTGGTAAGGGGTCAAGAGAGAGATTAGGTGACATGATAGGATCTGGATTTGTGGTAGCGGGTGATGGAGATGGAGATAAGGGCTCAAGAGAGAGAAGTGGATCATGGGATGAAACAGATGGGAGATTATGATCTTGAGATGGGCTAGATGGGTTGACAGGATCTTGATGTGAAAAATGGGATATGCTAGCATGCTTTGGATCGGGCTCTTGGAATGACTCATCTTGTGTGGGTGGTATGATAATGGGGTCTTGAAGGGACTCTTCAAGTGGGGGAGATGGAAGGATGGAGGATTCATGAGGTTCATGGAAATGGGTTTCAGTGTTACTAGGAGTGGGAGGAGTGGATTGGATTTGGGTATCTTCGATGGAGTGGGTGGATCTAGGAGTAGAGGTAGTGGATTGGACTTGGGTGTCTTCAATGGATTTAGTGGCTCTTAGAGTAGGAGATGGGGGTTCAATGGATTGAGTGGGTTTGATGGTTTGAGTGGTGCTAGGGGTGGTAGCATCAATGATAGGTGTGGGATGGAATGGTTCCACAATTTCAAGTGGTGGAGTTGGGGATGTCTTCTTGTCATAAGTCCTTGGAGAACTTTTGGAGTGAGGAACTTGCATACTCGGGGCTGAGATGGTGTGATAGGAATGATGAAGGATTAGGGATGGGTGGAGGACTAGCATTATGGATTGGCGAGCTAAGGTTAGATGAAGGAATTGGATTGGATATAGGACTAGGAGTAGATGGAGGATTAGGATTGGATGGGGGGTTAAGGTAGGGATATTGGAATGGTGAATTAGGATATGAGGATGTGGATGTTATATTAAGACAAGAGGATGTGGCTGGTGGATTGTAGTAAGGATATTGAGATGGTGGGTTAGGATAGGAAGATTGAGATGGTGGATTAAGATAGAAAGATGTGGATGGTGGATTAGGATAGGGAGATGTGGATGTTGGATTAGGGTAAGTTGATGGGGGTGTAGGATTAAGATAAAAAGGTGTGGACGTAAGATTAGAATAGGTTGATTGGTATGGAGGATTAGGATAATGGGACATGGATGAGGGAGTGTAAGAGGAGTATTGGATTGGAAAATTAGGATAAGAGGATGCAGGTGTTGGATAAGGGGACGATGTAGATGAAGGATATGATGAATATGCAGACGGGAAAGATATTGGACATCCCTTGTCAAAGGTAGCATAAGCAGCATGATTAGGCATGGGTGAAGAAATAATGGGATAGCATGAAGGGGTGATTGGATTTTTGGAAGCGGGTGGAGAAATTTTACTAGTGATGACAACGTCAAGGGGATCTATGTCATATACCTCTTGATCGACAAGAATTTCATTATTGTCATTGACGTAATTAGGGTTTTGTTGATGATGTTTTCTGTACAGCAACTCAGACAGAATATGAAATCCTATCTCTCTTGAAAGGTAAATCTCTATCAACAAGCCTCAAGAGATAACCCCAAGGTCTCTAATGTCAGGTCTTGACAATGCATAAACAACTCAGTGATAAATGTGAAAATGTTGGTAATCACAAAGGGACCTTACTACAAGCAAAGACTGAATCTTGAATTTATCAAATCTAGCAATGTAATGATACTTCAATCCTAAATCTAACCCAGATAATAAATAAATAACAAAAGGTTAGGGTTTCAGAGAGATTCCTAAATTTAACTACTCCTAATATTAACAATGCAAATGATGAAATACTTGAAATGGACCAATCCCTCATATTCTGCTACATTATTGGTACAATGAAATTGAAGTCTATGAGAAGCAAAGAAAGTTTTACCTCTTGGACTGATTAGCTCAAATCCTACTCCATCTCCTTGCTTTGATTTGGATCCATCAAACCTTAAAGTCCAACAACTAGCAACTGTAGATTTCCTTACTGTGTCTCTTGCACTGTTGTTGCTGGAAGTTTCCTCAGAAAGCACCACTTTCTTTCCTTTAGGGTCCTCCTGAACATTCTGGATATCAATTTTGACTGCTGTAGTGGGATTGATACACTTTTGCACTTGTTCCACTGTAGTCTAGCATAAGCAACAATCCAGTTTAGAATGGGAAGCATTATGAACCCTACACCAATTTGGCAAGAGAAAATCTCTGAAATTCATCTTTCTGCCCAACTGAATCTAATCCTTAATGCACTTATGAATGAATTCTTGGAAATTATCTAGTAAACTGAGCTGATTATCTTCAGGATCATTGTCATTTTCAACTGGTTCCACCAAGGCTTCAGTACTACTGGATTTTTTTTAAGTTCAATAGGCGTTGTGTGGAACATAAGGACTTCCTCTACATCAGATTCCTCAAAAGGGGCTGCAAGCACATAATTCCCCATGCTTACCTAAGATATCAGAATTTCATTAGAGGTATTTTGATATTTTGTAATCATGTATCTCATCCTAGGTTCCCTTTCAATTCTGATCTGATTTGGCACTCCCTTCTAGGGAAGCCACATATGAGAGTGATCAGTTGAGACATATCCATTCAAGGCCCTGGTAAAGTCTCTTCCCAGAATCAGGCCATAAGCATCAGGTATATCAGCCCCCTGTATATTAATGACCTATTGAATCCTAGGATCAAAAGCAACCTGCACATGAATCATATTTAATTCCCCTACAACATTAACTTCAATCCTATCCAGTTGAGTAACTTTGTTCTGGGAATCAACAAGAGTAATACCCAAAGCTCTATAGACACCAAAGGGCATTACATTGGTGGAAGCACCTGAATCTAACAAGCAATTGTGCAATTTTTTACCAAATATGCAGACAAAAATCAAGAATGGAGGAGTATCCATTTTCCCTTGAAACAGAGCCACAGGAGTATCCACTTGAGCAACCTGAGTCCTATCTTTCTCTTTTCCCTTATCTCCAGGAGGCACATGAACTTGATCATGAGTCTGATTTTTCCTTCCTACTGACTGAGATGTTTTATTGACACTTTCACTAACTGGTCTATCTTGTGATATCAAATTTTCATTATAAGCTCCTAGAACTGCATTCCTAATGGTTGGAACTCTGAATAATTTGAATGCAAAGAGGCTTACCTTTAGCTTCTTGAGCTCATCTGCAACATACATGGCTAGTTGTTCCTCACTCAGATCAGTTGGAGTCTCTTTTGGGTATTCCACCACCCTATCTTTGCTTGCTTCAACATTCTTTCCTTTTGATGGATCCATTTTTGCTTGATATTTAGAGAAATATTGCCTCGACACTGGAGGATATGGCAGATTATTACTGGCATTAGGATCTAGAGGTGTTGTGAAGTTGTTTGGTGAAATGGAAGTAGTGAAGGGACCTCCAACCTGTGGACGTCTATGTGGCATGTCCGTCAAATCATACTTCTTGGCAAGTCTCTGGAAAGTCTGTACTTCTTGAACATAAGCTTCTTCTTCATCCATGGGGCCATTGTCATTCACTGGATTTTCAGCAAACAACCATGAAATCTCATCTCCATTGCACATTTGATTTGCCTCTTCCCTAATCTAGTATGATTCTTCTTCAAGAAAATTTTCTTTGCTTGGTGGAAAAGGAACATAATTCAGTACTAACACTGATGAATCATAGGGAGTAGATGGCACCATTTCCTAACCACTTGCATTGTTCTCCACTTCATACTAAAAAATTGAAGCTGCTATCTAGAACTCTTGAAAATATAACTCAGAATACTGACTTATTTTATGGAGCCTACACCATCCTGATAATGCAGCCTCAGCTAAATATACGCCATTTGAAGACTTCTCTTGATTAACTAGTTGATCCAATGGGGTTGGGAATCCTCCATTGTTAGGCCTAGTATTCCAAGTCCTGTCCTGTCTAGGTTGTTGTCTCATGTCGAATCCTTGTCCACCAACTTTCCCTCTATCAAAGTTCTGGCCTGAGGATTGTCCTTTATCAAAATTTTGTCCTCTTTCATTATTCTACCCTCTTTCATTGTTATACCCTCTATTGTTGTTGTATCCTCTGTCATTGTTATATCCTCTTTCAGGATGTTGCCCTCTATCAAAATGTTGTCATTGTTGATTTTCTCGACTTTCTTTGCTATAATTGGACTGCATATTTCTCTGAGCAGCTTGCAACTAACTGTTCTGGTTCCTCAAGTAAGTCACCTCCATATTCAGCTTCTTCACTTGTTCAGATAATTCATCTAGTCTCTCCTTGTCAGAATTTTTGTATGGAGGTTGGTTCACATTATTTTGGGGATATCCTACTACAGTATTGGCATTCAGTGATTGGCTTAATACTTTAAAATTCTGCAGGTATGGGGGATAGCTAGCATGAGGTTGTGGATGCAGAGGTTGGTTTGAATTTTTCTAGGGATAGTTGATTGTGGGTGGAACTTGACTCATAGGAGGTCCTAGGTGAGGGACCAGAGGCAACTGAGGTGTTGGTTTCATGATGGGAGTATGATTAGCAAGAGCTTGGTTGAGAGCTAGGATTTTCCCTGAGTGAGCAGTGGGTCCTAATGATGGAAAAGGGCCAGACAAGTGTTTCCTTAAAGCAGTGCTAACCTTCACAGCCTCATCATATGCATCAAGTAGGGTAGTAGGTGGGTTGTTTCTCCATTTCATGAAGGTGGTCATCAGACTATCAAGTCCCTCATAATAGACTTCTAAAGCAGTGGGCACATCAACATCATAAGAGGCATGCAGTCTGGTATAGGCATGATGAAACCGGTTGTTGAAGGACCCTATAGGCTCATGGACTTCTCTCTTAACATTAGTGAACTAACGGTAGAGCTCACTAGGACTAATGGGAATCCTAAACTTCTACAAAAATGTAGTCTCTAGTTCAGTCCAATTTCGAATAGATCTAGCAGGCAAATGGTTGTACCAATAGAATGCATCCTCTCCTAGGGAATAAGGAAAAATCCTACATGCTACATCTTCATGGTTAATCCCTCTATCCCTAAGGCAAGTCTGAAAGACCCTGATGTGTTCCTTAGTAGTTCTATTGGGATCATTAACATGGAACTTTGAACAGAAGTGCTCAGGGTTCTTGGGCATGACATTGTAATTAGCAAAGGTCAATGGAGATGGGTTATTAGCCAAGAAAGCTATTGGCGGAGGTGGGGGTGGTAATGGTTGATTTATGGTTGGATGAGGTTGTTGGATGGGAATGTCCTCAGACTCAGACCCAGATGAACTTGATGAAGATGAGAATGATGGAGATGATGGAGGTGATTGGATGGATGATGATTCTCCCCTTCTGCTAATCCTTCTTGACCTAGTAGGGGCTAGCAATTCTTGAAATTCCTCCTCTCCTAGAGTAGATCTGGTTCTTCTGAATCTTTCAGGAGAGATGGCTGACATAAATTGATCCAACTTAGCTTATTCAGGCCCTCCTTCTAGCGCCAATCTATTGATGATGTTTTATGCACAGCAAAACTCAAACAGAATATGAAATCCTATCTCTCTTGAAAGGTAAATCTCTATCAGCAAGCCTCAAGAGATAACCCCAAGGTCTCTAATGTCAGGTCTTGACAATGCATAAACAACTCAGTGATAAATGTGAAAATGTTGGTAATCACAAAGCGACCTTACTACAAGCAAAGACTGAATCTTGAATTTATTAGATCTAGCAATGTAATGATACTTCAATCCTAAATCTAACTTAGATAATAAAGGAATAACAAAAGTTTAGGGTTTCAGAGAGATTCCTAAATTTAACTACTCCTAAGATTAACAATGCAAATGATGAAATACTTGAAATGGACCAATCCCTCATAAACTAATTCCTGCTTGACCAAGATAAATTTGCAATCTTACAAAAACAGTGCAATCTTCTAAGGTATTAAATATTTTTAGATCATGAACATTCATCCAAGACAACCCAATTGCAATTGAAATGAATAAATCTCCACAATTGAACTAAGCACAATGAATATAAGGTCCAGGCTGACTTTGCAAAGCAACTAACAATTAGCTAGCTGCAAAAAGTATGGACCAGGGATTGCTGCAACACTTCAAGCATTAAACCATAAACACCATTGAATCAGATCTAACATACATCTAATAACCTTGAGAAACTTAAAAGATAGAATCATAAGAACCATGCAAGATAAGTCAACACAAAAGAGATCACCAAAAAATCACAATGTCTTCAATTGTATTGAATCACTTAATGTCAGCAACAATTCTAATGTTCTGTTACAGCACTTGCTCAGAAATTGACTAACTTCTAACATAATTTTCTCTTGTATCAAACTAAATATCTGTCTATTCTATTCTATCTATCTCCTTTACAAATGAGGTGAAATACCAAATTTATAGAAAACCCCAGACCATGTCATCCCAACTAATGTTTACAATAATAACTGGCCACAAAATAGGTCAGCCAAGGAGAATTCAAAATAAAATGAATTAGCATTAAATGCTTGAACTCAATCTAGGTCATCCTGGGATCTTCAATACAATTCAAACTTTAACTACCCTCTCTAAGTTGGCCAAGGGTAGAGTAACCAATATTTGAATTTCTCTCATAGATTCAACATCATCTCTTGAGTGCCTAGCGACCTCAAAATTCAGCCTTCACTCAGCAAAAACCACCATCAATGATATCTAAATAACATGAAGATCAGGATTATCCCATCACAAATAACATATTCATCATTCAAACAAATCTGAGCAAAGATCGAAATCAACCCAGAAACATCGTTAAATTGTATTCTACATAGTTCGGGATTTTCACCCCAACCGCGGAATCCAGGCCAGGCGGATTTTCCCAAAGAAGGCACAAAACAACAATTGATCATTAAAAATGAATAAAGGATGCATAAACATTGTGTAATTTATCAATTTAGAGCATGGAATGATAAGTATTCATCATTAAACTCATTCAATTCACTAGATTTCCATGCTTCACAAAGCTTCCTAGAAAATTTGGAAAATTTTGGCCGGACCGGAATTCCTCGAAGTCACCAAAACTCTGAATTTTGATGCACACCCTAGAACACAGAAGGCTAGATGGAATCCAGGAAAATCCGAGGATGTGGAAATTCCGCGAAGTCCTCGAAATCCCGAAAAACCACTGTCACATATGATTTGAACCTGAGGCGATCAAATGCTCATGAGTTATGAATCCCCTAAGCTCGACTCAAACCCAATTCATGTTTTCCATTAATTCCCTTTGGATTGAGACTATCCAAGGCGCCAAATGATGAATGTTCACAAAAAATCAAGGATGCCCTAGATTGGACTACTAAAACCTCCGCCATGGGTGAAAGGAACTGGCTCAAATTAAACTTGGATTGAGCATGAACACAACATTCTATAATGTGGAACATCATTAAAAGGACCCTGAATGACCAATAATTAACACTTCAAAGGTAGGGATCAAAATTACATACCATAAGTAGATCAATTCAACCACAAAGAAAATACGCAGTGAACTAGGATTCCCTAGCAACTAGATCAACTTGAATGCAAGAAATCCAAGTGTCCCAGCAAGAAAATCAATGAATCCAAATGCCCAAATCACCAAATCCCAAATGCAAAAGCAATACACAACGAAAGATGGGAGAAAATGGTGCAAAAATGAAGCCAACAAGACAAGCTAGAGAAGTTCGAAAACCCGACGAGACAACGGACTTCCAGAAAAATCCGGCCATTGCGGAATTCTACGAAGACCAAATATTCTTGAACCACCGCATTTAGCCAGAGTCTAAATGAAATCCAGGAAAATCCGGACGGAGCGGATTTTCCCAAATTTTGCCTAGAACTTAAGTTTTTCAACATGCAACATGGGGGAAACACTTGGGAAAGTAAAATAAACATTTTAAGCTCGTTCCAAGGCAATGCAAATCCTCAAAATCAAAGGGCCAAAAACACAAAAGCGAAAGCAAAAGAGGGTCCCTAATTTCAGCGAGGCGTGTGTGCAAAAAACTGCACAACAGGTTTCCCTTGACTACTATTGATGGAGGATAAGGGTTCATGATGATGAAAGGATAAAGAGGAAGGATCAAAGATTTTAGATGGAAACGGACTAAAGCTCAAGTCAGGATTTAGGTCAAGCTCAGATCAGGATTGGATTAAAGATCAGATTACGATGATTGGATGATGCGATGGGATTGATTCTGATTTGAATATCAAAGGATGACTACGACACCGAATCTACCTCAAGATGGAAGTAGATTGATTGGATCAAAGGTGATCAGATAGGGATGTGACTAGATTGGATTGGATAAGATCGATTGATGATTGATAAGATCGACTGACGGATCAGATAGGATGACAAAAGGGACTATAAACCTCGTTCTGAGATTACCCTAGGTGGCTTAGGATACTGATTGATCAGATTAAAGGATAAAAAGATGATTGCAGCACTGAATTCACCTTGAGATTGAAGGTGAATTGATTGGGCCAATGATGATGATTAACTTAGAATGGGTGAAAATCCTAAGCAGATGTTGATGATGACGATCAATTCAGACACTTAGGTTAATTCGGATAATAACTTGAAACAAAGTTCAATGGATTTGGATGGGGAAACGATAAGGGATGTGTAACCTAGAGATGCTTGAGGATGATGTATCGATACAATTCAGATGATGAATGAATGAGCTCAGTGGAATTTGGATGGACCAAAGCTCAGATTGGGATTAGATTAAAGCTCAGATTAGGATTGGATTGAAGGATATGATGGGATCGGTTCTACTGGTCGGATTCGGGAACTGGATCTATTTATTGTCTGTTTTCCATTTTTTTGTTGAAGAGGGGAAAATTTTCCCTTCTGGGGTGGATCTGCCTCATAGAGGGGCGAATTTTCCCTTCTGCAGGGAAAATTTTCCCCACTACAAGGAAGATTCGCCCCACTGTAGGGAAAATTCACCCCATTGCTTTTGGACTTTCTGCGTGGGTAAACAAGTTGTTAGAATGAAGAGACGGGTGATTGGAATAGGGTGTTAGATAATCAGATTGAGGAAATAGATGATCGGATTTGGGAAAAAAAATGATAGGAGTGGATGAATAAGCACTTGAAACTAGTAAATGATTGCTTAGAATGGATGGACTCTCAAGTCACAAAAATCAAGGCTTGAAACGAGTAAACAATTGATTAGAAAGGATGAACAACTCTCAGAATGAAGAGATGGATACTTGGAATGGATGAAAGATTACTCAAAATGAGTGAACAGAGGATCGAAAGGGATGAAAGACTACTTGGTCGAATAGATGTTTGGAATGGTTAAATGAAGGTTTGGAATAGCTAAACGAAGGTTTGGAATGATAAAATGGAGGTTTAGAATGATCAAACGAGGGTTTCGGAGGTTTAGAATAACAAAACAAAGGTTTGGAATGATTAAATAAAGTTTTGGAATGATTAAATGATGGTTTATAGGCTAAATAGAGCTAAACGGGGCGATTTTGACTATTCAGGAGCGAAAATTTGCCCCACTGCAGTAAACAGGAGGGAAAATTCGCCCCACTGCAGCAAACAGAAGGGAAAATTCACCCCACTGCAGTAAACAGGAGGGAAAATTCACCCCACTGCAACAAATAGAGACTTGGTTTTGATGAAAATGACTATGGCAAGACTTAAAATGACAACAATAAGGTTAATTTGTCAAAAAGTTTATTGGTTTCTCACAAGAAAGCACTTTCAAACAAGCACAATCCTATGATTAGTATTAAGGGTATGGCCAATAAAGGTCTTAATCTAGGATGCACAAGGTGTCTAGGGAGTCCTCGATATACTCTCAGTACGTGAGGCACAATTGTAAACACCAGTCCATCACAAGCGTGAGTCGAGAACCCCAACGAGATATTGAAGGGCTCGGACCAACTCTTCACGTCTATCTAGGTATCACCCTAGCTTCGACGCTCCACCAATTACGATGGGACTGGATTGGGGTACAGCTTTCACTCTCCCCCCTTTGTATACCCTACTGGTACGCATGGTTGGAATTGTCCCTTGGGTTGATGAAATCCCCAAGCAGGTTCCACTAGAAAGAAGGCACTAATTGTTCCCAACTACTCCCTAGGCTCACACAAAGTGCAAGGGGAAAGTGAAAACAAACTAATGCCCACTTGGGTGACACAAAAAAATAGACACAGCAAGAAATGAATATTACTTCCCCTAATTAAACTATGTTCTTAGATTAACGAAAACAACAAGGATAGCTTTTAAAATCTGAGCAAACAGATAGCCTTGCAAGCAAATGTTAGTTGTTTTATCCTTCGTTCTTCACCAATTACATAAGAATATGTTGCAAAATGTTAGAAAAAACATAAATATCCTTGCAAAAAAAATGTTAGGGGGTTAGGATATGAAAACAGCAAAAAACAGGAGCAAAAACTAAGCTAAATGGTTGTTTTACCTCTCAAAATGTGTTGTTTTGGGGCGTATTTGCCCCTTTGCGGTAACCAGGAGGGAAAACTCGCCCCATTGTAGTAACCAAAAGGGAAAATTCACCCCTCTGCAATGACCAGGAGGGCATAGTCACCCCTCTGCAGCAAATTTGTTAGAAACAAAATATGGAAGAGGGCATATATGTCCCTCTGCAGCAAACTTGTTTGAAACAAAATATAGAAGAGGGTGTATCCGCCCCACTGCAGCAAACTTTGTTAGAAATAGAATATGGAAGATGGCGTATCCACCCCATTGCAGAAAACTTGTTAGAAACAGATATGGAAAAGGGCGTAGTTGAACTTCTGCAACAGCAAGAGGGCGTAGTTGAACTTCTGCAGCAGCAACAGGGCGCAGTTGAACTTCTACAGCAGCAAGAGGGCACAGTTGAACTTCTGCAGCAGCAAGAGGGTGCAATTGAACTTATATAGCTGCAAGAGGGCATAGTTGAACTTTTACAGAAGCAAGACGGCATAGTTGAACTTCTACAGCTGCAAGAGGGCACAGTTGAACTTCTACAGTGAAATATTAGCAAACAAAGTTTAATCAGGGGTGTAGTCACCCTTCTGTAGTAAAATGTTACCAAACAAATTTTAATCAGGGGCATAGTCGCCCTTCTGTCATGAAATAGAGGGTGTAATATCCTTTCTGCAGTGAAACAGAGGGTGTAATCGCCTTTCTGTAGTGAACAGGAGGGCATAGTCGCCCCTTTGCAGTGACTAGGAGGGCGTAGTTGCCCCTTTGTAGTGACCAGGAGGGCGTAGTCACCCCTTTGTAGAGAACCAGAGGGCGTAGTCGCCCCTCTGCAGGATTAGGAGGGTGTAGTCGCCCCTCTGTGACCTATTCTTGCAAACAATCTGAACAACAACAAATGTAAAATAGAGGAACCCACTTGTGGGTTCCACTGAGCATGCCAGAAATGTGATCCTAAATGTTTATCAACCCTAAATATGCAAAAAAAATAATGATGCAATGAAAGAAAAAACAAAGGGACACCTCAAGATTAGCCTAAGAAATTGTTAACACAAAGAGATAAGATGAAAAAAGATTGAAGAAAATTATACCTTCTCTTTGCAGCTGAAACTCCTTGGTTGGCCCTTGATTTTGATTACTTTGTATGCTCCTTAGATGGCTATTGATGTAGCTAAATGCAAGATTAACTATATGGTGGGATGCAAATGCAAAATGGCTAAAATGGATGGCTAGATGAGAGAAAATGAATGCACAAAATGACAGCATAAGGTTGCTCAAATGACTAAGTGTTCTCCTCTTAAATGCCTTAGAACAGGGGGTATTTAAGGAGAAATTTGAATTCTCTAGAGAATTCAATGGTTAAGATTGAGCCACCAAGGTCAAGATGTAGGGCTATGGTGAGTTGAGGACTCACAAGCCCTCACATCTTGACATGTGGAATGTGAGATGGCCAAGGATAAGATGATGTGGAAGTGAGGTGGAAGGGAGGTACATGATGTGTAAGAAGGACATGTACCTTGGAAGTACATTAGGAGATGAGAAGATTCCTTGGAGGAATAAATGTGAATTAAAAATTCACATGCTTAGGAGAATCTATGGATAAGAGAGGGTCTCCAAAAAGGTGGGAGTTTGTCACATGTGACTTGATGTGACAAGTCAAAGATTCTAGAAGATGCATGGGAAAAGGGGATTCTAGAAGGAATAAAATGTGAATTAAAAATTCACATGGGGAAGAGAGGAACCTAGGGTGAATAAAAAGGAATTAAAAATTCCTTGGAGGATGGGGAGAGTTGACAAGGTACTTAGGTTTAAATCAAGTAATTAGAGGATAATTAGGGTTTAATGAGATTAGAAGCCAACTTAAAAGTTGAGGATGTGACACATCCTAATCAAGGATTAGGCATGTGCACATCCCCAATGAAGAGATTAGGAGATGGATTAGGATTAGATGAAAATGACATGTGAGGAATTAAATTATTAATTCATTTGATGAGAAGGGATTATGGAGGGTAAGGTATTTAATTATTAATTAAATACCTTAGGGATTTGGTAGAATTAAGGATATTAATTAAATAATAGTAATATTACTTAATTAACTCGGATAAGAGGATGTTTAGATGAAAAGTGATAAATTTGGATAAATTAAGTGTCCAAATTTGGATGTCTAGAGAACCTATATGAGTATCCTTTTATGAAACAATTTATTGTTTGGATTTTTTTAGCTTACATATGCATGTAGAGTCATATGGGTGCTAAAGTGGGGGATAAATATAGTGTAGAAAATTGTACGCTCTTGAAAATAATGCAATTTCACACTTAATTTGGACCTATTTTAGCACCCTTGCATTAAATACCCCTTCATTTCATCATTAATAGGCCCCTAAGACCCTTTATTTCAAATCTCGAGGCTTATTTCAGCTAAAAACTTGACAAAAACATCAAAAACACTAAAAATCTTAACAACCTACCCCAAAAATCTAGGGTGGGACTCATATGCCACCTTGGGCATATGAGTCCCCCTAGGTGGGACCCATATGCCAGGGCTAGCATATGAGTCCCATTTGGGGCTTTTGTAGGGTTTGAGCAGGAAAATCAACTTTTTAATTCAAATGTTTGGTTGATGTTGGCTTTTGAGATCTGAATAACAGTAAATTAGGTGTCAATGCCTATATAAGTAAGTTTCTAGGTCATTATTTCATCTAAGAAAGCATTTTCAAGAGAAATTTCAAGGTCCAAGCGTTCAAGAGTCTTCAAGCATTCTTTCACAAGAGCATTCAAGTTTCAACAGAGAGTAAAGTTGAAGTCTTGGAGCAGCATTAAAGTATTTTAGCAAGTCTTCAAGCTCACTTTCATTCAAGATCTAGCATTGTCAAGGGTTGATCATGGTTGTCTATGGTGAATCATGATGGATTCTAGGTTGGGGAGATGCAACTAGCCATCAAGTCAAGCCTAATGGCTTGTTTCCTAAGTGATTACATCTTCCATTTTCACTCTACATTCAGCCTAAGGAAGGTACAAGAATTATGAGTACTCATTTGGGTGATTAGAGATCTCTCAAAGTGAGTTATTCATCGTTCAAGCTTCATTCATGCATCTCATTCTTGCACATTAGAATAGGGTTGCATTGCATTTCATATTTCCAAATCTTAGACAAACTTAAGGTTAGGGTTTACATTCCTATTTGCATCCAAGTTTCATTATTTCTATCAAGGTTTAATTACCAAACTAGGGGTTTGACCAAGGAAAATCCCCAATAAGAAAATCAAGTCTACATTTTGTTTTGCAGGTATTTTTATAGGTTCAGACATGGAAATCAGTTCGGGAGGGAAGAACAGAGATTGGAGCACAAATCTAAACTTTTAATTCCTAAAAAAGTGGGATAGGACTGATGCGCCAGAAGTGGTGTATGAGTCACACTATAGGAAGTTTTTCCAGATTTTTGCAGTTCCAAATACCTTTTTTTCTAGAAACATGTACATTCTTAAGTCATTTAATGAAAGATTGCATTACATTAAGTTTAAGAATTTTGATTTACATTGCATTTTTCTTTCCAAGTCCTAAATTGGTGGTGAACCCCTCATTAATTTACAATTGGCCCCTAGGACATCACTATTGCAAGATCTCTTTCTCCTTTGCATACTTGAGGTTGAGATCTCTAGGGTTATCCTTGAATGAGAGTGTTTGAGTTTTTTTGTTCTATCTCCCAAGCATAGAACCCCCAACAAAATTCTTCCTTTCATGACCTCTTCACCCTTCATAGAAAATGAGTGATAGGAGACAAATAACCAACCTAAAACAACTTGTAGCTAGTCACTTTCATTCTAATCCCACTCAATCTACTCATAAACTTCAAGCTTCAATAATTTTGAACTTTCATCAAGGACCAAATAACTAAAAACTAAAATGATTTGGAAACTTCCTATAATAATTACTTCTTCAAATAACTCCAAACTATTTTTGAGTGACCCTTTTAATACATTAAAAATAAAATTGTAACTAGACAAGATCATAATTGTTGAGCTTGTCTTCTTTTTTAACTACACTATCCTACTGAGTATCCCCTTAGTCATACATTAATTTATATTTTTCACAAATCAAATATTATTGCCCCTAGCCATTTATCTAATAATTTCTACAAAATATGGGAGATAAAATGGGGTGAAATCACAATACTATGTCTCACTTTTTTCCCAAGATGGGCATTTACATCAGTGTTTTTAACTGAGTCTTCATCTTTTGAGACCTATAAGCTAAACTGTTAAAAATTTGAAGATGATGTGAACTAATGCTTTGTGGAAATTTGTGTGTAGATTCTAAATTTATTTTTTTTCAATTTTTTGAAATAAATCATGAATCTATCAACATCTCCTTTAATAACTAGTTTTAAATAGAAAACAAAATTTTTAGAAAGTAATGTTTTTGTCGTATAACATAACATTTTTTCTATAAAGGATTAAATTCTAATTTTTGAAATATAGATTCTCAACATCAATATATCTAGGGAAAGGATATTTTATCATAATTTTTTGTTGCATATTTTTTAAATAATTAATTTTTGAAGTCACTATAACTATAATTTTGACATATATGTGTGTGTCATACAACCTAACTTGTTGTGTATATATCAAAATACTTTTTTTTGGGTGAAACAAGGATATCAATACCTAGGGAAAGGGTATTTTTTGAAAAAAAAATACAATGGTTTACTATTTTTCCACCTCTGCACAACAAAGAGCTTGATGTTCAAAGAAAAACCTATGTTTAGTAAAAATTGAAAATTAAATACATGATAAAATAAAAATATATCAAAACTATACTTGTTGGAAATCTCGTTTCGAAGGATACAATCTTGTAAGATATAATTTTTAGATGGTGTTATTTAATCCCTCAAAAGGTAAAGAAATTTTGGTTTTTCACCAGCATTTTGATAGGTGTGAAGGAGACTCCATTGTGGGTATGATTTAATACTAAAGGGGTTCTATCCAAGGGGGTCTTATCTATCCCTCTTCAATTAAAACCCTTTAGATGGAGCCTCTGAAGACTTAAACCATTGGTTTTTTTCTAAAAATAGTGATTTCAGGCAAAAATCAGCACATCCCAAAAGTGAGACACACTATTGTGGCAACACCCATTGTAATATTCTTTGAAAGTATTTAAAAATTTCTTCAAGGATATCAAAATGTAACATCATTTAGGTTTCAAGAATACAATTTATTACCCAATGGGAAAAATATTCGTCAAATGACCAATTGTGGTCAAGAATTTTGGCCTCTTCATATTGGTTCTTGTGTAATTCCCCTATTAAACCTTTCATCTGAAGCATGAGAGTTTCTTTATCCTACTCAAACATGGTGTTTGAAGAAGTATGAGATGTTAAAGATTCATCCATAATAATCTTTATCCTATTCATTGAATGGTGCAATACTCACTACTAGAGAAGTGGAGTATGGTGTATTTGTATCCCCTAGCCATCTCACATTTATGTTTCCCCTTAACTCATTTAAGTATTGATCTAATTGAGTTTTTTTATATTTTGTATCTACAACCCAAATAGCTAGTGTCTCATACAAGTTATACTTAATCTAGATCCAAAGTAGAGACCCTTATCTTTCTCTTCACTTCTTCGAACATCCTCATTATCATCCTACCATTTGATGGTATCTAAGGCTTTAGCAAAAGCTATATCCCAACCTATTAGTAGAAAGCACCCACTTTCCTTAACTAATCCCATCCCTGATTTGGTGTCATCTTAGACAAATAAAAATAAATATCCTTCTAGATACTTTTGGAAATACCTTCCTCACTACATTCGTCTTCTTGTTGCTCCTTATGTCTTAGCATTTTCATGTATACATTATTCTTCTCTTTAATTAAAATATTTTTAAATTTATTAGACTAAATAGATTCATCATCTAAATGAATCCTTTATAGGCCAGAGCCCCAACATCCTAGATAGCTCTCTCTCCTTCTTCTAGGATCAATAGTGTCGTTTCAAATGAATTCTACTAACAATAGGCCTCTAAGCTAAAGTAACAATTTACAATGTCTCCTGATATTGATCTTTATTTTCTCTACTAGTCTCAATGATATCATAACTAAATAATGGTTGGAGGTTACCCCAAAGTAAAAATTCTACATATTCATTCTCCTCTTTAGCCAAGTAAGTACCCACTTCTAGAGCCTAGTGATATGCTTTCCTGATCTATGTGACACTATCTTTAGGATCCAATTCAAGGAAAACTATTGAGGGTACAATTCATAGAGTACCCACATTGTTTTATCATATGCCCAATTTTCATGATAGGTTCTTTGATGTTGTCAAATGCATATTTATAATTAGCATCAAGGGCCAATCTCTTATGCTCACCAATACATGTATACGCACCCAATAATTTTTCTTTTTATCATTTTTTCCTTGGTTATGCAATTTCTAATTAAGTTATGTGACTCATGAAATTGATGTCCATACCCTAAATTTCCCACTTCTTCCCTCATCTAATCAATGAAGTGCTCTAGGTCAAGCCTCCTACCCTTGTCTGATTGCATGAACTATATTTCATCTATTTTGATTCAAGAGGGTCAAATACCCATTTTAGTAAGTTAATTGTAAAATAAGACAACTCGAGAGTATCTGAAAAGAATGGCCCTTTTATATGCTACCTTAGGTGAATGTTATTATCTTGATTGAGAACTATCACATTGTTTCAAGGCGAGGCACTCTATCTAGTACTAAAAATGGAAGGACATGTTTTATTTCATTTCCATAAATTCTAATGATTGTCCTATATTTATGAAATAATCAGTGTCCCAATTTTTTATCACAAACTATCTTTGGATCAAATAGCTTTGGCCTAAGGAATTTCATGAAAGCATCAGATAATCTACTTCTTTTATATCCAAGCATAGTCAAAATTCTCTATACAAAATATTTCTCAAAATCATGATGATAATAATTATAGAATTAGGTATCCCATACATAGGTTCTCATATGAATTATCAAAGGTTAGTTATTTGGTGATGCAATTATAACCTTTAGGGAAAGGTCCCATGTATTTTTTGCTACTTGTAATAAGATATAGTAGAGTAGATAATACCATTTGAAACATGGAATTATATTATCAACACTAAGGGATACTTGTTCTCAATGAATTCCCTTTGATACAAAAGAAGAAAAAAATAATAACCTATTAACATATTGATGTTGAATATTTGAAGTAATCATCATCATAAATATTTGCATCTATATTTTATAATATACCCTCAAAACTTGATGCAGAGCAATGTAAGTCATCATAAATTACTCTTTAAAGGTATCAACACCTAATGGCTCAATTTCATCTAAAGAAATTGGCTTCGATGTAGTTGGTCCCTTTAGCCTATGATAATTGGGCAGTCACTTTACTCTGTAGGTACTTTTGTCTCTAACACATTCTCAACATAATGCATTAAATTTATTTATTTTTATGTTTTTGTGGATTTATGTTGAAAACCTTTCTACTAATTATATATTCAATGTGCATAGTATATCACCAACATTTCTCTTCAATTATCTAGACTTCAAATCATATTGTTTTCTAATTATGTATATCAAGTAGATGCTAAAAAGGCATTTAGAACAACTAATATCCCTAGGTCTAATAACCATATATTTGACATATAGGATTGGGTGTTTTGGCATGATTGTAGTAGAAAAAAATACTCAATTAAATGGAAATATTAACATCTCTAACTAGTTCAACCCTATCTTGCAGTCTATCAAATAATATGTCCATGCTCTTGGTTTTCTTATCTCTTTTTTCAAAGCCAAATAATTGGATAATAAGTTCTTGGTCTAGACCTCTATTGATTTTACTAATCTGAGATTAGACATAACTCATTTTGATATTGTATGGATTTCATGAGGACAGTATATTTCAAAAAAATGAGAACACTAAGAATTTAATTAAATACAATAATCCTTTTACCAAATTATAACCAATGTAATTAAATAGACTCTAGCTTTATTTAGAGCCTTGCAAAAAAAAAATATACCCTTTACTTTATGTCCCTAAATTCATACAAAAAATTGCATGAAGTAGTCTTCATTTATGTCACCAACATTAGCTCTAGTTGCACCCTTGGTCTCTTACTCATTGTTAGAAATCAATTTCAATTAATTCAAGAAATAAGGGTAAAAATGTTCATTCATTATACCACCTTTTCATTAAATGCATGTATGAGCTCATAGGAGTGTGGTGGCAGATTTTTTATTCTTTTAATATAACTCTGAATTTTAGCGAGATGATTGAAGGAAATGGTTATCACACACAACACTTTTGACTTATACAAGGAAATTTGACTAGCACAAAATTTTAGCTCATGCCATGACACATAGGAATGTCTTATGATGTGTCATTCTACTTGGCTTGGTATTTTTTGCATGTTCCAATAGAATATCATATATGGATGACAAGAGCAATATCCAATCACTATTAATATGATCCCATCACTCATCGTGTAATTGGCAACAAGCCATTTGTAGAAATTGTAATTCACTAAGCTTAGTGTGATGTAATGAAACTTTTCCATGTATATTACGCATCACCATCCTAGGTTGAGTCTTTAATGCCATCACTATCACATCCACAAAAATACCAAAGAGATGAAATTACAATGTGGAGAAATATCAATGTAATATGGTATCACCAATTGTCCAAGTTTTAAAGGAAAAATAATTCACTCATCAAATATTAATATACAAACCAATAAAAGGTTTCTATTTTAGCATAACAATATTTAGGATTTATGACACATGTTAATATTCTACTACTTCAAAATGAGAGTTAAACACCGAATTCCAATGTATTGCAGCCAAAAAAAAAAAAAAAGGTCCTGTGACATAATATAGTTCATTCTGGGCATGAAAATTGGCCCACCTTTAAAATCATGATGCATAAAATAGTAGTGATGCAATGAAAACTTTCTAGAAGCTAGATAGGACCAAATGTTTCATCCCCACATTGTAATGCATTCAAAGAGTCATTTTCATCAAATTAAAAAATTCCAATGACACAAGCGGATGGATTACTCTAAATTGATTCATTTAGACAACTCTCATTAAATCTTTATGTATGTCAAATAAGTTCATTCTTACTAATTCAAAAATGGCATATGAAATAATAAACAATATGTTTGAATTGATAGAATGCAATAATATTAAAAATGTGGAAATTTAAATGGGAGTTATATTAATTAGATAAATAAAACTTAAGGAAATACATAAAATGATAAAAATAGGTCATGATCAGGTATCTAGCTATTAAATCAATGAGACTTAGGAGATAAATTACACAACTTAAAATTCTTTGATTGACTCAACAAGTCACTTTCCAAAAATAAAGTTGGTGTAGCAAATCCATGAAGTGTCTAAAGCAACAACAATTTTAGGCATAATACAATGATAAACTCTATTAGAAGAATCGTTATATTGGTTAATTAAAAATCAATATTTATTCAGTTAGCATTATAAGAATGATTAAGTATATATTAATTAAATAGTATTTATTTAATTAATGTTGGAAGTGGATCTATGAGATAGATAGATAGTATTAGGATAATGGAAGTTAAAGAATGCATTTTAACTGTTTATGTGTGTAGAAAGAAAATGTTTAACTAAGTTAATATGGTAGAAATGATTGATATGCAACTTGAAGGACCAATAGAATTTTTATAAACTAATTTGATGGTATGGGATATGCAAGGTTTAAAAATTTTCAAGGTAAAAAGTATGGATAATAAAATTGTCTCTAACTAGAGATAAGGACCTCATGGGTAGAGAAGGATCCAAGAATTTCAATAAAAAAATAGTTCATTATCCATTGGGATATAGAATAAAAAATAGCATGGTTCAATAAGAAACACAAGGAGAGTTTCACACAAACCAAAAAATAAATAAATAAACACAAAGATTCAAAAAATATATGACAAAATTTCTTAAGTAACCCATGTATATGGTAGTGCACAACATACCTCAAACATTTCATGATATTCCAGTGAACCCTTTAATTAGATTTAAGAAATAAGAACCTATTTTAAATAATTAGCATCCATGGAGCACTTGTGAATATAGTTGCCATGTTTTATTTGTGACAAGAGGTTTAAAATTTGTGAAATATAAAAAAATTCATAAATAACACATTATAGCTAAATAACCATTCTTCATTATAGATCTTTGAAGCTGCTAGGAAAACAGAGAGACGAGCAAAATGCCAAGAGAAAAAGTGGAAGGTAACACAACAAATAGCATAGAACAAAAAATATTAAAATAGAACTACGATTTATATTAATGCCTTTTAGTCCAAAACAAAGTTGTCAATGCTCTCATACAGTCATGCCTTTTTTTGTTTTTCATTCCTCAAAAACAGAGTATCATGTTTTCTTTTACAAAACAGAGATCTACACCTAGCTATGGGAGAAGCTTCCAAATGCATACACTAAATCAAGAGAGTCTAGATACATCGAACAAGGAGATAGAATATAGTAGAAAAGAAAATTAAATGGGGTAGATGAAGTAGTTAGAATAAGGTGGCAAGTGAGATTACTCCAGTACAGCTGGAGTCCACGTCAGCCAACACTCCCCCTTAATCTTCACTATCATATATGTCTACTATTCCAATTCCTTCCCGAAGATGCATACTTGCTTTGACATATAAAAATGCCTTGTTCATTTCGACTTACCTCTATCCCAAGAAAATATCTCATGAGCCCCAAATTGGTCATATCAAAAAAAAAATCCATGGCTACCTTGAATGAGTCAAATGACATGTTACCTATAAATATCAAATCATCTACATACAAGCACACTATCAAGATTTCTCCCCATCATTCACTTTGACATACAAAGTTGGTTCATTGCCACACTTGCTAAACCCATTGTTCACAAAATAAGAATCTATCCTAATGTACCAAGCTCTAGGAGCTTGTTTCAAACCATATAGTGCCTTTTTCAATTTGTATACTTTATGTTCTTCTCCCAAAACTTCATAACCGGGTGGTTGTTTTATATATGTACTTCTAAAATGTCATTTAAGAATGTTGATTTAACGTTCATTTGGTAAACCTTCCAATTGTTTTGAGCTGCTATAGATAAGACCATTCTAATGGTATCCAATCTTGCCACTAGTGAAAATGTTTTATTGTAGTCTATGCCCGATTGTTGTGTGAAGCCTTTAGCTACTATTTTTGTCTTGTATTTCTCTACTTTTCCATCAGCATTATACTTTGTCTTGTAAACCAATTTAACTCCAATCACATCCTTTCCTTTAGGAAGCTCTACTAGATCCCAAGTTTGATTCTTTTCAATTGACTGAATTTCATCATCCATGGCTACAATCCAATTGTCATCCTTAATGGCATCTTCAAAATAAATTGGATCAACTTGTGTTAATAATGCAAAATTAGAGCATAAATCATCATTTTCAGCCTCTTGTATTTCATCACAAATGTTTCTTAGATTATGTGTCTTCTTTGAAGTATTTATAGACCTTGATCTTAGTGATGCAAGTGTTGGATTAGAAGACTCGCTACTATTATTACTTGCTAGAGTAGTAGGATTTGGAGTGGTAGGTGCCCTAGAAGGTGTTGTAGGAACATTTGCTTGTGTAGTAGGATTCACAACTTGAATTTCATTCTCTTTATTCTCTTGTGAAACACTAGCTGCAGTTGTAGTTGTTTTGTCTATGCTACCATCCCACGCTTCTTCTTCAACAAACTCAACATCATGGCTTATTATCAGCTTCTTTGTGATAGGATTGTATAGTTTATATGCCTTGGATTATTCACTATAACCCACAAATATACACTTCTCTCCTCTACCATCTAGTTTCTTTCTCAATTCTTGAGGTATCAATGAGTATGCCACACATATGAAGACTCTCAAATCTACTATATTATGCTTCCTTTTGCTCCAAGCTTCTTCTGGTGTTTTATTTATCACTGCTTTTGTTGGACATCTATTTAATATGTATACCAAACATGCAACCACTTCAGCCCAATATTCATTTGGTAGATGTTTTTCTTTTATCATACTTTGTGTCATTTCCATAATTGTTCTATTCTTTCTCTTAGCTACTCCATTTTGTTGAGGAGTATACCTTACTGTAAATTGTTTCCTTCTGCCATTTTCTTTGCAAAAATTTTGAAAATCATTTAATATGTACTCACCACCTTGATCAGTTCTCAATGTTTTAATATAATATCCACTTTCTTTCTCAACTTTTGCCTTGAACTCTTTAAAAACAGCGAATACATCTAATTTGTATTTCAAGAAATAAACCTATAATTTTCTGCTAAAATCATCAATAAATGTCAAGAAATAAATTTTTCCACTTATGGATGGTGTTTGCATGGGTCCACAAAGGTCTGAATGCACTATCTCAATTGGATGGTTTGCCCTATAAGACTCTCCAACTGGAATTTTTTTCCTATGTTGTTTTGCCAATATGCAACTCTCACATGTTGTCCTAAGTGGCTCTATTGGTGGCAATCCATATACCATTCTTTTCTTGTATAAAAGTTGTAACCCTTTGAAGTTTAAATGTCCAAGTCTCAAATGTCATAACTAGGATTCATTTTTGTATGAAGCTTTGAAAGCTAACTCAGCAACCTTTTGCAATCCTTGTGGCTCTAAGAATAGTTCACTTTGAATTCTAAGTGGAAACATTCTACTTTTTGTCATTTCAACTTTTACAATCAGCCTAATGTTTGGTTTCTTATCTAGAATCACACATTCACCATTTTCAAAGTATATTCTATATCTTTTTAGCACTAGTTATCCAATGCTTATGAGATTGTGTTGCAATCTAGGAACATAGTATACATCAGAAATATGTTTCTCCTCACCTTGCTTAGTTCTTATGTTAATTGACCATTTTCCCATGACTAAAACTCGTTGATCATTCCCCAATTTTACTTTTGATTTTATCGAATCATCCATTGTTGCAAACATCTCCTTACTCCCACTCATGTGATTATTACAACCACTATCTAGGAACCATACTTCTTTGGAGCTCTCTTGTGCTACATTGCATGTTATCAATATGGTGTTTTGTTCACTAGTGTTGGGCTGATTTTCATTTGTAAAATGTTCCTTTTGCTTATTCATGTCATTTTTTTTTTCTACATTCTGATACAAAATGCCCTAATTTATTGCAATAATTACATTGGATGTTGGATTTATCATACCTTTCTCCTTGATTATGGCTATGAGAATGGTTTCTCCCCTTCCTCTTGTTGGTGTAGAATGAGCATGTGGGCTTGATGTTGGTCTTCTGCTCTTAAATTGTGTATTTTTTCTTCCTCCTCTTGGTGTAAAACATCCTCTACCTCTGGTATAATTTGATCTCTCTCTTGTTCTGCCAAATGAAAGTTGAGTCTTGAATGCATTCTCTAATGATGATGATTGATTTAACCTTTGCTTATGTGCTAAGAGTGATCTCATTAACTCATCTACTGATCTAGCTGAGTGAGATCTTTGGATTCCTCAATGAATATTACAACCGGATCAAACTTTGTAGGTAAGCTTCTAAGTATTTTCTCTACAACCTTTTGATCTCCAATGGTTTCTTCATATGATCTAATCTGATTTACTATTGTCATTACATGAGTGAAGAATAAATCTATTGAAGCTGAGTCCATTTGTAAATTTTTGAAATCCCTTCTAATAATTTGTAATTTTGTTGTTTTTACCTTATTTATACCTTGGTATGTTGTTTGCAAACTTTCCCATGTCTGCTTTGATCTTGTGGCAGTTGCAACTTTTGGAAAGATTGATTCCTCCATTTCCTACTGAATGAAAAACAATGCCTTGCCATCCTTCTTCTTGTTTTCTTTCAATAATCTTTTTCATCTTGTGAAAGAGCTTGATAAGCTTGTTGGTCTGCTGGTTCAGAGAACCAATTTTCAACCAAGTCCCAAACATTCTGGGAGAAAAATAGGGTTTTCATTTTTATACTCCAATAGTCATAGTTTTTGCCATTAAAAAATTAAAAATTGAAATCTGAGGTTGTGAGATACTTAAACTTGCTCCTGCCATGATTTTTCAAAACAAAAACTTTGCCTCTGTTTACTGTTATTCCTTTGTTTTCTTTTCAATCTCTTCAATCTTGCAAACCCTTGCTTTCTGGGTGATGGTTGCAACCTTCAATATGCTTGGTAGATTTCATCTATAACCTCCTTGGAAGCGAGCTTTCAAATCTTACATCAGCTCCTCAAAAATAAAACATTGACAGCTTTAAAACTGCTCCATACCCTCATCTTTTTCCTTCACGGGTGTATTCATTGTATGTCGTGTCTGTTATGAATGCACGCAATGAGGTATCAAATCCTGTGGCTTTTAAATAGATTCTAGATAATACAAACCCTTCATCTCTTGTTGTTTTTCAATTGTTTGTCACTGGATCTATGGAGAACACTAAAAAGGGTTTTTTTGAGTGCCTGCTCTGATACCACTTTGCTGGGAAAACATAGAGACAAGCAAAATGCAAGAGAAAGAGTGGAAGGTAACGCAGCAAATAGCATAGAACAGAAAATATTAAAATAGAACTGAGATTTATATTAATGCCTTTTAGTCCAAAACAGAGCTGTCATTGCTCTCATACAGTCATGCCTTTTTTTTGTTTTACATTCCTCAAAAATAGAGTATCATGTTTTCTTTTACAAAACAGAGCTCTACACCCAGCTACGGGAGAAGCTTCTAGATGCATATACTAAATTCTCACACTAGATACATATCTAAGATTTGAGCATGAGAAAAATAAGCCATAAACTAGATATACACTATGGAAACCATGAGGTAAGGAGACTCCTACTAGTACAGGTTGTGAAGATCTAGTTTTTGGACAACTTCAATGAGCATAGGATCAATTTTTATATAGAAATATTTTCATATTTCTTTGTTTCTATCTATTAACAGGTGAAAGAGGAAAAGGTCGGTGGTAAATGTGTACCTTTAATTTTATCAATAGGAATATCCTTTTATGTGATTATTGAAGGAAAATGATGGATAGTTTCTTTGTAAATAAATTTTTCATTCATGTGAATAATAAGCTTCTTAAATTTCACTTGAACGATCATCTTTGATTTGTTAATATTTTAACTCTTAAAATATACTCTCTTTTGATTAATTTACTAAAGAAAGATTAAAATACAGAGCTATTTTTTTACTATATTTTAAATGTTGAGCAAATGTCACTTCACCTTCCAATGTTGAAAATTATTCAATCATTGAACAAAAGGAATAAGTTTTTTTTTGGTTTCTTATCTACCCATGATATATCTAAAAAAATTGTTTTAATTTCTACCCTCATTATTGGTGTCACCATTATGTATGTAGTTTATTTTAATATCATTATCCACTTCTTGTTTAAAAATCAAACCTTGGATTGTTTTAGTTTCTCTCTTAATTGGAGATTTATAGGTATCATCAAGAATATAGGTTTCTCTTTCTTTAATGCAAGTTTCATTAAATGAATCAACACCAAGAGAAGTATAATATTATGATGGAAACAGTATAATATTATGATGGAAACATGATAAAAATTTCATGAAAAGAATTTTCTAAGAGTTGATTCATTAATAAGATCTTGCCAAGTTGTCAAATCTTGTATTTATCATTGATGAATACCTCATACCTCTATTGCATGGGATAATAATTCCCTTTGATCCATCTTGATATTCTTTTGTATCTAGATCATGGATTATATTATCAAAAAATTATCCATAATCTATAATTTTATAAATAAAATATGGTGTATTTTGTGATTAAATGTGATGTTGATCAACATTTTTCTAATACAGTGAAATTATATTATTATCTTGGTCAATTAGATTTATTTTTATTCTTCATCATTATTTTTAGCATGTAAATGGTACATTTCGTCATTCTCTTTCTCATCTAGATCTCCACTTATTTAACAAAATCTTCACTTTTAAGTGTTTTTGTTCTTGCATGTAAATATACCTTCTTTAATGCAAGGATATTCATCATCACAATTGGAAATTAGAAGGGTTTTCCTTCAATCCTCTTGAGTTTTCTCATTATTTTATAAAATTTGAAACAAAGCAAGATGTATTTCCTTTCGTAGCAATTATATGTACAAATACATTTTCTTGGGGTCATCAAGAAACTAATCTTCTTGAGAAATAGGTTCAAAGGATGATAAATTTTTTCCTATTCATTATTATCATTTCAACCTCTAATTTAGGTTACCTTAAGTTGTTTCTTTGCAATCCTTGATATTAGGCCATTGTCCCATGTTTAATATTTAGATATACACCAACCCCCATTCTTGGGGAAGTACCTTATGATGTTTGAGAAACAAAATGCACCCACTTTACTCCCTAGTAGAATCATCAAAAATGTATTGGCAAATAGATTTGTCACAATGATCAATATTTGTAAAATTTAGCTTGACTTTTCCAATGGACAATGGAGAGCATTCAAAACAATTAGATATATTGTCATTAGATTGTTGATTTTCCTCTATGCTTGAGAGGGGCAACTCCCTTGTTTTGCAGATTTTGGGTTTTGTATATTTTTTAACTACAAATTACAAAATGAAAACAAGAATGGGAAAAAATAAAAGATAGAGAAAAGTTACCCTAGGCATGATTTTACAAGACTTGGTTTCAAAATTCTTAAAGGTAGTGGAAAAGCATTTAGGAAAAATTATTATCAAACAATTACATAATGAAACTTGAAATAAATAATCTTATAGTAGGAACACATCTAACATATGAATAGATATAATCTTGTCAAATATTTTTTTGGAATTAGATATGAGAAATTACAATACACACCTAAATGTACAAGGATGAATACTAAAGAAAGATTACAAATCACACATGAAAAATTTACACCTAGAGAATCATATTGACACAAAGTTTAGTAGATCACTTGATCTCTTTGTGATTCTAGAGCACGGAGTTTCTCAAATTCCATGTATAGCCAAAATGTCAAGGAGAAAAAAATCATAAACCCTTGAAAACAAGGAAGGACCCCTTTACAATCAAAATCTCCTTGTATAGAATAGATCTCCATTTCATAACTAATTCATAACCATTTTATAATTCTTTATTTTAGGAATTTATATAATATTAAAATAATATATTGAAATCACTTGCTAAAATTTGATAGGTATATGACTTAAAGACATTAGATTTCCACAATCCATACTGATTTGAATAAATTTTCAAGAGTAAATTGTGTTTAATTCTAAAAATTAGAAACTCAATTTAATCTAGACACTTTATTCATAAAAAGGTACACATCAATGGACCCTTGATCTGCTGATCAAGTTGAATGGTTCTAAAGAAGCTCACCAAGGACCAAGTATTGTTGAATGAAAGCCTTAACACCATAAGGTAGGAGGTGCCTCAAACAACATTGGTAGAATGGATACCCCTCAATCCTCAGCTCTTAGGCGAAGAGGTTCCAAACTAAGGCTTTTGTTCTCATATCAAATAGCCAAATGATTTTGGAATTTGATATCAAATCCTCCAACAACAACAAGAAGCAGCATTCGACCTTCGAAACATTAAGAAAAAATTGTAATGTCACACTTTCTAGTAAGATGTAAAATAAAATTCTTCTCACAAAAACCATTGCAATAGAATGCATTTGGGTAATCAATTGGAATTTTGATCTTGTAAGACAAGTCTGTAGCCCGAACACGTCCCACATATTTTAGGAGATCAAGTAAACCATGGACTTCAATCCAACTCGCCAAAACCTAAGATTGTGGATTGACATGAGAGAATCGCTATGTTGCCAAGAATACAGGAAATAGCTCTAGCAATTGCATCATGCACGTTTCAAAAAAGTGCTTAAGATTTGGATTAAAGAGTTTTGATTTTCATACTCATAAAATAAGAATTGGATTTGAATGTCTAAGCAACCAACAATTCTGTTAACTGTTTGACAGAATACCTCGAAGAGATTTCATCTCATGGAATGTAATGATTGCTGGATATGCAGAAAACGGATTTGTTGTTTTATCAGATGGTCTGGTTGCAATGGAATAACTGTTTGATGGAATGCTTTAAAAGAGATGTCATCTCATGGAATGTGATGATTTCAAGATATCCACAACATGGATTTTGTAAGGATGTCCACAAAATTGAATTAGTGATAAACAAAAGATGAAGTATTACAAAGATTTTATTTATCATAGTTTGATTGATCAAACCTATTTTTCTTATATTTTGAAATTAAAATGATGCTCATGAATTCCCTATGATCTCCTAAAATATATGTGGGAAGTCTTAAAATTTGGTTGCTTCTAGACTTTACAAAAATAACCTATATTATTGCATTTTATTTTGGATTTTAATATTTATAAAATACTTTACAAAAATCATTTATATTATTACATATTTCAAATAAAAAAATTATTGGTTGCTTAGACTTTCAAATAAGAATTTGTGAGTTAGGTTTTGTATGTGTATTATAAGTTAATGGGGATTAATCTGCACCTTGGACTTTCAAATTTTCATGCTATGAGAATTTTCTAAAGTGGCTAAAATTTCCCACTAAAGTCATATGTAGTGGATGGTGTACATGTACATAAGCAAACAAGGTCCAAGAGTAAAATAGTAAGCTCAACACACAAATAAGGCCTTCAAGAAAATAAAGGGGAATTGACAAGAGGAATCTATATTAGAGATAAATTGGTTGTTGACCAATATTAGGTGAATCATGTAAGTGGGACATATGGTTTGAAATTGTAGGTTGAGTTAGTCCCACCTAAAAATGAATCAAATAGAAAGTGAAATAATATGAAGTTGTGTACTAAGAATAAAAGATTTTGGGCATGAACGAAGAACATGATCCATTAAGGTTGTTGTAAATCATCATGAAAACACTGATGGAGCCTAAAATAGGTCACAATTAAGAACACTAACATAAGTAGAGGCATGAGAAATATATGACAATTGAAACACATGCTTGATAATCAAAGACCCTAGCCAGCCACAAATTTGAAACACTAATGCAATAGCTTAGATTGTTTATATATTAAGGCTATTAGAGCATGATTACACATAAACGACATGATTTTTATAAATTTTAGGCATAGAACAATAGACCTAATATGAATTTTATGTATTTGGGGGATCCTTGAGCAATATCTAGGCATAGATTTCATCCTCAATAATATCAATTATATGTAGTGTTGAACATTTCAATAATTTTTCGTTTTAGTTCATAGTCACCAACTAGCCATCTTTCAAACTATGTGATTGAGCTAGCCTGTAATGTACTCCTTCGAAAATTTGGCTTAGTATTCTCTACTTTACATGATATTGAAATTAGTATAGATCTAAAAAAAATCTTTAATGTGCAAACTTTTGACAAAAGGAACCTAAGTAGAGTGATGTAAAGGTATAATAATATATTCTTCATCATTTGCAAATATTATATTGTGCAATAGAATAAATGCATATAGTCTCTAGCTTAGAAATAGAAGGATCTTCCAAGAAGTTTTGGATTCATATGAGCATCTACCATCTCAAAAATTTTGAAGTCAACCTCAAGCTTCAACCCTTGAATATTCATAATGACCTCTTTTGGTAGCCCAATTATTCACTCTAATATTACTTTTTATATAAAAAATGGGTGGTGATGGGATCAAAGCAAGGTTAACGGCCATATCATCCCATGATATTTTAGTTAATACATTAACCTTTATACCTATGTAAATTAGCTCATCCTATAATAGGAAGTCTATTTTTATATTTATAAGGAGCTCAACATTGTACTTAGAACCTAGGGTGCTAACTACATTTCATACTTTAATTTCATTACTTGTATTAGTTGATGGTACATCTTGATGAAATATCCCTTGCTAGATATAACCCAAAAACTTAGTTTTGAACATTTAACATTTCGTCAAATGGTTGACATGTAATTTGGGTTGAGACTGATTTTTGAGTGTGTATGTGTTGTTTGAAGCCTTGTTGGAGTGCTTAATGTTTCCAAATTAAGAAGAACATGTATAGAAATGATAAAAAAATATTGCATAAACATATAACATGAATTCCACTTCAAAAGTTGCCTTCATTCAATCTATATCAGGTCTGATTTATAATAATTATAATAGGCCTGATATAAAATTACAAGAGTTGTAACAACACTATTACACCCACACAAATGAAATATTTATATTCCCAACATGCCAAGAACATAGTCGATGATAGTTTGATGGTTTCCTTTGACAATACAACTCCAAGTAAACTTGATGTGGTTGATCCAGACCTTGAAACAAGACCAATATGAACTTCAGTAACTAGCTACAGGCATGTCAACAATGGACGAACTGAATTTTCTCCTTAGTGGTCTGAAAAACCTAATTTCTAGCTAGGGTTTGACTAAAAATGACACCCAAATAGTACAACCAGCTGGTGAATGCACTGAAATGATGATATCTACTGATAAGAAGCCCCAATCTGCAATTATATTCTAATAACTCATTGCTGCAATTGATTATAAATGCAAATTAACCTGTGATGAAGACTAATGATGCCCAAATAGAAACCCTAGGTAGATTTCCCTATTTTGTGAACTGGGTTTTCGTCCAATTCACTATCCTCCAAGGGATTTCATCCTCAAAAGACTTGTATGTTGTTGAAACCCTCTTTCATAGCTCAAACCTGCAATTTGCTTTTGTCAAAATGAGAATAAAATGCCCAAAAATGAGCCCAACATATTGCTTTATAACCTCCCATGATCTTTTTTATGAAAATCAATAAAATAATCCTCCTTGAGGGTCTTTCCTCTTCAAAAGAAAGGGCCACTTTTTAAAAACAACTTTGAGTTACTAGGATGGGGGCACTTTTCACTATTCCTTTTATAATTTTCTGTTACTATTCACTTTTTACTATTTTGTTAAAGGAAACTTTAATATTTTCAATTTATCCCTGGATTCATCAACTGAACTCCAACTGAAAAGCTCGTAAAGCTCCCAACTAAGCTCCACTGCCCTTGGTTGGGTCCCCTAACCATTCTACTGACCTACGGGAACCCTAATAGTAGGCCAACCTCCGCTATAGTCCGAGCTACCTAAGGGACTTTACACTTGATGAACCATTTTTTAAGTAAAGACTTATATTTTTTGGCACCCCTTCATTTCATAGCATTTAAATAATTGCATACCTTATCTTCTTGGCATCATGCTCAAGCATTTTTTGTGCAAAAAAAAATCTAGGTTGCTCAAAATAGTTTAGTGGCTTCCATATAGATTATGTATTCATCTTCAATTTCAAGGAGCTTGAGTTACCTTTTCTTTCCATGTGTGGAAAAGAGCCAAAAAATTCTCCTAATATGCTTCATGTAACTACCTATTAATCTTTCTTTGGTGGAATATCAACACAAACCTTGCATATATTTTACACTTTTTGCTGTGTGTCTCTAATTATGTGATTAAAGTAGTACAATCTTGTTTTTTATGTCTACCATCGTATATTATCTATGAAAAATAATATTTTCACACTTACATGAAGTGCCCTACTTCACTACAAATAAAACATGTTATTGGTGGTTGAGGTTGGCCATATTGTGACCTTTTTTTACTACCATCCTATCATTTTTACATCCATACTAACCAATAGCTTGGCTTTGATATCCTTAATTTTTCCTGGCATAACCTTGGTTATATCCTTGATTTCAATTTTGTGATACATATTTTTTTTCATATTGTATAGGTTGTGTGGATGTTGTCATAATTTTTCCATACTACTCCATTAGTGAATGTACCACTCTACATGATCTTGTGTCATGAGTAACTTACAATGATATAATTCACATCAAAAGTCAACATTACCCCTTCTATTTTTTGTGATAGTGTCAAGATGATGTAGAATACTTGTTTTAAAATATATCACATTCAAGAATATGTGGAAGTTTAGGAAATGTTGCAATACCTATTTCTTGAGCTCTCACCACTAGACAATCGGTTGCAATATGACCCTCTTGTGCAACTTGTGAACCACAACTCTACTATGATTCGTGCTTGCTAGCTATTTATTCCATCCAACAACCATTTGTTCTATTTATACTTTTAATATAGGCTTTAAATCATAGGATGGTTCACCAATAATTTCCAAGCATTATATTGCATTTATTGCTTATTTTTTAATATAAATTTTGTGTTGGATGAGTTATCTTTAAATATATATAATCAATCCTCCAATAAATTATTCCTTCTTTATGAAACCATCAATTGCATATGAAATTGTATAACACAACTCCTTAAATATATGATTGTACTCACACATAATCTTGCCTAAGAGTTGTTTAACATCTTTAAAAATAATAATATTTTTATGAGATATTTTTTTATCCTTAAATTCTTCCAATAAATTTATCTTAATATATACTAGGTTTGTCTTAGTGTCATCTTTATTAAATTTAGAATAATAGTCTTGTGCTCTTCCTATAAGATTATTTCAAATAGTTGAATCTTTTGGACATCATTATTTACATCTTTTTCCCTCCAGGTAATCTCATAGGCTTTCTAGTGTTTGGGTGTGTAGACACCTAAAATTGTTTGAACATATCACACACTTTGAATTTTCCTTTTAACATCATTTTCTTCATTATCATCTAATTCCTTAATTTATATAAATAATTTTTAATTATTTGATTAAATTCATAGTTTTCCTCTATTAATTGAATAGTTGACGTTATTTGATTAATTCATCATCTTTCATCATTTCTCACTAATTTCCCCTTAATTAAATAATTATGTCAAAGGAGTTTCCTTATTTGAGCTTCATGAGCTCATTTTGTGCATGAACGGGGGACATTAGTGGATAAGCTTGACAAGAAGGTTGAAGCAATTACAATTGTTGATTTTTTCACCTTTTTCAACTATTTTTCATCCTTTTCTCAGTTATTTTTTGTTGTTTTTTTGCTGCTTTTTCCTCCGCTATTGTTTTCCGCTCCTCCAAACTCTTCCTCATTGGTATTGACCTTTCACTTCTCCAATTTGGCGAGCTGCAACCTAGGTTTCGACGATGGTTTTAGAGGATGTTTATTAAAATGAAAATTATGGCCAATATCCTAATAGTGAGCACATTTAGGTTTTAACATTACGACATCCTTTCCCTTAAGTATTTAGCATACTTAAAATATAATGTATATTTTATATAGTAAAAAATAAATTATTAATTATTATATTTTTATATGATATAAAATAGAATTAATATATTATATATATTTTATATAATAGATTACATGATATATAATATAATTATATTTATTATTATATATAATAGTATATATAGGTTATATTATTATTATATATTATATTCTATAATAAAAATTATTAAATATAAATATGAAATTAGTATAATTAATAATTAATATATTTTTATATAGAAAAAATTAAATTAATATATAAAAAATCTCATAGTTTAATTGATCTTTGAAGATATTAGGAAAAATAAAGAGAGATAGAGAGGGAGACAATTCTATATAGAGAGGTTCAAGGATTACATCAATAAAAAGCTATATGTATGTTAATATGTTAGAGAGTATGTGTTTGTGCATGGACGCACTGCAAATTATAGCTACATGTGGCTACATTAAATAATTAATAATAAGTGCTAAATAATGGAATGAAATAAATTTAGACAAATCTAGATTTTTTCTTTAAAGAAATTAAGCATTATCGATTATGACATATTTTCATACAAATTTAAAACATAAAGCAATGCAAATGAAAAAAGAAGTTGACATCAAATTGACAAAAAATACTACAAATGGAAATAAAATGTTCCCATCTAGTTGTCCAATCAATATTTATCTAGCTTTTATGTGATAAGTAAGATTTTGTAGGCTTTTACCTGATATTTTAGAGGATTTTACCATTAAACATCCATTTGTTTACCATTAAATGGAAGTTGGAACTTATTTTCCAATGACTCAATAGTGGTTTGTAGGCATGAGATTTGTTTAGGCTCAAATATCACACTATATGTAGCCTATCGGTTAATAAAGTGAGAGAAAGTCAAAAAATAGAGAATGAGAGAAAGAGAAAAATTTAGATAGATAGATATCGAGAGAGAGAGAGAGAGAGAGAGGGAGAGATGGAGACAGATATTGAAAGAGAGGAATAGACAAAGAGAGATAGAGCATGAGAGAGAAATGTAAGAGATACAAAGAGATCGAGAGAAAAGAGAAACTAACTTTTGATTGGTTGCTTCATGTCAACAATCCAAGGATGCCATGTGTCTTTGGGGAGTTATGCTCAAGGTAGTATGTCATTTGATTAAGGATATGATAATTCACCTTTAAGACTTCTTCAATGTACCCATTGCAAACTTAATGAGACAAACATATAGAAATAGAAAGAGAGAAAGAGATAAAGAGATAAAGAAGTGAAAAGGAAGAGGAAGATAGGTGGAGAGAGAGAAAAGAGAAAGAGAGCAAGAGAGCAAGAGTGAGGGAGAAAAATGAGACAAAGGAGGAGAAAGAGATGAAGATAGATAAAGAGAGAGAGAAGAACAAATATAGAAATAAAGGGATAAAAAGAGGGATAGGGAGAAAAAAGAGAGAAGAGAGAGAAACAAAGATAGAGATAGAGATAATAGAAATAGAGAGATAAAGAGGGAGACAAAGAGATATAGAGAGATAGGTAGAGATATAGAGGAATAAAGAGGGATGGAGAAAGAGGTAGAGATAGTGATGGAGATATAGAAAAATAGATAAAGGAAAAGAGAAAAGAGAAGAGGAGAGAGACATAGATAGAGATAAAGACACATAAAGAGATAGGGAGATAAAGATAAATAGAGGGAAGAAAATATATATATAGAGAGAGGAAGATAATGAGAAACATAACAAATAGAGAGAGGGATACAAAGAGATAGAGAGAGGTAGATAGATAGAGAGATAAAGATGAATAGATAGAGATATAGGGAGGGTTTCTCTATCTCTCCTCCTCTACCTATCTCTCTATTTCTCTCCCTCCCTCTCTCTCTATCTCTCCCCATCTCTCCCTCCCTCACTTCCTATCCCCTATATATCTCTCTATCTCTACCTCTCTCTCCCTTTCTCTTCCAATATATCTTTATCTCTCTCTATCTTTCCATATATCTCTATCTCTCTTTCTCTTCCCATATATCTCTATCTCCCCCTACTTCTTTCTCCCTTTTGCTATCTCCCCCTATTTCTCTCTCCCTCTCTCCATCTCTTTTTACCTATCTCTAATTCTTTATGTTTGTCTATCTCTTTGTCCCTCAATCCCTCTCCTCCTTTCTCTATATCTCCTTATGTCTATATCTCTCTATCACTCTATCCACCATATATATCTCTCTATCTCTCCCTCTCACTCTTCTTCTATATCTCTTTATCGCATCCTCTCTATCTCCCTATCTCCCTCCCTCATTGCCTTCCTATCCCCTATCTATCTCTCTATATCTACCTCTCTCTCCCTTTCTCAAGATCCCATATATCTTTATCTCTCTTTCTCTTCTCATATATCTCTATCTCTCTCTTTCTCTTCCCATATATCTCTATCTCTCCCTACTTATTTCTGCCTTTCTCTATCTCCCCCTATTTCTCCCTCCCTCTCTCCATCTCTTTTTACCTATCTCTAATTCTCTATTTTTGTCTATCTCTTTGTCCCTCTCTCCATATCCTCCTTTCTCTATATCTCCTTATGTCTCTATCTCTCTATCACTCTATCTCACCATCTATATCTCTCTATCTCTCCCTCTCACTCTTCTATATCTCTCTATCTCATCCTCTCTATCTCCCTTATCTCTCTTTGTATTATCTTCTATCTATTTTTCTCCCTCTTCCTCTCTCACTCTATCTTCATCTCTACCTCTATTTTCATCTCTCCCCCTTTATCTCTAGACATGTATCCCTCTCTTTATCCATCCATCTATCTCCCTCCCTATCCATCTCTATATATTTATCTCTTCAATCTCTATCTATCCCTCTCTCCTCTCTCTCTCTCTTTATCTTTCCCTCTCCTTCTCTCATGCTCTCCATATCCCTCTCCTCCTCCATCTCCATCTCCATCTCTATCTCCTTACCATTCTCTCTCTCACTCTTCCCCCTATCTCTCCCTCTTTTTATCCCTATCTCTACCTCTCTCTCTCGCTCTATGTACATTGCAAACATAACATGAGCCTGTTGGTAATGGAGCTTGATTATCTTCCTGATTTAGAGGTTTTATTTCAATCATGTTTGGATCCCTATAAGTGGATGCATAGTTGATTTGAAGCTATCAGTTCTCCATTGAGACATTTTTTGTACAAACAACATCATTTTCTAAATGGCCTATCAATTGACCTCATGTACTGCATAAATGTATGCAAAAATAGACCAAAATTTATCCTAATTGACCTTCCACACATCTTTGGCATACCCATTGCACACTAAGGTGTGATTGCTAGTTTTAAATTATTTAATTAAATTTATTTTTCCTCTTTCCCCCTTTTATTAAATAATTTTGTATTATTTAATTAATCCTAATTCTTCTTCAAACCCACTTGATTAAATAATTTTGAATTATTTAATTAAAAATTTTAATTTCCCCTCATCCTCATAATTAAATAATTTTCTTAATTATTTAATTCCTTAATTTTCCTCTAACTTTCACAAAGAATATTCCTTTTTTAAAAAGAGAATATTCCCTTTTCAAAATATGTTTTCCCTCCAAAATATCTAAATGGCATATTGCCTCCAAAAGGAATATTGGACATAATTCAAATTTAAAGTCAAATTTGAATTTGAATAGATATTTTCCTTTCAAAATATATTTAACCAATTTTCCATAAAAATATGGATATTTTGGGCTCTCATTCATTCTCCACCTTGATCTCCTTGATTTCCTCTTAACCATTGATCTTGAGATTCGATCTTGATTGTTGATCAGACATCCTAAATTATATAAAACAAATCATTTCTCCATCAAATTCATTCACAAGCTTTATCATTGAGCAATTATCATGAGAATTCATCTTTTGAGAACTTGATCATCATCTTTGTGAATCAAGAGAATCCATCTATCACCAATCAAGCTTTTGCAATCATGGGTTATGTTTAATAGAGCAATTTAAATACATTTGGAGCATAATCCCCCAATGGATTGAAGGTTTACATGCTTTATTTGGTTCAATTGTCATTTGAATTGATTTCATATCTTTTAATTTGAATCTTTGAAGAATTCTTTATTAATTTTATTGAGTATGGGCTAAATATGATCAATACTTAATGGTTTTAGTGTTTTGCACTCTAATGTCTGGAATTATGCTTTCTAACCAATACCCATATTTACTCTAAGATATTTTGGCATGCCCGATGAGATGCACACTCGGATTTGATAGTTTTTTAAAGTATTTTTATGACTTACAGGTTATAGAGGTGCTTCTAAAGACAAAATTACATGTTTGAGACATGTAGTGACACTTCTGCATAACCTGGCGCTTATTCCAAAAATTATAGTGATGTTTCACTTTCATTTGGTGCTTTTGATTGATCCTTTCTCTCTCTGTTTGTAGGTTACAACAACACTTTTGACTATCTTTTCATGTGTTTTCTAGAATCGATGCTTCTACCTGAGATACTACGACACTTTTTTTCTATTTCAACACTTTTGTCTGACATTTTTTGTTCTTTGTTTTACAAGTACAGTGAATCTCTTGTGCAAGATCGACTCTTTTATCTTCTTGCAGCAATGCATTTGCAAGTAAATCAACATTTTTATCATGTATAAGTCAACTCTTTTTCTTCACTAGGGTTTGTGGAATCTTTTTAAATCTTTCATTTTCTAACCCTAATGTGTGCCTTTTTTCCTGAGCTAACATTTGTGCAGCATATGACATATGTTGGTCAAAGATTAATTGAGAAACTGCTAACATTTGGTTTTTTAGGGTTTTGATTAATTTAGTCTCCACATTTCAATTGGTTCTCATAAAATTCACCCACAATTCCACATTTCTTTTGGTTCTCTAAAATTAAACCAACAACTCACATATTTTGATTTGGGTTTAAAATGAACAACTTGCACATTTGAATTGTGTGTTTTAAAATTAACCCCCAACTCTCATTTTGAATTTGGTGCACTAAAATTAATTATATGCCATGTTTGGTAGGTTAGTGGTTGTGTATGCTCTTTCCTTGTGCTTCATGTGATCTTCAAAATCAAAAACACCATTAACTTGAAAGCTTTGTTTGTACAGTTGAGGTGTGACTATCTACATGTATGTTCTCCCCTAGCAACTCTTAAGAACAATCTTGGGGATCAATAATAATGGAATTTCTATTTAATTCAATGAAGAGGCCTACTTGGGGATTTCATCACCTCAAGGTCAAACTCAACCATGTTTTTGGGTTGGGTATATAAAGGGGGGAGAAAAATAGTTGTACCCTTAGGTTTGGAAACCGTCCTTCAAGCCAAGCCTCATGACCCTCGGTTTTCCAAGACATGTATAGGTGAAAAGAAGAGGAGAGACCCCCTTGACTCGGGCATCCACGGAAAAGCTCGTTGTTCACCGATCTCCCACTATGAACTTTGTTTATTAGTAGCCTTTAATACTTTTTAGTCATTAGCTTGGAATGATGCAACGTACAATATGTTTGAACTCACCATGTACTTCCCCTTGTTGAGGTGACTGACATTCCTTAATTAGGACCTTGTCCTTTTAAAGGTGAGAGGTGAGAAGGTTGTATATGACCTTCGTATACTCTAGTCACCCATTCATTGTGGAGGTATTTTCTCTAGAAGGTGAGCTTGTTCCAAGTTAATACACTTAATCTACTACTAGTTAGGTTGTGTATCTATGGTATTTCTTTATTATTCAAATACTTGTGACACCAATTAGATTGATCTTGTTGAAGAAGACACATGAAATCTATCCATAAATCCTTGGATTAGTCCTCTATGCTAATATTTGTTGTTTTTATCACTTTCCAGATCAAACAAACAAATAATCAGACTTCAAAGAATCAAAAAAAATAAAAAACCTAGATGAATTTAGGATCAAATTGCAAAAACACTGTCTTTGAGTCAAAGCGATGCTTTTGATTGTCATCTTGCCCTGCTTTTAATTGCATCCTGACACATTTTATTTTTCAAATCAATGCTTATGTCTGCAAATTGACGCATCTATGCAACTTGACACTTTTGTCTCAAAACAGTCCTCTCTCAAAATATTGAAATATAGTAAAACAACACTTTAAACTGTCACACAGTGACGTGTTTGAATATAAACTTGTGCTTTGTAAAATCTTGTCACTTTTGGAAGGGGTATTGCACCACATATGTTATATAAAAAAATGCATTTTCAAAGCAACGCTTTTGAATGTAAGTCATAAAACACCAAAACTCTCAAAAAATATCAAATTCCTAATTTTCAATCAACAGTCAATTTAGGACCAGAGACTTGTGCAAAAAAACTTAGAGTCATCCCCACCATTCAAGATAGCAACATACAACTTTTCATCATCATCCCATATCATTAGTTCGCATTGGACTTCTTTAAACATGTCTTAGTTATCCTTGGATCAAAATCAACTTCATCAAACCAGAATAGCAACTCATCCAAACAACCTACATTTGACATTGGTCATTTGGTTTAGATCTCCATATCTCATCCCCTCATTTAGCTTCCTACTTGGAAAATAGTCTCCTTTCAAGTACCTAGTTAAATTAGCATCAAATCTTTGAGGGTTAACTTAGTCGTCATTGTCTACTTCTAAGTTGGTGTCCTTGTTATCCTTTTTCCTTCATTTGGATGTATCAGTCTAGGAAAAACAAAGATTATCATTAAACATCCTTCAACATGATATCTAGTCAAAGAATTTATCTAAATTAAAGGTTTTGGGTTAGCCCACAATATTGTGTCCCACTTTTTGGCCAAGTTGGATATCAATATCAGCATTTTTTGTAAAATTTCACTTTATGAAACCTATAGCAACTAAACCATTAATAATTTTAGAGATGATGTGTACTAGTTGTTGTGTGGTCTCACAACATGCCCCAAGTCTATAAGGCTTGGGGACCCCAACTGAAAACTAACGCTTATGGTAGGTACTAGCTAGTTGGAAAGATCACCAAAAGTAAAAAGCAAAGAGAAATCTTTTAAGAAGAGTACTTCATAATTCAATTGTTATGGGTATCGGGTACCAAGAATCGGGAAAGCTAGAAATGTAAAAGGTAAATCAAGGTATTGGGCGAAATTTTTCAGTTCAAGAGTAAAGGTTCGGTAAATGTGGAAGTTCTGGTAAAAGACAAGGTTCGGGAAAATTATGGGTGAAAGCTAAATGTCAGATACCGGATACCGAGTACTAGGTAACAATGCAAAGTAAAGTTTCAAAATTTTAAGGTTATCCAAAAGGTCTGATGGTTCGATAACCCGGCTAAAAGATAATTACGTGAGAATATATGATTTTCTTGAAAGCATGTTATTTATGATGGATTTATAATGATAATGAATTAATGATAGTTTTATTTACACAAATTTTTATAAATGTTTTAAAAGGGATTTAATAATTGGAATTGGTGATTACAGGAGAAGCATATTGTGATGCAAAGTTCAGGTATGGACGGTCAGGAAGACTAAGGTTGCAGGAAGATCTGATGGTGTTACCAGTTTTAGCAGTATATTATGGAAGCTCATGGAGGAACAAAGTTTGTTGCAAAGAAACACCGAATACCAGGAAACTGAAAATATGGATACCAAGCATGCAGTGAAAGAGTGTACTCATCTTGGGGGAATCCCATTTCTAGGAATGTTCAACCCAAGACAAAACTTGAATGTGGGAACCAGATGTCCACTTGATCATTCTCAATGTGTGGAAAGTTCCTACATTATGTTTGGTGGATTTGTTTGGTTCCAAGAAGGAACCCTGATAATAATCTAAGATGAAACACCTGAAGGACATCAACATGCAGATGAAGGTTGACCTTTGTTGACTTCATTTTCAATTCTCTTACCAGTTACCATATTCCACGTGTCTTGATGTGATTCATCCCTTGGATTTCCTCTCATGTATTTTTCTTATCCTACCTATGTATTGCTTCTATAAAAGGCTAGGGTATACTTCTTTCTAAGTTAAGTTTAGAATTTGTGGATGTCGGAAGAGCCAAAAATTCTCTAAGTTTTGTTCTTTTTTCCTATTTTCTGAATCATTTTGGATTAAAAACTTGTATTCACAAAGAACTTAATAAATATTGAAGCCAATTTGATAGCTACATATCTTATGTATCTTTTGTAGCTAGTTTGTTTGTTTAGCCAAACAAGACTGTATGTTGCGTCATTTAAGGATGCATATAGAACCTACTTTGTGTCCAAACTAAACCTCCTTCTTTAAAAGCTTGCACCATTCTATTCCTAGTTGTGAAGAAATCTGGTGAAGTATTAAGCGGTTTTCTTTGATTTGATTAAATCTTGGTGCATGCGTGGAGAATACCCAAGAGCAATTTTATTTTTCAATATTTTGATGCTTTATTTTAGGTTAGATGTTAAATTTTAGAAAATTTTCTAAGAAAAAAGTGATGAATGAATGGAAATATTATTGAAATTCTTTCATTTCTATGAAATTTTTGAATGCTTAAAGCTAAATCTACTTAAGTGAAAGCAAGATTGTTTGATATTGATGAAATATTATTGCAAATTTGTTGATTTCATGAATTTGTTTAATGTTTGAACTAAAAATATTTTATCTGATGCTTATGATTCCTTAAGAAAATGAAGATAACCATACACCCCTTGAGATTAATGGCAATATCACATCATACCCTAAAGAAAACCTAGTATGGTCAAGACCTAACTACCAGAGCTTTGGGATTAAGCTAAGTCAACCTTTCCCTTTTACTTGGACTTTTAGGTTTCTTGGGTTTAGTCTTTCAAGTAAAGATAGGTTCTTCGCGGTTTTCCTATGAGGATTTTATCTGCACTGTTGTTGTGACTAACATCCTCATCAACAAGAATTGGCACTAGAAGGAGGGGCTTGAACTTTTATATATATCTTTCCATCTAGGTTTTGTTAGGAATTTGTATTGGTTTCGGGTTTAAAAGTAACTTGTAAGATGAAAGTCTATGCAAGCCAGTATTTCAAAAATGGAAGTTGAGAAACTATGGAAAATTCTTAACCAGAGATTATATCCTTTGAGTTTATTCACATTTGGTAGATTCATTGAGTTTATAATTCATGATAAAACTGATCACGGTGAACTCGATTGTCAAATATTTTTAACTAGGGTAAGTTTGGCTACATATAAGGTGATTCCATTAACGGAAGAAGTTTTAACTACTAGAATAGAGGGACTGTTAACGAGAAATATTTTGAATTCTAAAAAAGAGTATAGCCCTAGTGGAACTGAAAATGTTAAAAAATTAACTTATATATCAAAACAGTTTGCTAATTGCAATTTTTATAAAGAAAATTTTAAGGTTTTGCATGAAGATAGGCGAGAATGTAGAGACTCAAAGATATTGCACTAAAAATGAGGAAACAACATTGATGAGTCATCATTATTTTCACATGTGGAAAATGTTAGTGAAGAGAAAGAGTGGGAAAATTGAGCGATAGACACGTTTTTTTCGTTCCAAATTCAAAATTTACAAGCTAAAAGGGAAATTTTCTTGATTTCGTGCAAGATACAGAGTAGCAAACTTTTACTTTTTCTCTCTCCAATAACAATGTAAATTTTGATACTGCTTGGTCTTACAAAGTTCAAAGTGAAGACAAGGCCGAAGATGCGAAATTTTTTGGAGGCGAAGAAAATCAAGAAATGGACACAACCGTTCATGGAACTAAATAGAGTAAAGAAGAAAACCATGAACCAAGACTAAAAGAAGGTAGAGTATTGACGAATCAGTGAAAGTGTGTGTGATCAACCTTTAATGAGGTCATTTTCATACATGTGAGCCAATTTATTGGTAAGTACACCTTTCAATTTATGTTTGTTAAACACAAAAAATTTAAGGCAATTCATTGTTATAGTAGGACATTTGAAATTTATTCCAGTGAATTCAAGGATAAACATGTTGTAATTCATACCAAAACAACAATTCAAATAGTTATTGAGCTTAAAATAAATTGCTTTGTTAGGGTTAGTCGTTTGTTAGGGTTTTTTTTGGTTAGTTAGGGTTAGTTTTCTTTTGTAGAGTTTGTTTTCATTTTATTTTATTTTCTTTTCTTTTTCTATTTGGCCCTTCGCATTAGCAAATTCTACTTAACTTATCATACACATGAGAGTTAATTCAAACATTTTATAACACTTTGTTGTGAAATGTAAAATGATAAAACCATACACAGTAAATACACGCTTTTAAAATGTATGATAAAGATAAATATATATGTTGTGTGTATCGTGTATATACATAGAAGTATCAAAATTCTTGTTGGTAAAGGATCAAAAAAGCAAAAAGAGGGAGTTGAGCCATAGAAGAGTGGTCATTCAATCAATCTAGGATGCCTTGTCCATCAAGGCCAAATACCCTACGTAGGCAATTTCCCAATGAACTTCAAAGTCAAGGGTATGGAGGTTAGTAAGGAATGGTCAGAGTGGAACTACTTCCCCATGTTCCAGGAACCGACAAATATCATCCATAGAGTGGATTCCAATGGTCGAGTGTGCAATAGATAGAATAGTATCCAAATTCTTCAAATATTCAGGTCGCACTATCATATTCGCAGCCAAGCAAAACATCTTCAATAGAGAGCCCAATGTCCAGGAGTGATGTTACAAAGCAAGAAGTCAAGTTGAAATAAAACCGGTAGTAAGCTCTGGATTCCACATATTGTTCCCCAAGGACTAAGAACAAGTTTGGCACAATGAAACTAGTAATCTGAATGAAGAAAGCATTGTGAAGCCTTTGAGTCGTGATACAACCCATGAAAACATTATGGCAGTAAGAGAAGGTCAATCAAATTGGAGTATCCATGACCTACAAGAAAGCAAGCACTAGCAAAGTAGAAATGCAAAATAATAATTGAAAAGCAAAGCAAAGGTGTGAAGAATTCAAGAGAAGTGAAAATTTTATAGAAAGTTGTGAGGAAGTTGCAGTACATAGTTACTTAGATCGAAGTCTTGGAAATCGTAAGCAAGGTGGCAACCGGATGAGTTTCTCCAGAGCAAAATGTTAAATCAAATTAACTCTTATACAATTGGTGACAATTTTCTTCAAAGTTGGTCAGTACGAAGATTGTGAATCAAGCAAGTTAAATATTTCAAAATTAATGGTGATCATTTCATTATGTTTTTATTAATCTTTATTAATCATGAAGGTGTCTATGTGTGCAAAGCGGAAAGGAAAATGAAGCCGATAAGGCAACACACGTCATCACCTGGAAAATTTGAAAGAAATGATACGTGTGTGCTGAGGCGTGTAAATTTAATGCAGAATAATGTGATTATGTTTAAGTGTCATCATGACATTTCTGATCCATTAATGTGGTGCAACGTCATCAAATCAGAATTGCTAGTCGAGTATTTAGTAGTTGTCATAAAATTCAAATGGAAGGGTGGTAACTAATGGTTCTAAATTTAGATTTAAATTTGGTGATTAAATTTCTTGTTGCTAAATTTTAATTTATGCATATTTTCTAACATATAGTGAGTTGCAGTTAGCTAGGATTTGGCATAAGAGTGGTAAAGTTTAGCCAGGAATACACACCAACAAGGAATTATTAAATGAGTTTCTGGGAAGTAGTGAAAAGATGAAGGGATTTGCATTGAATGAAAAATAAAAAGGTAACCTTCACTACCACTATAATTCCCAACCTAATAGCGGGCTTCATTGCTTGCAAGTTGAAATGAGCTATCAATGAAATATCAAAAGTTAAAAAATGAGCTATTAATGATATATCAAAAGTTAAAATGAGCTATCAATGAAATACCAAAAGAGATATATAAAAAAAAAGAAAAATCAACTCCTTAGGCTATCCAAATATCTCTACCGAGGATATAGATGCTTGGCTGGCAGTAGAGGTATGTTTGGGGGAATTATAGAGATAACCTTGTTGGGGCTATGGACACTTGACTAGCAGCAAGGCTCTATCCATGGTTGGCTTTGGAGGATTACCAAATTATGTAGTTCAATGTCAATGAACTAATTATTTTCACTGAGTTCCAAAAACTAGAATTCATCAAAGCACACACAGATATTTCTAGAGAAATTTTACTATTTTTTATGTCAGAATCTAGGTAAAGGTAAAGAGTTATTGTTTTAAAATATGCATATATTATAATTTACAATTGGTGATTTAATCCCAAGTTTTGGTTTAAATTTGGTTTTATTAGTTGCAATTTATTGTGTGGTCTCACAACATGCCCCAAGACTATAAGACTTGGGGACCCCAAGTGAAAAATAATGCTTATGGTAGGTGTTGGCTAATTGGAAAGATCACCAAAAGTAAAAAGCAAAGAGAAATATTTTAAGAAGAGTACTTCACAATTCAAGTGTTTCGGGTACTGGGTACCAAGAACTAGGAAAGCCAGAAATGTAAAAGGTAAAGCAAGGTATTGAGTGAAATGTTCTAGTCCAAGAGTAAAGGTCTGATAAATGTGGAAGTTCTAGTAAAATCCAAGGTCCAGGAAAATTATGGGTGAAAGTTGAATACCGGGTACCGAGTATTGGGTAACAATGCAAAGTAAAGTTTCAAAATTTTAAGGTTATCCAAAAGGTCTGATGGTTCAGTAACCCGGCTAAAAGATAATTATGTGAGAATATATGATTTTCTTGAAAGCATGTTATTTATGATGGATTTATAATGATAATGAATTAATGATGGTTTTATTTACATGATATTTTTATAAATATTTTAAAAGGGATTTATAAATTGGAATTGGTGATTGCAGGAGAAGCAGATTGTGATGCAAACTTTGGGTATGGATGGTCAGGAAAACTAAGGTTGCAGGTAGATTCGATGGTGTTACCAGGTTGAACAATACATTATGGAATCTCATGCAGGAACAAAGTTTGTTGCAAAGAAACATCAGATATCGAGAAACTGGAAATCTAGATACCAAGCATGCAGCGAAAGAGTGTGCTCATCTTGGGGGAAGCCCATTCCTAGTAATGTTCAACCCGAGACAAAACCTGAATGTGGGAACCGGATGTCCATTTGATCATTCTGAATGTGTGGAAAGTTCCTACATTATGTTTGGTGGATTTGTTTGGTTACAAGAAGGAACCTTGATAATAAGAAGATGAAACACCCGAAGGACATCAATTTGTAGATGAAGGTTGACCTTCATTGACTTCATTTGCAATTCGTTCCTTGGATTTCCTCTCATGTATTTGTCTTATCCTACCTGTGTTTTGCTTCTATAAAATGCTATGGGATACTTCTTTCTAAGTTAAGTTCATAATTTGTAGATGTCGAAAGAGCCAAAACTTCTCTATTTTTTGTTCTTTTTTCTTGTTTTCTGAATCACTCCGGATTAAAAACTTGTATGCACATAGAACTTAATCAATATTGAATCCAATTTGATAGCTACCTATATCATGTATCTTTTGTAGCTGGTTTGTTCGTTTAGCCAAACAAGACTGTATGTTGTGTCATTTAAGGGTGCATACAGAACCTACTTGGTGTCCAAAATAAACCCCCTTCTTTAAAAGCTTGCATCGTTCTATGCCTAGTTGTGAAGCAATCTGGTGAAGTATAGAGCAATTTTCTATTATTTGATTAAATCTTGGGGTATGCATGGAGAATACCCAGGAGCAATTTTATTTTTTAGTATTTTGATGCTTTATTTTATATTAGATGTTAAATTTTAGAAATGTTCTATAAAAAAGAGATGAATGAATAGAAATATTATTGAAAATATTTTGTTTCTATGAAATTGATGAATGCTTAAAGCTAAATCTACATAAGTGAAAGCAATATTGTTTGATATTCATGAAATATTATTGCAAATTTGTTGATTTCATGAATTTGTTTAATGTTCAAACTGAAAAGCTTTTATCTAATGCTTATGATTCCTAAAGAAACCAGAGATAACCATAGACCCCTTGAGATTGATAGCAATATCACATCATACCCTGAAGCAAACCTAGTATGGTCAAGACCCGACTATCAGAGCCTTGGGATTGAGCTAAGTCAATCCCTTTTACACAGACTTTTAGGTTGTCCTGGTTCAGTCTTTCAAGTGAAGATAGGTTATTCGCGGTTTTCCTGTGAGAATTTTATCTGCACTGTTGTTGTGACTAACATCGTCATCAACACTAGTGATTTGTGAGGATTTTTGTTTAGATTCTAAATATTTAAAAAAAATAGAAATAAATTGTGATTTTTTTATGAAACTTTTAATAACCTATTTTTATAGTTAACAACATTTTAAAAAAGTGGTGTTTATGTCATCACGATAAAAAAATTTATTGAAAGGATAAAATTATAATTTTAAAATATAGATTTTTAACATTAATATCTCTAGTGCACAAATATCTTTTCATAATTTTTTGTTGGATAATTTTTTAATTATTTTTGAAGTCAAAGTAATTATAATCTAGGCATAGGTGTATGTCATCATACATAATTTTTTTGTATGTATTAAAATTAATTTTTTAAAAAATTTGTTGAACATCAATACCTAGTGCACACATATTTTTTAGAATTTTTCTCCATTTTTCTATTTTTTTACTTTTGTGAAACAAATACCTTGTTGTTTAGTGAAAAAAATAACATTCACAAGAAATAAAATTAAAATATGATAATAAAATTAAAATTATTTAAAATTATACTTTTTGGAAAGATTATAATAAGGGTTGCATGCTTACAAAATATATTTTTAAATGACTTTATTTAATCCCTCAAAATTTAAAAGAAAAAATATTTTTTGCTAACATTTTGATAGGTGTAAAGGAGACTCTATTGTGGGTATGATTTAATACTAGAAGGGTTATATCCAATGGGGTTTGATCTAAGGGGCTCTTATCTAAACCTCTTTAATTAAAACCCTTTAGATGGAATCTCTCATGACTTAAATCATTGGTTTTTCTAAAAAACTATGTGATTTTGGGAAAAAAATAAAGATGTCTCAAGTTTGGGACCCATTATTGTAGGATGACCCTTTCATATCTTCCACCCATCCAATCATTTTCAAAACATTGGTCCAAGATTACTAAGGTGTCCTTTTGTAAGTAGATGTTAAAATAAACTAAATATGTCTTGACATCACTACAATATCAACATTCATTTCTATTTTATCCCTCCATGGGGTCATCACATCCTACTAGCTCAAATTTCATAACAAATATGGGCGTCCCTAAGCAAGATTTTGGAATGCTTTGTCGCTTGTTAGATTTTAATCAATGTCAAACCTTACAAATCAATCAATCAAATCATCAAAATATGAATCCTCTAAAAAGAACATCACAATCTAACAACACAACCACCAAACATGAGTACACTCCCTTAGGGGATCCAATTGAGTTTGTGTTGAACAAGCTAACCCAATCAAATTTTATTAAACTTCTAGCACTACAAGGCTATTATGAACTTCAATTCAAACCCATATGGTATAATGATAATTATTATTGTGAATACCATATAAAAAAAGGTCATAAAACCTCAAATTGCATAAAACTCAAGAACCTTATACAAGACCTTATTGACCAAGGTGCACTTCATGTTGAGGATAATCTTCAAAATCTATCTATAAATAATCACATTAATAATGCCTATACCTCACAGAATGAGAAATTTGACATATATCAAGATGTTTTTTGAAGCATGAGCAAAATTATTCATTTTTTTCTAGTAATACATCATTCCATGAAACATCAACATCATATGACTTCATGACAACGTGCATTGAAGAAGCTTGCTCACAAAAGGCTTCCATCTCTAATTACAATCCACCATCTTCAAGTCTTCCACAACCTCAATCCATGCCATCCTTATCAAGCAATCCATTAAACAATGATGGTCCATCTTTCTTAATTTCCTCCAAGGACTATCCACTATAGATACATGTCAAATAAAACAAAAACTTAATTCAAATCTATTTGGTGATCAAGAATTACTTAACCAAACAATTTCATGCATCCAATCTCCCCTCCTACTTTATTCAAAAAATCTAAGTCCAAAGCTATCACCAACATACCAGCATTTTTAAGGTATACAAAGGTATGTTGCAAATAATTCATTTGAACCTGATCCATGTCAAGAACATAATCCTAAGCATAATGAAGATTTATCTTAAATGAGTCAAGATCAAGAGTCCATCTCTCCAAAATGCTAAAATGACTTAATGAGTGTTTTCCAATCTATACAATATTTCACAACAAAAGATGACCATATCCCCATACCAATCACTCTTACAACTACCTATGAGATACTTGCTTCCACTAGACACGTAGATGATCATCCTCCAAAACAAGGTTCTCCTACTGTAATGGCATGAATTTGTACCCCTAGACAAATTCCCCATTTTATCACCCCTACCTTAGAAAATGTAGACCCGATGATGCAATTCCTTCGCCACCACCTCGCTCCTTCCACCTGCTCACATCATTTTGAATCAGTGGAGGAATCTCTTTCAAGGACACGTGTGCACTGCACAGACATCTTGATAGGATTCCTACACCTAGATTCTGCAGAAACATTACATTTCCTATTGGGTGAAAAGTGTAATGTCTCCTGCCTCCTTGACCAATGAAATTTGGGCCTTCTACCTCCCTTTTTCTAATTAAAATATATCAAATTTCATCCCTTCACTCTCTCTTGGATTATATTCACTTGCTTCACTCTTTTTGGCATTCTACTCTCATTCTTGTGCTTCTACACCACTTCTCTTGGTTGCAAGCTCTTCATTTTGGCTCCAACACCACGTTCTTGTTGCAACACCATCGCCATTGGAGGATCATGAAGCTTCTTCCTTCCACTATTAGCCTTGAGTTCTCATACTTGAGAAGGTGATATTGTTATTTTTTTTTCCATTTGCATCATCTCATTTATTGAGTAGCATTCTAGTTGTCTGTGCTCTCTACTTAGCAATACTATTTCTTTTCTACTTCCTTTATCACTTTCTAAACTTTGTGTCTATCTGGTTATTTGTGGAGGTGGGAACACCAAAATGGGGGTCCGACTGAGGCATACCTCGAACACAACCCAACATTTTTCTCATTTCCATGTGTGTAGGTTTTTTTGAGTGGAGCTACTTGAAGAATCAGCTCGTGGGTGAAAAGGTACATTTTCCCTCTCTCTTTTTTATTTCCACAATAGCTTATTTCTAGTGTTTCTTTCATTTTATTTGTTTTTTTGTACCTTTTACATTCTTTTTCAAAACATAAAACATCACATAGTCAAGAAATTCATAGGTTCCTTGTTTTTTTGTTTGTTCTTTGGATCCCTATCTATGCAAACACTAGTGCATCTGTGAGACACCATCATGCCACATTGGAGTCTGAGATCTGCATTGTCATCCTCAAGTAGTGAGTTGTTTAGGCAGTAGACTAAACCTTCAAAATTGGCTCTTCTGACCCTATGAGAATCTAGTTTTAGCATAAGGAAAGCAATAAGATATTTTCCCTTCCTTTTCAGCCTCAATACTTTGTCCTTTTTGATATGCCTAGTAAACATGAGGTAGTTTAAGGTAGCCCATTCCTTGGGGTTCTCCTATGACCTAAATTCTTGGGGGTGATGGTTCCCCTTTCTCTACACCTACTTTATAAATCTTTGCAAATGAACAAGCTATAATCGAATTCACAAGATCTCATGGTGATATTTTAGAAAATGATCATGAAGAAGGTTTCTACATAGACTTTGACACACCAACACCTTTTTAAGATCAATCAAAATAAAATGTTCCTCAAACTCAAGCCGAATATATCAATTAAGAAGTTATCCCACATATTGATGAAGCATCCATGATATACAAGCTTGGATCACTTACATTCGTCAAAGTAAGCCATCTTACCAACAAAGAGACTATCACCTTTGAAGGTTCCTAACTGAGTAGAGAAGGATTAGCACCTTGTTTCCAAGAAAAATCATATTCAGTTGTAAACAAAATTTGTCAGTAGATGCAGTATTAGAGAAAAGGATTAGTCCTACATGAACAGGGTATCCTTGAACCAATGCAGATTTTTGACAACCCTAAACATTAAGGTATCAATTATTCAACAATAAAATAATCTAATCATGTTAGCGATACCTCCATGATACTCTAGGGGAAACTTTATCTAATGCAAGTGTCAACATGGGAGTCATGAAGAGTCCTTATAATGAAAATTTTGCTAGCACTTCAACCATCCATATCATGAATCGTTGTCCTCACATCTTCCCACCCACTAATTAAGGCCAACAAGAGAAAAATATTTATAAAGAAAAAGAGAAAATCATTGAAGCTAACAAATCAAAAAGTCAAAATGGACACATGAAATTAAAATGGATCATAAATAAAAATAAAGCAAACAATCCATATCAAACTCCATTAGTCAAAGAAACTATGGGGAAAAATCAAAAAGAGATTTCCATCCATCAAAGATGTCTACCAATGCAAAAGAAGGCTTCAATAGTGACATACAAAGTACATCAAAAATTTGGTCCTAAATCCACTCAAAATTTCATATCCACATTTCATTGCTCCTCATCCCAAGTTTGGAGAATCAAATATCCATTATCCAAACTACTTTTTGATCCATGCTCATCTTATATCCCTCATTGAACTCCACCATCCAACTTAAAACCAAGAATATTTGAATCTTGCATTAACTGTGTCCTAGCAACAACTCTTTATCATAAGGACTCTAAGGGAACTCTATCGTGATGTGCGCATCTAGATAAAGTAAACTCTATTATCGACAAAGATGACAAAAATATTCAAGGGTTCTATACATGTTCATGTATCTTAGCAAAGAAAATCCTTCAAGTAGGATCATATCATTGGCACATCATGACAACAGCATCTACATCAGTACCAACAGGTGGTTCGACATAATCCAATCATTTAAAATCAAAAAAATAGTAAATAGAAAAATCATCCTTTAGTGAAAACCACTTTGATGGTGCTTTGGGAAAGTACCTTTATAAAAACTTGGAAAATAGGCATCATGTGTAGAATCAAGAATCTACGTGCACTATTCTAGGTGGAAGCACTTTATCTTATCCATAATAAATCCAGCATTTCATTTCATCTCATAAATCTACAACCCATCCAATCCATTTGCATAAATCTTCTTAATCCATCTTGATCTTGACAAAGATTAGGAGTATAGTTTAAACTTGCTTTAAAAAAATCTTGACATGGTTATTATCATTGATCATATCTTATCCTATGTAGTACAATCACCTACATCTAGTACCATCTGAACAGTCATGCACTATCCAAACATGTTATCCTATCACAAGGTAGTCCTTGGTATCCTTTGCATATCCATCTATCATATTGACTTGTGCATCCACTCATAGCATTCTATACATTGCTAGACACTGGAGGCACGTACTTAGATATTTCTTCAAAATAAATCCTGATCTATGTCTTCTAGCTCACATCTCCATCTAGGCATCATCTAAATCCATCCAAACAGTCCATATCAGTTGTATCTAGCTAACACTTCAACGTGATATAAAAACATTCAATATATTTTGTTCCTAGCCTAGCTATAAATCTTGATCCATCTTTATCTGATCAATCCATCATCATCTCAAGATGTATCCTTCTTGGTCCTCATGTTGTAATTATATTGACAACACTATCCTTGCATTATTGTGAATCCTCAATAATGTTATCACTATCTGTAGTCACTCAATCAGATCAATCGATTTTAGCTTGGCTATCAATAGGATCTCAAAAGATTATTGATATCCCTATATATTTATATGTTTATCATCCATCGTCATCATCCAGTGAAATTCCAAAAATATCCAAATATTGCAAAATCCCAAAAACATCTAGATAATGTTTAAATTTCCAAAAACATCCAAATAATGTTGAAAATCCAAAAACATCCAGATATTGCAAAGTACCAAAAACATCCAAATAACAAAAAATATCAAAAAGCATTCAAATAATGTTAAAATCTCAAAAACATCCAAATAACGCATAATACCAAAAGCAAACTCAAAAATTTCTCAAAAGTACAAAAATAGCCTCAAAACATCTGAAAAGCTCAAAAATATTTGAAATTTTTTTTAGAAAAGAGGGAATCACCTATCGACAATCATCCATCCACAATAAAGTTTGCATCCATATTAAACCTATCATCACCCTCACCTTTCACGAAATAAACAAAAGAAACTACAACAATCATTGAAACACAAACATTTATGCAAAATTGTAAGTCTTAATCGTTGTCAAAACCTATCAATTAGCTTGCATATCAACAACCTAAAAGCATCAATATCAACATGCAATGAATTTCTTAACAAATATATCTCTCCTATGATAGGCGTCATTTCAGTTATTAAATAAAACCTAAACTCTTTGGAAAGAGATATGATGGAATTGATGTGTTTTTTCATCCAGTATTTTCCTTTGGTTTTATCTTTTATATCATTCCATTGCTCAGTCGAAACTACCTTTATCTTCAATATATTGGTGTATCTAGATGGGTACGTAATGGGGTATAATCATTGCTTTTGTTGTGTTTGTTGGATGTTATTATAATATTACCTTGGTGAATACTTTCCTTGTGTGTATAGGGATAGTCTCAGGCAATACAATGACTTGTGCATATCAGTTTCTTTATACCTTTTATGTATTGGCCTACTGTGAGATAAGGGGGATTCACTGCTCATGAGTCTCTTCATTCTCAAGGGAATCCTTGGGAGTGAACTACCCTTAACCACCTCAAACGTTACTAAATGAAGAAATTGCAAAGAAGATCATATACAACTAATTATCCAAGAAGACTACCTTAGAATCTAAGAGAGCAAGGTTTCAATATTTTTTCCTCCAAAGGGATAGCTCTCGGCCAGAGGACTACACCATAGTACCAAGACACCGACACGGCGCATTGGGGTCCAAAGGGCATCTTGGCGTCCAAGGAAAATAGAGAACCAAAACCTTGAACAGAACAACTAAGGCCCCACTATCTTACATAGATCTGAGGTCTATCCAATAGAATAGATAAATAGATAATAGAAAACAATATAAGGTACAATGGAGAGCTAGGAGAAAACTTACAATAGACTAAACGCTTGACACCTTTCTCCAAACCTCACTTCAGCAACCTGCACACAAGGTGAAAGAGGAAAAATGTTAGGGTTGTTTTGGGGCTTGCCATAGTCAAACCCCCATTTTGGTGCTCCCACCTCCACAGATAGCTAGATAGATAGAGGGAGAAAACAAATAAAGAGTGGTGAAAACAATCCCTGTTGGAGGAGGATAACCCGCACCACTAAATAACAAGTACGCAAAGTAATCTATTCACAAATAGATAAGATCAAGAGAGAGTTACCAACAGTCCTTGGCCCCCTCTTGAATGCACAGACGCACCAATGAATGCTTGGAAGATATCTTTGACTGTTGGAGGAACCTTAGTTCGGTAGAGGTTCACTCGTAGAAGTGATTTTGCAAGAAGGAAGAGTAGAGAATAGAGTGAGATTGGAGAAGTGAAGTGTTAGAATGAGAGAGAACCCCCAAAATGAGGGAAAGAAAGGGATTTTTATTGCATGCAAGGGAAGAATGAGCCATTACACTCAAAAATATGACTACAAGGATACAGGTCATGATTCAAGGTTCTGAGATTCCTCATTTCAAACTCAAAAAACTGCCATGACACTAGTGTGTCGTGCAAAAGTCCTTGCACCACGTAGGTGTCCAACATGTCAACTTTCAGGAAATGGGGTAGTAGACTGTTGTCACTTCATCATTGGACCTCATGGAGTTAAAATCATTAAATTATAACCTATGAGGCTCTTGTCATAAATTCACTTAGGTGCAATAAATGAAATGAAAAGTGTGAAAATGTGAAATTTCCCCTAGGGTGCAATTTTATGACATTACATTTTTCCCCCACTTTAGTGGGCTAGATTTTGGGAAAAATCAGCCACACTAAAGTAGAAAGAGAAATTCAAAATAAAAACTTGCAATTTTTACCAATTCGTGTGCCATAGAGGATACTATAGAGGCCGCAAAGGTTGAGCCAACAAGAACTAAAGATTCCCCCAATGATTGAACTTGAAGAAAAGTACATCATTTGTCATGACACAAAATTTGATTCTGTAAAACTCCAAATTTTGAGTTATTTCAAAAACCGGAAGAAGCTACCAAGACGAGAAGAATGATCAAGAAAAATTTTGGTGGTTCGGAAGAAAATTTTGGTAAAGAAGTGACTATATGTCCCCTCCTTGTTTTTCCCCCAATCCATTGGGGGAAAAGCAGGAGAAATGGAAGGACCACGATCACCGAGAAAAATGGGCCCTAGGGGGCCTATATATACCCAAGTGGGCCTCGAGAGGGATCATTTTCACTATTCACTATGAGAGTTTTGTTGACTTTTGTGAGAGAAAATTCAGAAAAATGCCATGTAGATGAGATTATGTAGAGACTAGGTTGGACCAGCTGCAAGAGGATGTGCGCGAGGGCGTTGAGGTTGACTAGGTGAGTCCTCAAACCTCATGTTAATGTATTTTTTCAAGATTTTAACTAGGTTTTTAAAAAATTTAGAGCACAGGCATCCCTTTTTTGTGCTTGTTTCCTTATCGCATGCTAGTGTCCCTTTCTCACACCTATGTCCTCCTCGTGCACTGGCATCCTGCTAGTGCATTGGGGACCCTCACACATTCTAGCATCCACCAAATGCACTAGTGTCTCAATAGCTCTAATGGAGAGCCTCAAATGCATTCATGGCACACAGACGCCTATGTAACGCACTTGCATCTCAGAGGATCCACTTAGTATATTTTTGTAAAAAAAAATCACATCAAATGTTCTAACTTAGGTTCTTTCTATTTTTGCAAGATTGCCTAAAAAATGAGGGAGCATCCTGGATGGCGAGTGCTACACCTTGTCTAAGATTAGTACCAGTGCTCGTTTGATGGAGAGGAGATGCTTCTATGGTAGGTTGGTCTCTGACATATTTAACGAATGCTAGAGATGCTCTACCATGACCAGATGTTGATGGTGCTTATGGAGCAGTGGGACTCTACCACCTTTACTTTCCACATCCTAATGGACAAGCTGACCGTCACACTAGAGGACGTCTATCGCATCCTCGGCCTTACCATTTGTGGGTGGAGAGTCATTATTGATGATACACACTCTTCTCAGGAGTGAGTGGAGGGGATCGAGTACTTCTCAGGTCATACTAACAGGGGTGATGGGACCAGCCACATCTACACATGCTGGTTCAAGTGAGGTAGTGTTGCAATGCCCCTATCACTGTGGCCACTCAGGTCATGATAGATGTGCGAGGGTCTCACTTGCATGGGGGCCTTGTGCATACAATTTGGGAGATGGAGGAGCATTAGACATTGTAGGCATGTGGGGGAAGCATGCTCACACACCTGTACCACAAGTTGGGTAGGTACGTGCACTATGAGTTCTAGAGCCTAACTGCATGCACCCTATTGTAGGTGTGGTTCGCTGCCCATATTACATGTACACAACCTGATGGATATCCCTAGGTGTAGGATTATTCAATTCCCATGGCTCATTGGTATGAGCTTATCAAACAGTGGAGGCATGGAGACCTATAGTTCTAGTGGTTGCAGTTTGACACCCTACGATCTGACCAGGTCAGGTGGAA
>VDFB02000003.1:231314933-231424933 GCA_007258455.2 Sequoia sempervirens | reverse complement strand
TAGTTGATCAGCAATTTCTTGACCTTTTATCGACTTCTAAGTTACAAACTTTATGACGAACTCTGAAAGCAACATTACCCACTTTGCTAACCTCCTAGCAAGGTCAGCACTGGAAAATTAATCAATGAGGACACGACTAATGTAGTAGATCGCTCTTTCTTTCTTAGCATCATCATACTAAGCGCATAAAGCTTCCAAAGTGTATGGTGATGTGGCAAGATAAAGCAAAAAGGGTCTGTCTTGCATAGCTGACATTAATACGAGAGGATTGGCCAAATAGGCTTTAATTGAATCAAAATATTTTGGCACTCCTCATCCCATATAAAGCGAACATCCTTTCTCAATAAACGAGTGAAAGGAAGGGTACAGTTAGCTAATTGAGATATAAATCTATGAATTTCTTGAATATTCCCTTGTAAACTCTGCAACTCTGAAATGTTTCTAAGTGGAGGCATGTTAACAATTGTGTCAATCTTATTCATGTCAACTTTGATTCCATGATGAGAAACTATGAATCTAAAAAAATCTCCTACATCAACACCAAAGACACACTTAAGAGGATTGAGCCTCAACTTATAGATTCAAATCCTTTCAAAAATAAGACGAAGATTCCCCACGTAACCTTGATGAGTTATGGACTTCACTGGGATATCATCGACATAGTCTTCTAGAATCTTATGAATGAAATCATGACATATTAAGGTCATTGCTTGTTGGTAAGTTTCTCCTGCATTCTTTAACCCAAATGGCATGACCACATAACAAAAGGAACCCCAAGGGGTAGTGAAGGCTATCTTATACTGATCTTATAGGTTAATACAAATCTAGTTATAGCCTAAGAACCCATCCATGAAGGACAACAAGGCATGGCTTGCAATCAACTCTACAATCATATCAATATTAGGCAACAAAAAATCATCCTTAAGAGAAGCCTTATCGAGATCACGAAATTCAATACATATACGGATACGACCATCAAGTTTAATAACAGCAACAATATTCGAAATCCAAGGTGAGTAGTTGATTGGATGGATAAATCTCGCTTTTAATAGCACCTCTATCTTAGTCTTCACTAACAACGTGACCTTGGGATTGATCTTTTGTATTTTTTGCTTAACACGCATGGTATCGAGACATAAGACAATATTGTGAACTATTATAGACTCATCAATACTAGGCATGTCCTCATATGACCAAGCAAAGATATTTGAATGAGAATGTACGAGGTTGGAATGCTCCATAGCTTCTTCAGAAGAAAGGAACTTCCTAATCTTAATCACCTTTTCGAAAGATTTAGGATCCATGAAAACTTTAGCAGTATCCCCCTTGAGAAGGGTACTACAATCTTTAGGATGAGGTATCAAGACACCATCACTGACATTAGATAGAGGAGCCTCCTCATCCATACTCTTAACATACTCTCCAAAGTATGCTTTCTTGTTCAATCAATATGAGAATCGTTGTTTATGGTGAAAGGAAAGAAAGTGAGAGTGAGCACCTAAGAATTCTTCTAGTGCTTCTTCCAAGGAAAAGACATCTAGAGGAACTTCATTAGGTTCTACCTTATCCTCTATCATTTCAGGGTAAACTAAGTTGAGAGGTTCAACCGAAATCATGTTAACACTCCACCATGGTTTTTGTCTAGATTGCTCAATAGAGCATCCCAAACCCAAATGATGCTTGTGAGGCTAAAATTGGATAGGGACCTGAATTCCTTGTTCAACGCACCCAAGACCTTTATTCCCATAACCATACTTGAAAACAAGCCTATATCCAAGGCCATAATGTATTTGCAAAGTCTTAGAAGGAGGTGGTTCCACATAGAGAGCATCAAACATGTTTATGAGAGCACAACCATCCTTATCGAAATCACAAATGTTAACTTCCCTAGCAAAATTTTCATCATCCTCATTATCGAGGGAAGAGTCAGGCTCTTGGATGGGATCAAAAATTTCCTTCTCAATAAGAGGGTGGTCAAATTTCCTAGCAAAGGTATCTGAAATTATTGGAAGATTGAGGTGGATGGGATTCACTTTGTATTCTCCAATGAATAATTTGGAGGATTCTAAGGATCCCTAATCATCACCAAGAAATGCATTTGATTCAGAAGAAGTAGACAAGGAAGACTTAGGACTTTCTGCTTTAGGTTGCTCCTCTTTAGAGACATTCACTTCAACGACAACCTCCATAGATGGTATCATTGAGGAACATGTCATCGCATCAAAGGTTAAATATGGAATACAATTTTTAAGAGTGGAAACAACCGAAGCTTGACCAATGGCTACCAACTCACAAAGGTGAACAACCTCAAGGTCAGCTTTAATCGTGACCACTTTACTGTTTGCTATGAATTTGAGAGAATGATGTAGGATAGAATTCACAATTCCCATAGCATGAATACAGGGTCTTTCAAAAGGAAATTGTAAGGTAAGGGTCCAGGCATCACATATCGTGCCTAAGGCTTGTCAACTAGCGTTATCAAATCCATGAATATACAGAGAAGAAGCAATTAAGGAAGAAGAATCAACTTTAATTTTAGGTAGTAGGTCTATATCGCAAATGTTGACGGTTGAACCAATATCAACAAGGGTACATCTAATACCAATGCTATTGACATTAACTATGATCATTAATGGGTTAGCTTTCTTCTGCACATCCGAGGGTGGAAGTTCCTATGGATAGAAGGTGATATTTGGTGAATCTGAATGAATATGATCCATCAACACATTAACATCCATTGTCCTAGAAAAGGTAAGAAAGAGGACCTTCTGCAAGGCTTCCTAAAGCATACCTTGATAAACCAGAGTGGTCTGAAGAAAATCCCAAAGCAAGATCTTAGTCAGAGTAACACAAAGTTTCTCAACAAGATCATAGTCTCCAAGTGCTTTAGTTGCAAGTTTAGGTGTTGGAGGAAGGCTTGGTTGAGAAGGCAGTAAAGAAGTAGGAACTTGAGTAGGTTGAGGTGTAGGAATAGAAGGTTGTTGATTCAAGTTTTGTTTATTTCTTCTAGTATTATATGTGTGCGCTATGGCATTATAAGAAGTAGAGTCTGTGGCTTTCACAAACTTTGTGTACAAATCCAAGGAATCGCTATAGGACAAAATTCCACAAATACAATGAATCATCTTAGGAGAGGGGCTAGTTGGATTCAACTAAACAATGGGTCTCTTGGGCCTTGGAGAATCCACGTAGAGTACAATGACGTTCACCAACTCTTCAGCTTGCAAAGAAGAAGTTTAGAAGATCTACAAGTAGAGGAAGATGCTTCTAAGAAATCATCTAGAGAATCATTTAGTATATTGGAATCTTCCTTAGAAAAAGCATCATCATAAACATTAAAAAAAATTAGAAAGAGATCCGACATGGTTCACGTCGAGTTCACCAAAATGTGAGATAAGGGGGATTCGCTGCTCACGAGTCTCTTCATTCTCAAGAGAATCCTAGGGATTTAACTACCCTTCACCACCTCAAATGTTACTGAATAAATAAATTACAAAGAAGATCATATACAAACTAATTATCCAAGAAGACTACTTCAGAATCAGAGAGAGCAGGGTTTCAATATTTCTACCTCTGAAGGGATAGCTCTTGACCAAAGGACTACAACATGGTACCAAGATTCTAGTGCAATGTGTTGGGTTCCATAGGGCACACTGGTGTCCAAGGAAAACAAAGAACTAGAACCTTAGAAAAAACAACTAAGGCCCTATTATCTTACATGGATCTAAGTTCTATCCAACATAACAGATAAATAGAGAACAAAAAATGATATAAAGTACAATGGAGAGTTAGGAGAAAACTTACAATCAGTCAAACACTTGAAACCTTTCTCCAAACTTCACTTCGGCAACCTGCACACAAGGAAAATGAGGATAAATGTTGTGGTTTTTTCGGCGCTTACCATAGTCAACCCCTCATTTTGGTGTTTCCACCTCCATAGACAGCTAAATAGATAGAGGGAGTAAACAAAGTAAACAAATAAAGAGTGGTGAAAATAATCCCCACTAGAGGAGGAGAACCCACACCACTAAATAACAAGTAAGCAAAATAATCTATTCACAAATAGATAAGATCAAGAGAGTGTTACCAATAGTTCTTGAGATGCACCATTGAATGCTTGGAAGAGAGATTTAGTTGTTGAAGGGACCTCAATCCGGCAGATCTTTGCTCGTAGAAGTGATATTGCAAGAAGGAAGAGCATAGAATAGAGTGAGATTGGAGAAGTGAAGTGTTAGAATGAGAGAGAACCCCCAAAATGAGGGAAATAAATGGAGTTTTGTTGCATGCAAGGGTGGAAGGAGTTGTTACACTCATAAATATAATTGTAGGAACACATGTCATGAGTCAAGATTCTAAGATTCCTCATTTCAAACTCAAAAAACCACCAGGAAGCTAGCACGCCGCACAAAGGTTTGTGCACCACACAAGCATCCAACATGTCAGTTTTTGGGAAACAAGATAGTAGATTGTTGTCACTTCATCATTGGACCTCATGGAGTTAGAATCATGAAATTTTGACCCATGAGGCTCTTGTCATAAATGCGCTTAGGTGCAAGGAAAAGTGTGAAAATGTGAAATTTCCCCTAGGGTGCAATTTTACGACATTACATCTACTTGCTTCAATGACTTCATTCTCTCACATGATAAAACAAGGTTTTTGCATGTCAAGTATGAACAAGGATACTCTTATCTATTTGTGGAGTCAAAGTCCATGTAATAGATATAACATCACCTTGGTTCTTCATACCTTGGTGCACTAGTATCTACTTATTATATGAAAATAAGGATTGCTCTATGTTAATTAGCATAACCTAAGAAAAATCCAAATCATCTTATCTTATCTCATCAAATATCCAATAAAATCTATAATCCATGCAATAATCATAGATTTATTGGTACCTGATCAACATCATCAATTCCATCCCATTTCATTTTATCTATCTAATCATCCATTCTTCTATTCTATTTGGGTTGCATATCAACTCACTGGTGAAGCGACTACTTGGTCGGATAATAAAAAATCTAAAAAGAAGAGCTACTTCTAGGGGAGAAAACTTGGGAAATATTTCTTCAAATTTTCAGGAAGATATGGTTACCTCAACTCTTTTTTGACAAGAAGATAATAGAATTCCAAATTTTGATTCAAGGTAACATGATGGTCACTTAGTATTGGAAAAAAATTCACCAACTTACTTAAGTATGTACCTAAATATTAGTTGGATGAATGATTTTGAATCAAGAATTTCATCTTGGGATTGAAGCCTCAGATTGGAGTAGATGTGGAAATCCATAACCCTTTGAATATGGATGAATATTTTGATGATACTATTGTCACATAAAAATGCACCCTATTGAACAAGAGTTCAATGTTCTAATGACACAATGGAAATAACCTCAAGGTGTGGGACCTTGCGCAAATGAGATTGAATCTCTGAAGAAGGTCAGATTCCTCTTCTATGCTAAGTGAAAATGTGTTGGTCTAACCTAGCACATGAAAACCCTATTACTATTCTACTCTAATAGATCATAGAAAAAAGAGATAGAAGGAAACATGAAATGTAAAAGAAGGTGACGCACCAAGATAGAATTTGTTTCTTCTTGCTTCAGAACAGCATAATACATCAATGAAATAACTAAAACACAAGCTCATACATGAAGGTAAATGGATTTTACTCAAAAATACAAGGGATAACAATGATAATAGCTTATTTTTATTAACATAAAGCTTAGAAGCAATCTTTACAATGGTAGAATACAAAAAATGTAGTCTCTACAAGAGAAAAGTCCTAGAGGAGTCAGAGGAAGACCCCCTTGAATGAATACAAGTATTGTTTTTATAGATCAAGCATAACTGAGGTGACTTTGGACCAATCCCTAACCCAGATAGGGTTAGAAATTAGAAGGTCTGATCAGGGAAATATATGTTAAGGTCATCATATCTCACCTTGAGATCGGCCTAGAAAACCCTAGTGTGCATGCCATGCCTCTAGATTGAATTCTCTGTAAGTGCAGAGTAGGGAACTCCTACAAAATATAGCATGGAATTTTGTCTTTAATAGAAGGAATGTATCTTCCAGACATAAAGAGGTATAGGTGTCCCTCTTGCATTGAATATGGCATGGAAAACTATAAAGGATAATCCCTACACTAAAAAATATAATCTAGAGTCATTCGGATTTGATCTGGTAGCTAAAAATGTAGTTGCACCATTACTCCAAGTCCTCCTATGAACACAGTGTTCTTAGCCATTGGAATTTGAATTTGGGTTGTTGGATCATGGATGGACACCTGAAATTGAGTCCCAATGGAAGTTTAAAACATGGTTGTTCGATCATCATAAGATATATGATCAATGGCCATCGCAAGCTCCCTTCATATTGTGCTTCCAAATAGAGGACCCAACAATATTTTGCAATATAGCGATCACCATTGATATTTGATGAACTCAACATCAATTGTTGATTCCTTTTAGGCCACTAACCACAAGCTCAATCCCACCAAGGACAAGTGTCACATCCCCGCACCCCTGCACTCATATAGAGGAAAGTAGATCAAGGGTCGTGGGATGGAAGGGAGAGCCACCAGATGTTGCCACATGGCCAACATGTGCACACTTAAACCTCTAATGCATTTACCTACACTTAGGTGAATTTTTTCATGTGTTTCAACCTTTTGCAATTGGATGGTCAGGATGCTGCCACTTGGCATCTTCCCGCACCCCCACGGTCAACCAAGGTCTTCAAAGATATGGCGTGCGAGATGGAAAGGAATAGTTATGATTGCTCCACATGGCTCAAAAAGAGCCCTTAGAATATAGGAACATCACCATAAATGCCTGAAATCCTGTAGGGTCCACCTTGAAAGCTAGACACGTGGTGCCCTTCCCGCTATCCCACACACATATTTGTATGAATATTTTATTCATGCATTATGGTGAGGGCCAATAAACAACAAACAACTATCAAGTGGGACTAGGTCAATATCTTCTTAAAGACACTTTCTTATGCATGTGCTTCAAATTTCAATTAAGTTGGGGCCAAATCAAACGAGACAAAAAGGCTCAGTGAGGTAAAAGTAAAACATTTGATAAAAATATTAGCCTTTAGAAATATTTGGATGTGTGTCATTATTTCAGGGTATCATAGAGCTATAAAATGACAAAACCAAGCTCATTATGAACCAAAGGGACAATACAATATTATGACATGTGTTTGGGTTGCTCGGGAAACATAAGACCCTTAGGAAAATAAAAAAATAATTTGATGTGCGGTCTCAAGCGGTAAAATGGAATCAAGGGGCTGGTATATAGATGATATCCTATACATGAGGCTATTACTTAAACAATTGGGAATTGGCTAGAGGAGGTCAACACAAAGATATAACAAAAGTGCATGTTCGTACCTAGGGTTTAGGGTTTTAACACATGAGGGTTTTAGAAAGCCCAAACCTACAAGATCAAAACCCTAATCCAATACAATTGAGGAATTTCAAAACCTCCAAAACCCTAAAACATAAAAATAGCCATGGATTTCAATAGGATGCACCATTAAGATCTCTCAGATTGGTTATAATTGATGGGAATCAAAGGTGGCATGAAATGTCAACATTTTTGGTGATTTCTATGGGATGATTTCCTTCTAATCATGGAAACCAAGGGCATCAATAGTCCATTGGGAATAGATTCATGAAAAGGATTTACAAAATTAGGCCTCCCAAGGGCAAAACAAAACATGTGCAGGCCTGCACTTGGATAAAAGCATGGAAACTAGAACATACATCCCCTTAAGAAGAATGCAAGGTGTGCAAAATCACTTCATGAAAATTAACATATTTACAATATGTATATGAAACTCAAAATTGGGTGATCCCACAATACTGGTTTACAATTTTTGGCCAAACTAGACATTTAACTGAATTTTTTAACTAAATCTTCACTTTCGGGCACCTATAGCGGCTAAACCATGAGGAATTTGAAGATGATGCAAACTAGTGATTTGTGAAATTTTGTTTATAAATTCTAAATATATTTTTTTCAAACTTTTTGGAATTAGATTGCACTTATTTTTCCATCTCCTTCCAAAACTAGTTTTTAGCAGCAAACACCATTTTTAAAGAGCAACGTTACTGCCTAACACATAATTTTTTTTTCTATGAAGGATAAAATTCTATTTTTTTCAAATTTAAATTTGTAACTATGATATCTAGTGCATGGAATTGGTTTCATATCATTTCATTGAATATTTGTTTCTTAATTAAGTTTCAAAGTCAAACTAGTTACAATTTAGACATGATTTGCTGGCTAAAACATAACTTTTTTTGTATGTATCAAAATTTAATTGTTTTTTGTTGGATCAAGGACATAAATATCTAGTGCACTAATATTTTTCAATTTTTTTGATAATCTGCTATTTTTCCACGTGTAGAACAAGAGCTTGATTTTCGGTGAAAAACCTACATTCATAAGAAATAAAAAATAAATATAATAATCAAATTTAATTTAATTAAAATTATACTTTTTTGGAAGATTATAATAAGGACTACATACTTTAAAAAAAATTTTAAATGAATTCATTTGATCCCCCAAAAGGTAAATCAAAAGTGGTTTTTTATCAGCATTTTGATAGGTGTAAAGGAGACTCTGTTATAGGTATGGTTTAAAACTAGCAGGGTTCTATCCAAGGGGGCTTGGTCTAAGGTGGTTCGATCAAGCCCTCTTCAATTGGAGTCCTTTAAATGGAACTTTTCAAGGCTTAAATCATTATATTTTCTAAAAATATGTGATTTCAGCAAAAATTAGGATCTCCCAAAAAGTGTAAACCACTATTGTGGGATCACCCAACTTATTAGAAATAAGGTTTGAGATGAATACCATTCACTGAGATTGGAATAACCTCACCTTCCAACTTAGAAATATGGAATGCATTTGCCTCCTTGCAACAAGTTATGGCATATGGACCACTCTAAACGGCATCAAATTTGGAATGTCTTCCAACTTTTTCTTTTTCTGCATCCCCATTTCAACACTAGATCTCCCTCTTGGAACACTCTATGAACTACTTTTTTATCAAAATTTATTTTGACTTGTTCTTGATGAGTTCTATGACTTACATAAATTTTTTCCTTGTCTCCTCCAGTTCCAAGAGCTCAACCAACCTTACTTTCATAGCATCATTTCCTTCTAACTCCAACTAATGTGCCAACTCAAGGGAAGGCAACTCCAATGATAATGGTAACCTTACCTCACTTCCATAAACTAGCATGAAAGGAGAATTACCAATTTCCCTTTTAAGAGTAATTCTATCATCCCAAAGGGCTACCTTCAGTTTGTTATGCCAAACTCTTTGATTGTCCTCAATGGTCCTCTTGGTAATCTTAATGATATTTTTATTTGAAGACTCGGCCAAACCATTACCTTGAGGGTAATACTTAGATGAGGTCTTCAAGTAAATACCATGCCTAATTAGCTAATTCAGGGTCTAAGCACTAGTAAAAGCCTTGGCATTATCTGAAATGATGGTAGGAGTGTCAAATCTTGTGACAATTCCATCAAGGAATTCCAAAATTAAAGGATCAATGGCATCCTTCAAGGAAACCACCTTAGTCCACCTAGTAAAGTAGTTTGTGGCTGTCAAAATCCATTTATGACCAGCACTTGATGGTGTCTTTATCATGCAGATAAAATCCAAAGCCCACTGTGTAAATGGTCGATCAGTTTGAATGGGATGAAGAGGGAAGACAACCAACCTTTGCTTTTTAGAAAAGAAAGCACACTTCTTGCCATTTCTTACCAATTTATGAGCATCATTGAATAAGGTGGAACAATAATAACCAACCTTCATGATCTTTGCAATAGTAGTCCTTGTAGAAAATTGGCCACCTAAAGAGCCATCATGGAAATCTTCTAGCATTATGTTGACCTAATCTTCCTCTATACATATTAATAGGACCCCATTGAAATCCTTTCTAAAAATTATGCCATCCACTATAACATAGGGAATGGACTGTAATCTGAAATGTCTTATTTTGGTCCTATCCAGACCTAGAGGATACCTACCTTCTTGCAAAAATGTAGTCATATTATTCACCCAGCTGCTATGAGCATCAATGTTGGGTTCTTGTTATTCTTGTAACATAAGGGCAGCCTCTATAGGAGTCTCAAGTGTTGAGACAATTTTCTCACACAACCCTTTGCTTGTCACTAACTTGGTCATTTTGATTTCAACATCATACTACTTCACCTTGGTGATCCATCCAACCCTTTTTTCATTGATATCCCTACTCAATAGGAACTCTTTAATGCTAACATGAGACACCATTAGCTATACCTTTTTGTTAAAAAACATGTGTCTAAAAAAATTCAATGCTCTAACAACAACAAGATCTTTCTTTTCAACATAGTTGTACTTAACCACATAATCTTTAAGCCCTTCACTAAAGAAAATAATGGGATACTCCAGATTTTCTTTATTTAGTTGGGTCAGAATAGTTGATATACTTGCTTCACCTCCAAAATTATAAAGAATTAAATCCTTTTCATAATTAGGATTGATAAGGGTAGGATCCTAAGAAATTTCTTGTTTAATAGCCTCAAAGCTATCTTTACCTTCCTTGGTCCATTTAAAGACCATCTTTTTCTTAAGCATAGAGGTAAGAGGTTTTATCAAAACAATAAGATTTGGAATGAACCTCCTCACAAAGTTAATTGTGCCCAAGAAACTCTTGAATCCCTTCTTGTGACTAGGAAGTGGGATGGCCAAGATAGATTTTACTCTTGTAGGATCAATGACCAAGCCATCCTTTGAAACAATGTTCCCAAGAATTTTGCCCTGATCAGTGGAAAAAGCACACTTGTTTGGATTTAGGGAAATACCATATTCCCTAAATTTTTTAAATACCTTCTCAAGGTGACTAAAATGGTCTCTTGAATGCTTTAAAAAAACAATGATATCATCCAAGTAGACCAAAAAAAATTGTCTAAACACACCTTGAAACACAATATACATGCCTCTTTGAAAAGCAGCACTTGCATTGGTTAGACAAAAAGGCATTTTACAATAAGCATACATGCCCCACTTTTTAGTAAATGTTATCTTGTGTTGATCAAATTCTTGGACCCAAATTTGATTATAGCCTGAGTAACCATCCAAGAAAGAAAATTGTTCTGACCCATTGAATCTTTGTAAAATCTACTCCATGGAGGGGAGGGGATAGTGATCCTTTAGGGAGGCTCTATTTAGATCCCTAAAATCTACACGCAGCCTTATTTCCCATTCTTTTTTTCTATAGGCACTAAATTTTCCACCCATGAGGAATGCTTGATAGGAAAAATGGTTCTAGCCTCAATCAATTTGGCCAACTCCTTTCTCATTGAAGGATCAATCTTAAGATTTATAGGCCTTTATTTTTTTCCTTATAGGCTTGGCATCTAGATATAATTTAATGGTATGTTGGGAAAGGCCTGGGTCAAAACCCTTTAGGTCTTCATAAGTCCAAGCAAGTACATTATTGTACCTATTACAAATATCTATGACAACTTTATGTTTAGTAGTAGAGCATACCTTTCCCAAGTTTAGAGACTTTCCTTCTAAAATCTTTATTGGCTTGAAGTCGCCCTTCTTTGTACCTAAGTTCATCCTTTTCTACTTTAACTTATCATCAAGGTTGAAAATACCTTCCAAGGTGATGAGAGCATTTGGTAGCTTGTTGCTACTCAACTACACAATCTGATCACCATACTAATTTTATAGCTTGGACTTATTTCTTTTAGAAAAAATTTCCTCATCTTGCAAAAAATTCACTATCTGCTAGTCACAATCAAAGACATGCCAGTGATCTTGATTATCCAGAATAGTAGGCCTTAGAACAAGCCTAATATGCTGCTCCTTTTTGCTTGTAATATGTGTCGGTATGTCAAAATAAGTGCCAACTATTGCAAGTCTATCAGTATGCTTATTTTGATTTCCTAGAGTTGTTTGGATATTAAAACCCTCAAAGCCCTCAATCAAATCCCAAACATTGTATTTGTAGGACTTGAGCAGATTTTTCTTGGTTAAGCTTTGTGTTCTGACTTGATGGACAACCAATTCACTGTCACCAAAAACTTGCAACAATTTGATATTCTTTTTTTTTGCAAGTTGGTGACCTTGGATGAGTGCTTCATACTTAGCCACATTGTTAGTTCAATTAAATTGAAGCCTGAAAGAGAAGTAATATTTCTCCTTACTTGGAGATACCAACATTACACCAGCACCAACACTCTTTCTATTTCTAGAACCATCAAAAAGCATCTGCCACAATCCCTCTAGATCCTCTTGAGTTTTTATGCTCGATTGGCTATAATAGTATTCTCTTCATGAATGCAGTAGGTGCTAAGACCAGTCTCCCCCACTTCGGAAATAGTAAGTGGATCAATTTCTAAAGCATTTCCCTATTCATCCAACAAACAATCAAGTACCTCCTCTATTGGATTGGTAGGATCATGAACAAAACACTCTTCCTTATTCTCATGCAATACATAACTCATGTTTATTGGACTAGGAGTGTAAGGCTCTAGATGATCATTTTCTATGGAATCAGATTTGATGGTTTCTTTAGTACCATATCTAGTTATAAATAACATATGAGACCAATCAGCAGATAAGTATCCACCTATCTTAGTAGTGAAATCCCTAGACAAATAAATGGAAAAATGAGCAGGGAGGTCTATGACCAAGATATATTGCAACACATCATAAACAAGGCATGCATGCAAGGTTAATTTTAGGTTTTTAATTACTCCCACTGTATTGATAGTAGTTCCAACCAATTGTAAAACTTTCCTAGCCACTAGTTCATACTTGATTCCAAGCATGTCAGTAATTCCCTTAGGCATAATAGAACTACTTGCTCCTGAATCTATCATACAATTACACACTATATGATTTCCAATAATTAGAGAAAGATAAAAGGGAGGTGGCTTACTAATTTTGCTAGGTTTCCCTTCTTCTTTAGGTTGCACCAGGTTGATTGATGGAGTATTTTTCTCCTTTTCTTGCACATCACCCCTCTGTTTATGTTCCTTTAAAGCTTGATGTAGCAAATCCCTTTGTGATGGAATGGATAGAGCTTCCCACATAGTAACATTCAGATTAGCTTTTTTCATTTGCTCCATTATGTTGACAGGAAGCTGAAAAGTTTTAGAAGGAATCTTTGGAATAGAAAGGTCAGTTCTTGTTGCTTGGGTGATCCTAAATTTCTCAATTGCTTATTTAGACCTACTAGCAAGCTAATTTGATTGTGTAACATTTGTTGTTCTACCTATTGTTCTAGCATCTGCACTTTGTTGAGGTTTTTGAGAAACTGATGCTTTCCCAACCATGGAAGATGCACCACCCTCCATTGCTAATGTCTTTGATCTTCTATTCAGAGCTATTGTATCAACAGTTGCTTGATTTATACTGAAAAAAATCTTCTTGAACCCAAATGTTCAATGAAGAGTCCTCATGTCTTTGATTCTAATTACTAGCAGATGGTTGGTTTGTGCCAAATTGTTGCCCTGAGGTGAAGGTTTCATTCTAAGCTACTAGAGTTTGTACAAACTCTCTATTTTGGAAAGCATTTTTATTATGAGTTTTCTCACAAGGGTAACACCACTCTTATGCTAGATTATTTTGCACTAGGACCAAAGCCTTTGAAGCATTGGTTGTAGATGTGTGCAAGCTATTTATGGGCTTAGTGTGATTCCATTGATTTTTCCCTTGATAAGGTTGTTTATTTTTCTAATAACCTTGATTTTGAGGTTGATGGGACCTATTGTTTTGAGCTTTCTACCTCTTCAATGATACTAACTCATTATTCATACCTTGGAGCAAGGTGCACCAATCTTTTGGAAGTGTAGAAGATGTAGAAGTTTGTCTTGTGGAAACCATTGGAATAGGAGCCACTAGGATAGGAGCTATTGTTGGTTGTGAAGGAAGTTATGGGAATAAAGGAATTGGTGGCCTGGGAGCTATCTTCCCAATCTATATTAAACATTTTTTTCCCTTATGGTAAGGTCATATGCTTTGGGTAAGGTAAAACCACCCATTGACTGAATCATAACAGTTATGTCACTATTAAGAGCCCTTAAGAAATACAAGAAAGCATACTTGGGAGAAGGCTTCACCAAGGAAAGGATTATATCCCAAGTCTTCTAAAATTTGTAGATGAAGTCACTCATGAATTCATGAGGTTCCCTCTTAATTTTTGTTAATTGCTCCACTAGGGATAAGTGGTTGCTTTTATCTTCAAAATGTTTGCATAACTTCTTGCCCAACTCATCCCAATTGTGAATGGTGTTAGGTGGTAGGCCTTTGTACCACTGTATTTCTTTTCCTTTCAGGGAAGTGGAAAGTATCCTAACAACCACATTATCTTATGTTACATCATGCACTGAGCATATGTTTGCTACATCTATTATGTGCTCTGTTGGAGTTGTGGATGTTTCACCAATGAAATGGGGAATGTTTTTGAGGGAATTGAGTGGTATATCATCCTTCTGGGCTAAAACTAAAGGACTGCCACCACTAAAAGACACAAAGGGTTGACTTCTAGGTAAATCCATATGGAATAATGCCTTGTTTGTATGGGTAGTAGGTGTTCTAGCTTGAAATAATCTACCCACAAGTGGCATAGATTAAGCTCTAGGAGAAGGACTTGTGCCTCTATTTCTTCTAACAAGTGATAAAGATTATCTATTTCTTCTTCTAGAAGTAGAAAATGAGAGTTGGATGTATTGGAAATTACCTCTAGAAGGCGTTCTTGTTTGGATTCTTTTCATGAATGTGCAGGTCTAATATTAAACCAAGAGTTTTGGTTCGTAGAAAAGTCACCAATTTGAATGTAGAGTTCTCCCTTGATTGCAAAGTCACCAAGTACTTGTTTGAGAACCTCTTCAATGCTAGAATGTTGAGAGTAGCACCACCCTCTCAACAAGATGAAATGAAATTTCTTCTTGTATCACACCAGGCATGCCAAAAATTATTGTCACATAAATTGCACACTATTGAAGTAGATTTCAGTGTTCTAATGACACAATGGAAACAACCTCAAGGTGTGGAATCTTTCACAAATGAGGTTGAATCTCCAAAGAAGGTCAGTTTCCTCTTCTAGGCTAAGTGCAAATGTGTTGGTCTAACCCAACACATGAAAACCATATTCCTATTCTACTCTAACAGATCACAAAGAAAAGAGATAAAAGGAGACATGAAATATAAAAGAAGGTGATGCACCAAGATAGAATTTGTTTCTTCCTGCTTTAGAACAGAATAATACATCAATGAAAAAACTAAAACACAAGCTCAAACATGAAGGTAAATGGATTCTACTCAAATATGCAAGGGATAATAGTGATAATAGTTGAATTTTATTAACATAAAGGTTAGAAGCAATCTTTATAATGGCAGAATGCAAAAAATATAGTGTCTACAAGAGAAAAATCCTAGAGGAGCCACAGGAAGATTCCCTTGAATTAATACAAGTATTGCTTTTATAAATCAAGCATAACTGAGATGACTTCAAACCAAACCCTAACCTAGATAAGGTTAGCAATTAGAAGGTTTGATCAGGGAAATATATGTTAAGGCCATCAAATCTCGCATTGAGACTATCCTAGAAAATCTTGGTGTGCATGCCATGCCCCTGCGTTAAATTCTCTATAAGTTCATAATAGGGAACTCATACAAAATCTAACATGGAATCTGGTCTGTAATAGAAGGAATGTCTCTTCTAGACATAAATAGTTATGGGCACTGCTCTTTCATTGAATATGGCATGGGAAACTATGAAGGATAATCCTTACAACCAAAAAAATTTATTTGGAGCCATTCAAATTTGATCCAGTATCTAAAAATACAGTTGTGCCATCAATCCAAGTCCTCCCATGAACACGACATGCTTAGCCATTGGAATTTGAAATTGGGTCATTGGATCATGGTGGACACCTGAAATCAAGCTCCAATGGAAGTTTAGAACATGGTTGTTTGATCATCATAAGATATATGATCAACAACCATCACGAGCTCCCTTCACATTGTGCTTCCAAATAGAGGACCAACCAAGCTTCTATGATATAACAATCACCGTTGATATTTGATGAACTTAGCGTCAACCGATGATTCCTCTTAGGCCACTAACCAAGAGCTTGGCCCCACCTAAGACAGGTGTCACGTCCCCGCACCCTCGTACTCATATATTGGAAAGTAGATCAAGGGTTGTGGGATGCTAGGGAGAGCCACCAAATGTTACCATGTGGCCAACATATGCACAATTAAACCTCTAATGCATTTTCCTACACTTAGGTAAATTTTGTCATGTGTTTCAACCTTCTACAATTGGATGGCCAAGATGTTGCCACTTTGCATCCTCCCACACCCCCATGGTCAACCAAGGTCTTCAAAGATATGGCCTACATGATGGTGGGGAATGGTTATGATTGCCTCACATGGCTCAAAAGGAGCCCTTAGATTACAGGCCCACCACCAAATTTTGCTTGAAATCCTATAGGGTCCACCTTGAAAACTAGACACGTGGTGCCCTTCTCATTATGCTGCACCTATATTTCTATATATATTTTATTCATGCGATATAGTGGGGGCCAACAAATAATGAACAACTTTCAAGTGGGACTATGCTAAGCTCTTCTTAAAGGTACTTTTTTATGCACACGCTCCAAATTTCTCTAAAGTCAATGTCAAATTCAACGAGACAAAAAGGCTCAGCAGGGTAAAATTAAAACATTTGATAAACAACATTAACCTTAAAAAATATTTGGGTGTACATCGTTATTTTGGGGTATTACAGGGCTAAAAAATGAAAAAACCAAGCTCACTGTGAGCAAAGGGATAATGTGATATTATGACACATGTCTAGGTCACCTGAGAAACATAAGACCCTTAGGAAAATAAAAAAAATTAATCCAACACATGGGCTCGAGCAGTAAAAAGGAAGCAAGGGGTTAGTATATGGATGATATCCTAGACATGAGGTAATGACTTAAAAAACTAGGAACCAACTACAGGAGGTCAAGACAAAGATATAACAAAAGTGCATGCTGAGACCTAGGGTTTAGGGTTTTAACACATGACGGTTTTAGAAATCCCAAATCTATAGGATCATAACCCTAATCCAATACAATTAAGGAATTTCAAAACCTCCAAAACCTTAAAACATCGAAATAGCCATGGATTTTAATAGGATGCACCATTAAGATCTCTTAGATCAATTATAATTGATGGGCATCAAAGTTGACATGAAATGTCAATAGCTACCAAACAAGAGCAAAAAATTCAGTAGCTGGGTAACTATCGCAAGAATTAAGATGCTAGATATGGTTTTGGAAATAAGAAATTTCAAAATATCAACCAACAAGGATGCAACAATCGGTAGATCTGAAACATAAAGCGAGGCAACAATTCCCAAGATAAAGCAAAAGGGAATCACAATGGAGGAAATAAAAGGGCTAACTACAACAACAACAATGATAGGAGGGATATGCCTAAAGGACCAAGAGCACCTCATGGTGGAAGCTTTGTATGCAGAGGAGAGCACTATGCCAATGTTTTCCCTCAACATTCGGGAGGACGAAGGGAAAGAAATCAGTAAGGGGTACCTCAACATCAAATCCATACAATTGTAGACAACCAACAGACTGACTTCCAAGCCACACCAATTTAGTGTACCAGTAACCTCTATGGCTAATATGTTTCTATATTAATTGATACTAGAGAAATTGAATGCTTTGTAGATCCAAAAATAGTTTCAAAGTTACCAATTAGACTAGGAAACATGGCTAATTCAAGGATGGTTCAGTATAGAAATTGGGCGAAAAAGAGGGTTGATTGTCTTTCTTGCAATGAGATAGAACTTACTAGTTTTCAAACTCAGGTCAACCTTTCTGTAGCTCCTTGAGGAATATATGATATGATTTTTAGAATCAATTGGTTGATTGAACACAAGTCTATAGTAAATTCTAAAGATAATATTGTAAGATATTTGGATGATTTTGGAAATCATGTTGAGATTCATGACTTTTTGAGACCTTTGGAACTTTGAAAAAATTTAACTATGCAGCTAAAGAAGGACCAAAGGAAGGGATGTTCCATTTATGTCGTTCACATTAGTGACCTTGATATTATGAAGCTAGTACTCGATGACTACTCTATACTTAAAGAATTTAAGTATGTGTTTCTAAAGCAATTAAGAGAGTTACCACAAAAATGGGAATTTGAATTTTCTATTGAGTTGCTACCTAGAACTGAACCTTAATCCAAGGATCCCTATAGGATGACCACTACCAAGTTGTATGAATTGAAGGCCCAATTGTAAGAGTTGTTGAACCAAGGGTTCATTAGACCTAGAGTGTCGCCATGGGGTGCATCTATCATTTTTGTGAAGAAGAAGGATGGAACTTTGCACTTGTGCATTAACTATAGGATGTTGAACAAGACAACTACAAAAAATAAGTATCCCCTTCCAAGAATTGACAAAATCTTTGATTAGATGAAAGGGACTACAATGTTCTCCAAGATAGATCTAAGATTCAAATATCACCAATTGAGGATTAAAGAGGAGGACATCTCCAAGATAGATTTTAGGACTTGTTATGGCCACTACGAATTCACTATAGTGCCCTTCGGGTTAACCAATGCTCCCACGAATTTCATGAACTTAATGAATAGTGTATTCATAGATTTCTTAGATGACTTTATGTTGATATTCTTGGATGATATCTTGATTTACTCCAAGAATATTGAGGAGCATGAAAACCATTTAAGGATAGTGTTACAATGCTTGAGGGAGAGAAAACTTTTTGGGAAGCTATCTAAGTGTATCTTCTATCAAGACAAGGTGCATTATTTAGGCCACATCATTTCGGTAGAAGGGATTGTGGTAGATCCAGAGAAAATAAAGGCAATAGTTTATTGGCGTACACCACAAAATGTAATTGAAGTTTGAAGCTTCATGGGACTTGTAGGATACTACAAGAAGTTTGTAGAAGGGTTTTCTAGAATTGCAACATTGATCACTGCACTCCAAAATAAAGGAAATGGATTTGAGTGGACTGATAAGTGTGAGAAATCTTTCCAAATTTTGAAGGAAAAGCTCATTATAGCTCCAATTGTGACTATACTTGACCCAAATAGACAATTCATGCTGATAACCAATGCATTAGGAGAAGGTATAGGGGGGTGCTAATGCAGAATGGGCAAGTGGTGGCTTATGATTCAAGGAATTTGAAGCAATATGAGGTAAACTATGCAACAAATGACTTAGAGTTAGTAGCCATAGTTAATGCACTACATGTGTGGATACATTACCTCCTGGGAAGTCATTTGAATTAAAGACAAACCATCTAGGACTCAAGTATATTTTCAAACAACCCAATCTCAATCCTTGAAAAAGGAGATGGTTAGATTTCCTTAGTGAATATTATTTTGGAATTATGTATATCAATGGAAAATAAAACAAAGAAGTTGATACTCTTAGCAGAAGAAGGCATCTAGAAGCCATGACTACAACAAGGTCTAATTTGAGACAAGTAGGTTAGAATATACAAAGAGATGAGTATTATTCTAGAGTAAAGCAAGCCTTAGAGAAGAACCCCTCATATCATCGTTTTGATGGGTATGTGTTGGAATCAAATAGAATTTTGAGGTACCAAGGAAGAATGTGCATTCCAAACTCTAAGTGATTTGACAAAGTTGATCCTAGAAGAAATTCACAACACACCTTATTCGGGGCACCCTAGATTAACCAAGATGGTAGCGGAATTGAGATCTCTATACTTTTTGCTAAGACTAAAGAAGGATGTAATTTAACATGTGGCTTGATGCTTGGAGTGCCCAGAAGTCAAGGGTGAGAATGTGCATCCAATGGGGATTTTGTAGCCACATGACATACCTAAGTATAAATGGAAAGTGATTATTATAGATTTCATTCAAGGGTTTCCTATGTTTGTTACATACCTAATATTTACCCAACGATTTTTACCTTAGTTTTAACTCAAAAAGTGAATATCACAAGTTTCTAAAAATATGGAAATGAAATCTTTCATTTTCAATAACATAATTTCACATTGCATAAATAATTTCCACATGCCATTGCATAAATGATATAACTTTACATAATTCTAAATAGATGATTCTTATCTTATCAAATACAAATTACAATTGATCCATGATCATGTTCATGTAAAAATTCATAAGTCACAAGAGTTCAAGGTCAAGGTTTCCTCGTTTGGATCATACTTCTTCTATTCCACAAGTCTCGATTGTTGACTGCAAGAGGGAGAACATCACCCGAGCACTTTTCCTCCAACAACGGACTTAAGTGGTCCTCCACACATCTCCTAACTAGCAGATGGCCCTACCCTTCAACAAAGAGTTTGGTATGGAAACCTCTAATAATGCCTACCTGAGTATGGTTTTCTATCCTGCATAACTAGTACTTATCATACAACTATGGATACCCACCAACTAAGCATGAAACTCCTAACTAGCTAGCAATCTTGGCGTACAATGAACCAAAAAAGTGTATGCAGTGACTTCTACACTTTGGCCAACGTTTATGCAGTGAATTCTACAATTACTTTGGCCAAAGTTTTCATATATATAATAAATCCACTTTCTATGAAGTAATGTTGTATGTTCCCCCACCCCCTTACTCAACTTGGAAATTGACCTGAAAATAACTTCCCTCTTGGTTTGACCCAAGGTTTAATTAACATAGACAAGATTTCATTTAAAAGTGATAACACACTCATATTGATCTAAGTGACCAATTAGGTTTAACCCAACCTCTTGAATACCCTATTACATACTTGTAACAATCTAGGATTGACAACTGCCTCTTATTCAAGTTCTTTATTTTAAGCATGGGAGTAACGACTCTCCTAGTTCATGCCTAATTAGTTAATACTAATGACACCATGTCACTAACTGGACACACCTGATCTCAATCTAAATAATTGTAAATATGTTGATATGTATAATAATCTAGAATTAAACTTGGTTTGAAGATTACTTCTTCATATTGAGTTTCAAACTCTTTGTTGTCATACCTAGTATGGATTCATCCTTCTAAGATACCATAACCAATCTAGTTATCCTTGACATTAATTATCATTTGATTTGATTCAATATAAAATCTTATGTTCATAGTAATATCCCATAATACTTGTCAACATAATAAGCTATTTAACTTCAAATAATTCAACTAAAAACCTTTTGACTAATGATCCAATTTCCAAATTGGATATTGACACATATTCACATGTTAAAATATATGATAAGTCAATATCCAATTTGGAAATCATTTTCTACATGAGAGGAGTATGTGCTTCTACACCTTAAAATCTCCTTGCATTATGGATTTGGTTTGCCACGACATAAAATCCTCTCCTTTAAGATTAGAATACCATGAATAGGTATAGACTCTTGGTCAAGTATAAGATAATATCATTTCAAAATAATAATTATAATGCAATACCTCTAATATGTTTTTCAACCCTATTATTGAATATCAATATAAACACATTCAAGTGTATACCCTAACCATAGGGAATAAACTAATAATTTCCTACTTTCAAGGGTTATAAACAATCGAGAACGAAATTTCTCCACCCATGGTTAAACTACCAAATAAAGATAATAACATCATACTCTAAATAGTAATGGCATAATACTTCTATTAGTATTTCATCCCTTTCATTTCCAAGCAACATAACTTATCCAAACAATACAAATACCATACTGTATTTTGGATATTATCATAATACCCTATTCTATCTTATCTTTTCTATAATAATCAAGCAATATAACTATGATAACAAAATATCATATCTCTTATGGCTTATAATTAGTCTAGCTAATTGCATAAACAATCTAGTTGATTGAACTTACACACACATATTTTCCAATAGCAATAGTATGCACACAAATAATAGCTCAAACACTTTTAGATAGTAATAATACTTAGTTTCAGAATTAATAAGAGATATAAAGATAGATATCTTAAGTAGGCCTAGTATAAATTAGCTCCCAACAAATATCTTGAGACTCCTTGCTCAATGCAAATGGCTCTTCTTGCTACCTCTTTTATTCTCAACTTTTTTTTCTGCTACTAACTAAATATTCTATGCTCTTCAAAGTCCCAATAAGCTTCTCTCAAACTAGCAAATATACTACACACAAACTAAAAAATATTTTGCACACAAACTAACAAATTCATAACTCCCAAACTCACACGAATACTTACACTAATTTCAGATTGAATGGGCCATCAAACACTATGTTGTTAGACTCTCTATTTATACATAAATGAATAGTAGTTTTTAGCTAAAAGTAAGTTATGTTTCTTGCCACCTCTCTACTCTCTATCAGTCATGGGCCTTGCTAGGAGAATACAATTGCAAAAATGTATTTAAAACCAACTCTAATGCTTCCTTAAAATGCCACGACCCAGCTAAAATTTTCAACCCTATTGTTTGTTGTGTAATATTTCAGAAAAGGACTCTTTAAAAATGACATGTTGAAGTCATTTTTTTTGCAAACTATCTTACTTCCCATCACCCATGTTGTGGCTTTAAATTAAATTAACATTTGCTAGTTTTACTAATTCAAACGCCTCTTTTCCAAGGTTGTGCAAAAGTATGTTTAGAACTCTATTTGCCTTTTCTTTTAGCATGGAATTTTAGCCACTAGTCCTTTGTAATATTTGGCACCACATATGGCTCCCTTTAAATGTTTTAAACAACATTTACAAATAGCTTATAACTTTTCCATTGTGTGGCATTTTATTGCCACCATATGTGTGGCAGATTTTCTATGTAATATGGCTTCCATCGCATATATATTAAACAACAATATGTATTTATAATATCATATGTGTATATACATATACATACATATATATAATAAACTTTATTATATAATATATATGTTTCCATATTTATATATATATCAATCATATATGTATATACATTTTTTTTTATTCATAAGCTTTTATTATATCAACATAAAAAATAAGGAACAATAGACCAAACAGACCTAGAATAATGAAGAAGAGAAGACCATAAAAGTCTCAGGAGAGAAGAAGAAGAGCCTAAAAAACTAAGGAAAGGAAGAAATACACTGATCTCGAAGAGCAACAAGAGAAAAATAATAACATAGTACACGAGGCATTCAACCCAAATTCGAAAAGAACCTAGGATTTTTTCCCATGCCATGAAAGGAGAGCCTCCATAGTCCACTAAGAGCCTCCTTCCACAACATCCATTCCTTCAATACAGAGTTTCTCCACATTAGTTTTTTGTCCTTTCTTCCTTGCAGTCCCACAATCTGACTTAATTTTGCTGCTATCCTATTAAGCAATCCCAAGTTTCCATTTCGGAGCCAAAAATATATCAATATCAAAGACCTCAAAATTCTCTTCCAAATCCTCCATGAAATGGTAAGTACCATCAGAATTTAATCCTTCATCCTTTAAGATAGGTAAAGGTAGTTAATCATCAGCGTTGTTGTCATCTGGTACCACAATAGGAGAGGAGGTTGACACCACAGGAGGCTCAAGCATAAGCTCATAATCAAAATGAGAAGAAAAGAACTTTCCATGATTCTTCCAGATGAAGTCAGCATCAGGGGCATTAGATTTTTTGATCCATTTTTTAAGGCTGCTATGTCTCATGCCAATTAAACGTTGTGTCGAGCAAGCCTCAACTTTGTGACCTAGATTATTGCAATGGAAACATCTGAAAGGAAGACCTTTGAAATTCAAAAATTGCATCCAAGTGCCTTTCAAAGAATGAATTAGAATGGAGTGCGAGAGGGGTTTGGAAATATCCATCAACGCACAAACCCTAATAATTCTGTGAGAAGAAGTAGTCTCTTCTAAATCAAACTTAACAAAAAAACCCACCTGATTAATCAGATTTTTTATTAGATCAGCAAACCTCATGACAAGAGGAAGATTATATAGCATGATCCACATAGGAATGTTAGTGACCTTGGTAGTAGCAGGGTCAAAGAAAGGGGTCCATGGGGGAAAGAAAAATGATAGAATTCCCAAAAAAACATGGACCATTATGCACTATTAAATTGCAATCATCAACCAAGGTGAAAGTAAACAAAAAAACCCAAAATCTAATGATTCAACCACAAGAGTGGAAAGATTATTCCAGGAACTTTTTATCCACTCTAAAACCACATCAATGGATGGTCACTTGCACATGAACCTCAAGACCAAAGAGAGAGCACCGATGTCCATGGAAACTTCATTGATGCAGTCATATGTGATAAGGAAGTCTGCAGGTTCGTTAGTGAAAACAACTATTGAATCTCCAACACTCAAAATGGGTTCATCCAAACGTTGCACATGATCTAATATGGGAGAGGTAGCAGGGATCAAAGACAATTTGGGGGAAGATAGAATAGGGTTCGCCAACTTAATCTACTCCAAGCAATACGCATTACATTCATGGAATGGGTTGGCCCTATTTCTACATTTCACTAAGGGATCCAATGACAAACCCATAGGTTTACCACTACAATGTAATCCATAGAGTGCACACACCATGAACCAGCACCAAAGGGATAGAGTCATTTAATTATGGGAGGCATTTATATACAATACATATGTATATATATAAAACGATGTTCACATACGAGCCCTCCCATCCCCCATGGGATGCATAGACATTACGTATGTGCATACCTACATTATATGTATGCACCATCACATATATGATATGTATATGGGTATACGTAGACATTACTATCTATGTATGTGCATACCTACATATGTTCATATGTATGCACCATCACATATATACATACATATATATTCAATATATACATGTATCCATATATATGTTTTTGACACCCAATATACATCTCATGCTCATCGAAAGGATTTTATCACTATGTCTCAAATCGACAAAACAATCAAAGAGAATTAAAGACAAACATCACAACTTTCCTATCAACCCAAAAAGCTACCAACATGATTTAATACTTACTAACACATAGCTCATACCGGCTTGACAAGGATTATCTAACCTAGGTGGTGAGTGTGTTCATCTACTTAGATAGGTACACTAGTGGTTTCCATACCAACTTCCTCTCCTAGGTGATATTCTCCCTCTCCTCACTGGAGGGTTTGAACCTTTCCTGCATCCAACTTAGTGCAACATGAACAAAGTTAGCTATTACTCATAAATCACATTCATTGTATATCATTTAAGTATCATTAAAGAATTTACAAATTAATCTCATCATACATATTCAAATATTTATGTAGAACCCTAATCCTAATACCTGCAAAACACAACAAATGAATACATTAGAAGATCAAATGCAAGTAAGAACAAGGATTCCCCATGAAATCCATTAGCAAAGTTTAAAATAGGAAATGAGACAAGAATGAAATGAAAGAGCAATAAAGCAAGCGAAATCCTATTGAAGACGATGCAAACTCTTGATCCCATGGGGGAATTGGTGCCAATTTGATGTGAAAATTTGCCCTTTCCCAACTCCTATGATGCAAGATTGATGTATGATGAAGAGTGATCCACTTTGTTGATGCTTGATGAGTGCTCCAATAGAAAAATCTGCATAACCTAGCTATGAACTCAATGATAATGGATGAAAATTGCTAATGATTTGAGCATAGTAAGTTTACTCAAATTGTGGATGATCAAATGAGGAGATTAGCCTCTTATTTATAGAATGCTAAATAGATGAATGTTCAAAATAGAGCAATGTGGGACTAAGAATTAGCCAATGGAAAAGTGCCATTTGTCAACTTATGAATGGAGGAAGCTTGAGCACATTTTGATCAATGTGCAAGTTTGAAATTTGAATTTGATGAAATGACATGTTTAGGGGGGATGAAAGATGAGCATTAAATGCCAAGTGGGAGACATGTAAGAGACAATGTAAGAGCTTTAAATGCTTTGTTGGATGGACAAGTCTATTTGGGGGGAGATTTCAAATTTGAAGAATATTCCCACTTGGATGCCTTTTTTGAATAAAAATAGATGATTTATAAATCAATTAAATTTATTTTCATGTGCAAGTTGCAAAATCTAGAGGATTTGATCGATTAAGACTAAGATTAATAAGGATTTGATTAATTTAAAGGAGATTAGCTGATTTGACCATTTTGACTTAGATTTTAGGATTTAAATAACTCAAAATGAGAAAAGAATGATTTAGACTTAGTTAAATAAATATTCTTGATTTATTTAACCAAAGGGGGTGGTGTTAGATTAAATTAGATAAATTTTTAATTTATTTAATTTAATTAGATGAACTTTAGAGATTTAATCAAATAATATGGATTATTTAATTAAATAAAGATAGGAAGATGAAATGACCTAGTTAATTACACAGAGATAATGATTTAATTAAATCGAGGGATTTATTTAATTAAAAGGGGAATTATGATGAATTTAATCAAATAAGGCTATTCGATTAAATGGTTAGACAAAGGGATAATTTAGGATGAAACGATGTTAGTAGATCAAGATCAAGTGTGTGATATCAATCTGTATATTTTCTATGTCTACAATTTCATTCATTCCTTGAACATGTTAGAGTCATAATCTTGTATTTTAAGCATATTTACCCATAAAAGTAAAAGTAATCTGGTAACTTAGAAATGGGGTGTAACATACCCTCCCCCCTAAGAATCATTGTCCCCAATGATGTAAAGTATCACAACATATTGATAAATTCAAATAAATGTTTTACTTTCATTTTTTAAATCCATGTAAAAATTAGGTAAATTTAGGTTAATCTCATGATAATCTTCCCTCATAGCATTGTCCTCTACAATATCATCCTTACTGGACCTTGCACTGAGTGACCCTACTAATGCATTGTAAGAGCTTGTGTGTTTCAAACAATATTTCTCTTCTAAGAATTATACATCACAAATACATTAGTAACGACTCATATGTACATCATAAGTACACTGGTGACTGGCTCATACATGTCACATATACCATAGCAATTGGAAAAAAAACACATTCACATTGGCTAAGACACACTTTCCCTTAGTGCATCCCAAATAGAAAAGGAATGTCAATGCATTGTACACTACACCATGGGTCCCATCCTTTTCTTTGTACTTCTACACCATTAGACAACTCAATAGTAAAAAATGGCCATCACTGGCACTAATGTCCATCTCGAGCATAATAGTACTACTTCTAGACTATTGTTCATCTCAAGCATAAAAGTACGGCTCCTTGACTCATTCTTTGCATCCACAAAACTTTTTTTCCTATCATTTTTTTTGCTTGTATCTAATCTTGATCAACTTGATCTATTCTTCCATTTCTGACAACATTTCTAGACTCAAGCTAATCCTATTTTCTAGCTTATTCTAGCTTATAGAAATTCAGCCCTTCCTTCTATATAATATTTCAAATGGATCAATTTTTTATTGCAGAATGATAGGATTTATTGTAATAAAAGTATATTACAAATCCATCAGGATTTGGTTTCCCCTTTTTAATCTAACTATATGTCTTAGGGTGAAAATTTGAGCTTTAAATTGAGTTTTTAATGAGGTGATTATAGTTTTTACCAAAACCTTATCATTGCACGTGTATTCCTATCTGAGATAACCTTCTCAAGAACACCATGCAACCCAAGCACTTCTTTCATGAATTAGTGGTTATGATTGGTGCCCTACCTGTCAAATTTTTCAATAGAAATGGGCTACCTTGGTGAGCCTGTCCACCACTACCAACATAACATTATGCCAAAATCTTGACATAGTAAGATCAAAAATATACTGATGATCTACCACTTCCTCTCTAGAATTTCATGAGAATATAAAAGTCCTGCTAGGTGATGACATCATGTCTTCACCCTCTGGAATTCTAGATAACTTTCTACTAATCTTGTAGCATCTCTCTCCATTCCCTTCCAAAAATATAGTGGTTCCACATTAGTTAATAATTTTTTCACTCCAGATTGTCCTAGATATGGCACCGATTAAAAATCTTATCACACCTTATTCCCTAACTCCTCTAAGTTTGTTACTTAGGTTCTTCCTCTAATTCTTAGTAGTCCATTTGAATTAAATGAAACATCTTCCTTGGACTCTTGTCACACTCGATTCTTGAATATATAATCAATAGATATTATTGACGAGATATGTCTCTTTCGACATTGGGGCATCCACAACTTGGTTTTTCTTGCCCTTTTAATAATTAATTTCAACATCATAGTCTGATTTCATCTCAAGCCATCTCCTTTGACCATCATTTAAATTGGTTGATTAATAATTCTTTTTAGACCATGTTAGTTTGTTTTTAACTCCAAAAATTTATCCAAACAATTAATGCTCACATAGTTATCAAGCATAAACAATTTCTGATAGCTCAAAATCATATGGAGCATGGTTTCATTTATAAATTTTCCATTTTGTAATTCTTAGGTGCTATCTTTCCTTTCTTAATTAAGCATCCTGCCTAACATTTTCTCAAGGCATCCATGATACCATAAATTGGCCTTCCAGACTAGGAACTTATAGAATTGGTGTTGTAATTATTTCTCTTTTATTTGGACAAAAGCTTTATACTTTTCCCTGACCATTCAAATCTTTCACTATTAGCTTCTATAGCTAAGCCTTCAATTCCAACAACTTTGTTGTGGTCATAAATAACTTTAGATATAAAGTTTTTAATTCGAGAACCATGTCTATGGAGAAGTCAAAAAGTTTTCTCAGACTGGAATACATCATCAAATTTCATTGAATAGGGTACATATTTGTATCCATATACCCTTCTTCTTCCCCTCCTTAGTGTTTCCAAGACATTAAAACATTGAATCATCTTAAAAATTGAATTCTTGTTATTCATTTATTTTCTCCAAATTGATCGTATTGATTTAACATTCTTCTTGTTGGCTTTCTATATTTGAATGATTGTTACTTGCCTTTCTTACACTCACTCAATGTATCTTGTAAATACTTTTTGTTCCCAATGTGATCCAATTATTATTTCGATTTGGAAACATAGTCTTATTCAATTTCCAATTTATCTTTGGAACACCTCCAAATGATCATAAAGCAACTAACACAAATTTACTTTTTTTTTGTCCAACCTAGGAAGTTCAATCTAAACTTTGACCAACACTTCTCTACCTGAGCTTTTGTTTGGTTAGCTCACTTTATTGTCCAAGTTTTTTCCTTGCAACCAACTTCTCTAAGAACTTTTGTCCATAATTCTTGGTGATTTCATCTTTCTCATTACTTTAGACACTACAAGGGTCCATCAATTTCTTTTCTCATTTTCAAGTCTTGACTCCAAATTAACCATGCCCATACTAATTGGTGAGATCATGTTAGTTTTCATCTTTACCTTTGTGAGTCACTTCCTTTTCTAACCCATTCCAGTCTTTGACCTTTACTCTCAGGTGCCAACTTTCATTCTTGATTTCAATTTTCATTGCTAGGTTTTAATCTAGTTTTAAATCAGGATTATCAAAAGGTTGCCCCACCTCCTAGATACCTCCTTAGTTGGTTTTGATTCATAATATAATGAATTTTGTACTTCACCTGAAGTTTTTTTCATAAATGCTTACAATTGGTTTCTCCAATTTATCATTTGTATCAATAGGCATAAATCATATTCATAGATTCATAGTATCCTTGTTTAATCCATAATCTTTGACTCTTTGCAACTACAGGTTGCTATTAGAAAGATGGATCACTTTGAGTTCTTTCTCACCCTCAAAGTCATCTAAAAAAATTTGAAGGTTGGATGTACTTATAGGTAGTCATGCATGACCTTCTTACTTAACCCAGGTGCATTCCTACTACATCCCAAGGGCATTTATTTATGAGTTGTTGGTTTAGGATTTTTAACCTCTGGGGACGACTCTTTCCTAGTCCCATAGTTAGACAAGCTTCAGGAAATTGACTTCCTTACTATTTTATTTGTTCTTCTTTTCTTTGCCATCCTGCCATAAGAACTTTTCAAATATTTACTACTAATAATGGTTAAAGAAAAACTTATGTAATAAGCTCATAGGTCCAAGTGTTGAACCTGGTAGCTTTGATACCACATGTAACATTTACCTAATATTTTTTACCTTAGTTTTAACTCATAAAGTGAATAACAAAAGTTTCCAAAAATGGGGAAATGAAAATTTTCCTTTCAATAACATAATTGCACATTGCATAAATAATTTACACATGTCATTGCATAAATGATATAACTTTACATTATTTCAAATAGATGATTCTCATCTTTTTAGATATGGATTACAATTGATCAATGATCATGTTCGTATACAAATTCATAACTTACAAGAGTCTAGGGTCAAGGTGTCCTCATTTGGATCACACTTCTTTTGTTCCACAAGTCTTGGCTACCAACTGCAAGAGAGAGAGCATCACCCAAGAAATTTTCCTCCAACCACGAACTTAAGAAATCCCTCGCACATCTCCTAATTGGTATATGGCTCTACCCTTCAATGAAGAGTTTGTTATGGAAACCTCTAATTATACCTACCTAAGTATGGTGGTGTGTCCTATATAACTACTACTTGTCATACAACTATGGATACTTGCCAACTATGCATGACAATCCTAACTAGCTATGTAATCCTACGCACAATGAACCGACAAAGTGTATGTAGTGACCTCTACACTTACTTTGGCCAAAGTTTTCATATATATAATAAATCCACTTTCTATGAAGTAGTTTCATATGTTCACCCACCCCCTTACTTGACTTGGAAACTAACCTGAAAATAGCTTCCCTCTTGTTTTGACCCAAGGTTTAATTAACATGGACAAGATTTCATTCAAAAGTCATAACACACTCATATTGATCTAACTGACCAATTAGATTTGGCCCAACCTCTTGAATACCAATGTACATACTTATAACAATTTGGGACTCACAACTACCTCTTATTCAAGTTCTTTCTTTTAATCATGGGAGTAATGACTCTTTGAGTTCATGCATAATTAGTTAATATTGATGACACCATGTCATCGACTGGACACAACTGGTCTCAATCTAAAAGTATTATCAATATGTCGATATGTATAATAATCTAGAATTAAACTTGGTTTGAAGATTACTTCTTTGTATTGAGTTTCAAACTATTTGTTGTCATACCTAGTATGGCTCCATCCTTCTAGGATGCCATAACCAATTTGATTATCCTTGACATTAATTATCATTTGATTTGATTCAATATAAAATATTATGTTCATAGTAATATCCCATAATTTAAGTTAGCATAATAAGTTATTTAACTTTTAATAATTCAATTAAGATCCTTTTAACTAATCTCCAATTTCCTCGTGGTTCTTTCTAAGTTATCCTTTGCATAATTTCTATAAGGTTCCTACGTTTATATGTGCATAGGCATTCATATATCTTTTATTTAAATATGATACACATATTCACATGTTAAAATGTATGATAAGTCAATATCCAATTTGCAAATCATTTTCTACTTGAGAGGAGTTTGTGCTTCTGCACCTTAGGATCTCCTTGCATTATGGCTTTGGTTTGCCATGATGTAAAATCCTCTCCTTTAAGATTAGAATACCATGAATAGGTATAGAATCTTGGTCAAGTATAAGATAATATCATTTAAAAAATAATTAGAACATATATATATATATATATATATATATATATATATATTAACCCTATTGTTGAATTGGCATAATACTTCTATTAGGATTGCATCCCTTTTATTTCCAAGAAACATAACTTATTCAAACAATACAAATACCATACTGTACTTTGGATATTATCATAATACCCTATTCTAGCTTATATTTTCTATAATAATCAAGCAATATAACTATGATAACAAAATATTGTATCTCTTCTAGCTTATAATTAGTCTAGCTAACTGCATAAACAATCTAGCTAATTGAACTTGCACACACATATTCAATAGAAATAGTATGCACACAAATAATAGCTCAATCACTTTCAGGTAGGAATAATACTTAGTTTCAAAATTACTAAGAGATATAGAGATAGATATCTTAAGCATGCTTGGTATAAATTATCTCCCAAAAAATATCTTGAGACTCCTTGCTCAATGCAAATGGCTCTGCTTGTTGCCTCCTCTGTTCTCAACTTTTCTTGTTGCTACTAATTAAATATTCTATGCTCTTCAAACTCCCAATAAACCACTCTCAAACTAGCAAATATACTACACACAAACTAACAAATATGTTGCACATAAACTAACAAATTCACAACTCTCAAACTCACACGAATACTTAGACTAATTTTAGATTGAATGGGCTGCCAAACACTATATTGTTGCTCTCTATTTATTCATAAATGAATAGTAGTTTTCAGCTAAAAGTAAGCTATGTTTCTTCCACCTCTCTACTCTCTACTAGCCATGGGCCTTGTTGGGAAAATACAGTTGCAAAAATGTATTTAAAACCAACTCTAATGCTTCTTTAAAATGCCACAACCCAGCTGAAAGTTTCAACCTTGTTGATTGTTGTGCAATATTTCAAAAAATGACTCTTTAAAAATGACACGTTGAAGTCAAAGTCTTTGCAAACTATCTCACTTCTTCTCGCCCATGTTATGTCTTTAAGTGAAACTAACATCTGCTAGTTTTACTAAGTCAAACGCATCTTTTCCAAGGCTGCACAGAAGTATGTTTAGAATTCTATTTGCCTTTGCTTTTAGCATGGCATTTTAGCCACTATTCCTTTGCAATGTTCGGCACCACATATGGCTGCCTTTAATTGTTTTAAACAACATTTACAAATAGCTTATAATTTTTCCATCATGTGGCATATTCTTGCCACCATATGCATGGCATATTTTCCATGTAATATGGCTTCCATCGCATATATATTAAACAACAATAATATGTATTTATAGTATCATATGTCTATATACATTTATATATATAATATAATAAACTTTATATTATAATATATATATATATATTAGTCATTTAATTATATATATATATATGTGTGTGTGTGTGTGAATGTTCGCATACGTATTACGTATCTATGTATGGGTATACATAGACGTTACTATCTATGTATGCTCATACCTGCATATGTTCATATGTATGCACCATTGCATATTACATACATATATATTCAATATATACATGTATCCATATATATGTATTCAACACCCAATATATATCTCATGCTCATCGAAAATATTTTATCACTATATCTCAAATCGATAAAATAATCAAAGAGAGTTAAAGACAAGCACCCCAACTTTCCTATCAACCCAAAAATCTACCAACATGGTTTAACACTTATCGACACATAGCTCAGACTGGCTTGACAAGGCTTATCTAACCTAGGCGGTGAGTGTCTGTGTCTACTCAGATAGGTACACCAATGGTTTCCATACCAACTTCCTCTCCTGGGTGATACTCTACCTCTCCTCACTGAAGGGTTCAAACCTTTTCTGCATCCAACTTAGTGTAACATGAATGAAGTTGATTATTACACATAAATCACATTCATTGTATATCATAAGCATCATTAAAGCATTTACAAAAGTAATCTCATCATAATGCATGTTCATATATTTATTTTGTCCCTTGAACATATTAAAGTCATAATCTTGCATTTTAAACATATTTACTCATAAAAGTAAAGGTAATCTGGTAACTTAGAAATGAGGTGTAACAATGTCCAAGAACAAGTATGATATCATTTCAGTAGTTGTAGATATGTTGACCAAGGTTGTACACTTCGTTCTAGGAAATCTTAAGGATGGTTCATTGACATTAGCTAAGATATTTATCCAAGAGATTTTTTGATTGCATGGAGTACTTGAGATGATCATATTAGATTGAGATACTTGCATGATATCTAGATTTTGGATGAAATTGAATGTAGTGTTAGGAACAAGACTGAATTTCAGTTCAACATACCACCCACAAATAGATGAACAAACAAAAAGAGTGAATTGGGTAGTTGAAGACCTACTTAGAATGCACTGTATGGATCAACAGTACATGTGGGAAGAGTATCTTCCATTGGTGCAATTTTCTTATAAAAAATCCTACCATGCATCTTTGGGGATGACACCATTTGAAGCTCTTTATGGGAAAAAATTTTGTACACCTATTAGTTGGGATAAGGTGGAAGACAAAATTGTAATTGGTCTTGAAATACTTAGAGAGATATGATCAAATGAAATTGATCAAGGGGAGATTGAAGGAAGCAAAAGATAGGAAAAAGGGTTAAGCAGGTAAGAATAGAACTTTCAAACAATTTTTAGTTGGAGATAAGGTATTCTTTAGGGTTAAACCTCATAAGAGTTCCATATCATTTAGAAAATATTCTAAACTAGCACAAAGATTTGGGGGTCCTTTTGATGTTTTGGAAGTGATCAACCTAGTTGCTTACCAACTTGGCTTACCCCCTTCTCTTGCTCAAATCCATAATGTGTTTCATGTGTCTATGCTTAAGTCGTATCATCTTGACACCACCCATATACTTGATTGGCATGCTTTATAAGTACAAGATCCTAAAGTGGTGTTGGTGGAGCCCACTCGAATTCTTGAATGGTACAACATTAAATTATGTAATAGAGATATTGTACAATATAAGGTCCAATGGGACCAATATTTTGTGGATAGTGCCACATGGGAGGATGCAAAGGATATAGACTGCTCTGTTCCTCATTTGAGTGCTTAGTTTTGAGATACTTTTTTTGTTGCATTAGGATGATACTCTTATTTGCTTTAGTGTGTGTCTAATAATACATCAGGATGATATCTCTTTTTAGTGGGGAAGGAGATGTCACATCTTGTTTTTTTCTTGCATAAACTTTGTTTGATAAATTTAAATGGAACTGGATGAGACCTTTGGACAATATGTGATTAATGTGTTTTGTGGATGCTAAATTAGATGATATATTAAAATACATGATTATTGTGATTAAAATAATGATGAATTATTATGATGTGAATAATTTGGTTGTTGATTATGATTTTATGGACTAACTTATTAACGAAATATTTATTGTAAATGAATCCAGGAATAGGTTGAAGGCGAGAACATGGTTGAGGTCGAGATGACCTAGTTGCTCAACAATAGTTGGCATGATGGAAATCCTATGCACACACTCACATAGTTTCATTTCATCATGCATTGTGTATGATTATGATTGCATTGTGTTGTCTAAATACGTCATTGCCTTTTGTGTGTTATGATAATGACTGGCTTATGGGTGTTTTGTTTACAAAATTAAATTAATTAGGAAGATAAAAGATTTTAATTTCAAGTGTTTCATAAAGAAATTTTATTATTTATAATTATATATATATTAATAATAATATAATATTATTATTATTTATATATATTAATAATAATGTAATATTATTATTATTTATATATATATATATTAATAATAATATAATATTATTATTATTTATATATATAAATAGTTATTATTTAAAAAAATGAAAAACAAACTTAAATAAAATGAGTTTTAAATTAAAATTAAAATTAAATAAATAAGTTTTGTTAAAATTAAATAACATAAGTTTAAAATTCAAATAATTTTGCATGATAAATCATGCAAGAGGTGAAATTTCAATTCTAAAGATGGGGACTAGAGTTGAGTTTTTTTTATGAGAAGATGAAAAACCATTAACAGGGAGAGCTCAACCAAGGAAAGGAATGATTGTTGAGATTCTAATTGGAATCAACCAAGGGTAATTGGGTGTTGTTCCTGTACCACACACACCCCATTCAGACCAAGGACCCCCCTCTTTTCTTTTTTCCTTCGCTGGGTCATTTTTACTTTTGCCTCATTTTGCGTGCCCCTATTTTTAAGCTTAAAATGGTCACGTTCCTTAAAATTATCAAACACATCTTGGCCAAGTTTTACTATCCAAATTTCACTAAGTTCTAAGCCTTTGCGGAACTTGATCTGTGGGCTTCTATCCTTTGTTGGCCGCCGCATCCATTGCCCCTAGCGGACCCACAACTACAAGTCTCCCTTGGCAGGTTGTCATCTAGGCTTCACCGCTCCTTGCATCCTTCATGTTGTGTCTGCCTGCACAACAAATCCCGCACTCACCTTTGCCACCTAGGTCTTTACCAAGAGTCTGCCATGGCATGGGTTTCCTCACCTCTACCTACCCAACTGTTGTCATACCTATGAGTTAATACCGCCATAAATGCAGCTTAGTCTATATAAACCCCTCCCTGAAGCTATCATTTTCACCCATGGAATTCAAATTTGGAGAGAGAATGAAGAGCTTATGCTTGCATAGAAAGATTTGAATGTGAAGTGGTTTTTCTTCCTTTTCCACGTGACTGAGGTAGGCATTTGAACCCTAAGTTTGGCCCCTGTGATTTAAGTTGATTAAAATAACTGCTTGCTTAGGATTTTCAAAAATGAATAGCGTTAAACTTTCAAATTTAAATTCAAAACCTAGGTTTTTGGACCTTCAATTCACCCTTGTGAGCTTTCCTTTCGACGAGCTCGCCCCCTCAAAATGCTATCATGGTCTGGTTAAATGACTACAGCCCTTACTCTGTATCCCCCCGTGTTTAGGTCTTCAAAACCTCAGATGACTACAATGAATTGATGGGATTTGCAGAACCTCGTTCACGGGTGTCCACTTCCCTACGAGCATCGTTAATGGCCTACCATGTACACGGGCTTCCACTCTCAAAGCTATGTGACCATGTTTCCTAAGGGTGGGGACTAACATTTGAAAATGGTCAAGTCACTAGACCTTTGCAGGCCCATGTCTACAAGTCGCCTTATGTGGACTGCCATTCCATCGTCATCGTTGTTCAATGGAAGGACGTTTGCGTTCACCCACTTGGGAGGCCCCAACCCTATATTTTCCATCTAGCTACCACAAATTGATAACCAAAAATGGCTAAGTAAACAAAGTCCCAGAGATGAAACTCCAAGTGAAATTCTCCTTGTGGACCCCACTTCAATCAGTGTCATTTAGAAATGAGGTAATCAATTGATAGAAGCACAAGTTAAAGGTTCTTAGCGGACCCGACAATGCAAGCCACCTTGTGCGGAGGGATGTCTCATCCATATCGTTCCTAATGGTGAATCCAAAGCACCTTCTTGTAGTGGGTTCCCCGCACCCTTCACCTCTACAAAGCCTAATGTTGAAGTAATAAAATTCTAAGTCAAGATGGCCATGTGATTTTTCCCTTGTGGGCAACCGTCCTCGCACCGCTATTGTCTAACAGCATAGCACCTGTGCCATTCCGCTATGCGGGCCCCACAGGTCATATTCCCTTAAAGCTAAAACTTTAAATCTGTCAACAAACACTTCAAGGTGGGTGACTCTTGCGGGTCCACCTCCGCGGACTTTCATCTGTGGGGGGACGTTACTCTGAATCTGTTCTTTAACGGCAATAACAACCCATCTCTCTACCATGCGGACCCCAAACCTGTCAATGTTGTCAATACATAAATGTACAAGTGACAAACTTTCAGATGGGTCTCTTTAGCAAGTCCATAGATGTGGGTTGTCGCTATCAGAATTTCATCCTCATAAAGTTGCTCCCATAACGACGAAAACTTGACGACAACCCGCCACCTGGATTATGCCTCGCTACACTCCGCAATATGCAAATCCCAAGTTAAGGGAACTTAAACAAACTTAGCCGACTAGAATAACCATGCGGGTTCTACAATGCATAACTCTGCATGTGGGAATGTCATTTGACCAATGACGTTTTCTGGCAGCCAAAACCGTAGGGGCTTTTTGCCCCATGGTGCTTGCATCCCTCACACCTGCATAAACTAGAAAGGATCGATTTGATAAAGGAAAATAATTGAAGGTGCTTCCATCCAAGATTTCACACATTCCAAATGAATTTGCATTAGATTTACCTTACAATTGAGCCATGTGGGAATTCACCATCAAAATGTTGTCTGTGGGTTTCTCTCTTCCCTACATCGTTCCTTACGACATCCAGTCCCACAGCTTCTGCAGGGCAGAAACCCGCCCTTCCAGACCCACATTCTTGTGAACTGCCCAAATGAGCTTCAAATGGTAAACAATGATGAATGTTATGATCCTCTAAGAGTATGTGGATGATAATAATGTTGAATTTGCATGATTTGACTAACATTTGCATCCCTAATCTATCAACGACTTAGTACACCTCTTATGTGTAGAATTTATGGAACCTACTGAGGGGCCATCAAAGAAGCCAATGGAGAAGGTTGACAAAGGGAAAAGACCAGTGAGGACCCCCAAAGGGAAAGAAGAGAAAGAACAGATGAAGTATCATTTCCATGAGGTAGAGTGCACCGCTAAAGTTACGTCCAACTAGGACATAATCTCTGACACTAACTTGGGGTATGTCAATATTGATGAATTTAAACAGAGGGTTATGACTAAGCCCACTATAGAGGAAGCCTTGAGAATCAAAGAAAGTTGCCTTGCTAAAGCAACTAGCTTTCCTCCCACTCTAGTTGCTCCAGAACTAGTAATGGCCTACCGGGAGTGCTACCATGCCAATACCAAGAAAATAGTTGCAAAGGATGGGAGGGTACTGGCAGACTTATCTTCCCAATCTATTGAGAAAACATTTGGTATCCAAGTCTTTGATGAAATGGATGAAGTCGAAAAGGATTTTACCTTAACAATCTAGCAACAAGATCCTCTTGGGTGCAAGGGAACAATAAATCAATTGTGGCTAAAGGATAAGAGGGGTAATGGCAATAAGGTACCCCAAAAGTTGTACAGGAGTGACTTCATAGAGGAGTCTAATGATCTAGTCATGCTCCCAACTAGAGTGATGGGCCTTCCTACTGCCACACTCTTTGAGGAATGAATGTTTTACTTCATGGAATAAATCCTCCAACGCACCACCAAATTTCACTTGGCCAAGATGATAAGCAACAATTTGCATGATCAATTAATGGTGGTAAAAAAGACCTCCAAATTCTATATGACCTCATATTTGGTCTACCTCCTGGCAGTCAAGTTCCCATACAAAGGATTATTCTATGATGGAACATTGGGAACCAAGAAGGGACAGCTTAAGGTATACAACTGCTAGCCCCAATTACAATATAGGAATTTCAAGAAGGACTACAGAAGAGTCAATAATGCCTTCATCAGGGATATCATCTAGACCCTGGGGGTAGATTACTATTGGAAGCAAATATAAAAGGCTTTGGATATCTATTCATCCAATTCCAAAAATTCACATACATTAGAGCATAGGGATTATCAGGAAGACCCTATCAGCTGCCATGTTATCCCAATGGAATCTAATCATTTTGTTAGAGCTTACTCAAAAGCTACAAACTACCCACACCCTACTGAGCAATAAACATCACGTTGGGATCTCGTATCCCCTTACATTCAGAAAAGGAATGTACTCTTTCCCTGCTGCCCCAAATGTCGAGAACTTTGAGGAGTTGGAAGAATATGACTTGGAATTGCATTAAAATAGGGGAAACATGGATCCCCATGGAAAACTAAAGAAGGAGGCTAGAAGGTAGTACGCTCACCAACCTCACATTGAGGACTTCTAGGAAAACTGTGACAATGATAAAGAATTCTAGAGGTGGCATTATATGGGGATGACTACTCAGTTTGTAAAATCTATTGACTTGTTCCCTATGCCAAATCAGATTGTTAAGGATGATAATATTCTGGATGAAAAATTCAATGCTTTAATAAATGTGCCACTACTAGTGATTAACTGGGGTGAGGAGGAGGTCACCGACCTAGATGCTATCACCCGCTCTATGGAGCAAAGGACTAAACAATGGGTTGATGAGAAAATAGCTCAGTTACAAGAGCAAGGTGTAGAATTGACATATAGAGAGCTTGAGGATGAGCTCGAGAGTGAAACAGGAAGTGGTGCCACTATAGGCTCATCGAGCAAGGCTCCCAAGTCTCTACCCATCACTAGATTGAAGAAAAGAAAGGAGACAATTGAACGAAAGCCTAAGCATAAAATATACACTAAGAAGGAAACAAAGGGGAAAACATCAAAGAAATCAAAGAAAATGGGAACCTTTGTTCTCAATATGCCCACCATCCAGGAGGAGGGACCCCATCATGAAGAGGAAGAAGAGTCTAAACAACCTCGCTCACCATCACCTAGCACTTTTGTTCCTCCTTCCGCTGCTACCGCCCCATCCCCTTCCACTCCCAAATATTTTCCTGTCTCATCTCCACCCACTGTGGACATCTTTGTCCACCTCACCTCCACTTCACTGATTTCCCCCGTGGTGGTGTTGGACTCTTCATCTTCCACTACTTCCCCACTTTCATCCACCTCACTCATGCCTCCACTGTCTACCCTTTCCACTCTGCTGCCTTCGTTGTTGGCACCTATCACCTTATCGCACGCCTTTGTTGGTTACATGTAGACTGTGTCAACCGAGCTCTCTAGGGTAATCCTTAACCCCCCAGTCCAGACATTAATGGCCAAAATTTTTATTGCTTTGCCTCTCCCACCACCTCCCATTGAGCCACCAAAAATGGAGGCTACTATGCAAATCTCTAAAGATATGGAGAAGCTTAGTGAGGAGTAGCCCAAAGAAACAAATGTGGTTGTTACTGAGGAGCCAGAAGATTTCAATCGGGATGATTACTTTAAGCATCCTGAGGGTGGATTAAATGTAAATATAGATAGAGTAGCCTTTGATGAAGAAGCGAAACAAATACCCTAGGAGGAAGGTGATGATAAGATTAATGAATATTACAAAGTTGAAACTTTCGATCAAGAGCTAGATGAAGAGGCAAATCCCAAGGAGCACCGCTCCAAAGAAGGGAAGATGGGCACAGAGATTGACATTGAGATAATCGATAAACCTCCATAAACTAGCCAAGATGAGTGCCTAAAAGATAAGGAAATTCCTCCCGAAGAAGAGGAAGTGAAAAAGGAGAGAAAAAGAAGGGTGAAGAAGAAGAGAATGCGGAGGAAAGAAGTGCTCAACCTAAGAAGGAGATTGATATCGAGCATGCAACAGATAAGAGGGTGGCACAAAAAAGATGAAAATGAAGATGATGAAGAAACTATTGATCATAAAAAAGGAAAGGTTGTACAAGAAGAGGCCCCCAGGGATGAGGAGGATGAACCTCAGAAGGAACAAGAAGAGGAGGGAGGTCACGAATCCCCAAAAAAGAAAATGGAAGCCCCCTCGCGGCTTGAATAGAAATTGAAGAAGAAGGCTCCCATGGTTGCCAACCCCAAGGCTTTACTGGAAGCCATATTGGCGAGGGCACAAGTAAGGGCCCAGAAAGAAAAGAAGCCTAAAATCTGATCACATTGTACAGTTGATGCTTCTAGGTCCCAAACACTACAAGTAGCCACTCCTATTCCAGGCAAAGGCACAGACACCCATCAAGGCCAAGACTATCAGATATCCACTATCAATCTAGGTCCCACGACCTGAGCCCAAAAGATTAATGAATTCCAGGGGTCTGTCCCCACTATCTTGTAGCAGATGAACAAGGACCAATCCACAAAGGAGGAGCTAAAGGCACAAGTGGAAAAATTGACTACCCACATACAATAGTGAACCTCAATGGAGGAAGAAGCTCCAACAAAATCATCGGCACCCACCTTACTCTCCAAGGAAGAGGTGAATAAGATAGAAAAAATGAAGAATTGAAGAAAATATATCTTTGATTGGTTCAAGAGGGTAATTAATACAGGAGATAGGGGCATTCATTATGTCGTTAAGGCACATAACCACTTCTTGGCCCTTAGTAAGGTGATTGAACTACACGCAAATACATGCAAAGACTTCCCCGAGCTCTTCAGGATTACATACCCTAAGTTTCAAAGCATCTAAAAGCTATCTTCAGAGGTTTGGGAGAAAGAATTGTCCTTGCCTAAGAATGATCATAGCCTGCTTGATGATTGGTTGCACACTCTTGAGTTTAGGAAAGTAATTTTGGAAAGGTCATTGATAGAACTAGACCACATCCAAGCCAACAATGTTACTCATTTGGCTGATACGGATGACCTCCTAAAATTGATGACTGGCTATGAGGTGCCTACTCTAGAGCTAGATCTAGATGTAGTGAAGCAGGAATTTCATAAGAAGATGGAGTAGGGAACCAACGATACTCTATTGGCTAATTTCATGGACTTTGATGCACGGGCTTATTCATGGTCAGAACAAATGATTAAAGCGAGAGATACATATGTAAAGTACCATGAAGAAATGGTCAATGATTTCAAGGGAATCTCCTTCTGCATCACTAAATCAAATTTTACATAATGGGACAAGCTATAGGCCCTAATTGGGAAGCTCATGGAATATGCTACTCTCCAAAAGGAAGCTGGAAAACCAATTATTGATGATGAGTATTTGTCAAAATAGCTTAAGAGGCTAGAGGTAGCTACAAGACAAAATAGGCTAGGAGATAAAATAAGGAAAAGACAAAAGAGTCTATTTTTTTTTTATAAATATTGGGGGTAGGTGAAACCCTAAGTTAGAATGAATCTAAGACATTCATTGTAAATGAATCGTTTCCATTCATTTTACTTTTTGAAAACTATAAATAGGCGCATCCTCTCATTTTCAAAGGGAGAGATGAGTTGTTGTGTAAAGACATGCTGCTGCAAAATATATGAGAAAAGCATTGATTTAATGGTTTCTTGTGTGTTGCTCTTCATGTATGCATGATTCTATCTCCAATAGTGTATTTCAGATTTATTATTCCAAGTTTAAGTTCATTTTTAGTTAGTAGTTCATGTTGTTCTTTAATGGTGGATGTATGCTATAGTGTTTGATGTATTTCCAGCTCATACTTTTGGTTGTTTGTTGATGAAAAATTGTTGTGTAAAGTTATCCTGAGCTTAATTATTTTGTTGCACCTGAGTTCAATTATTATTCATGCTTAATAAGTGAATATACAGTCTGAAAATCTACAAAGACTCCTTGAAGATTATACTAATTCTATGAGAATATGGGTTGTCCTTGGTTAAGTAGAATTCAGTTTGGGAAGTCTGTCAATTGAAGCATCCTCCATTGTTACTGTTCAACTTAGTTATAGATTTAGGAAACTTCTACCCCCTTTTCCCTTTTGATATTTCTTTAAAATATGAACTTAGAGACAAGTTCCAGCATCATTGTAAAGCCAAATCTAATGAACAAAAGGAGTTTTAGTTTGGTGTTCTAAACTTGCAGCTATTGTTCATCATTTCAAGAATTTATAAAACTTCATTTTCAAACCCCAAAACTTCCATGCTTAGTGAACCATAAATTCCCCTTGTGATTACCAACAAATCACAACAACCAATTGAGTTGTTCTTGCACTGTCATGACTTGACACTCGAGAGACCTTGGGGTGATTGTCTGAAACTAGGTTGCATATTTTCACCTTTCAAGAGAGGCATCACACTTGTGTGTTCCCTGTGTTGAGAACTGAAAAAAAACCCATCAACATTGGGGAAATTGGAAAAGACTATTTTGGACATCATTGTAGAGTAGGAGACCAATGAGGGGCTTGTGGTCTATATGTTGTAGCATAATCAATCTTTCAACACTCTTCTAAGGTTTATACAATTCAAGCTAGAAGGAAAGAAGCACATTACCTTCACTCTTAAGCCTACCTTCCTTCTTTTGTTTATAAACCTTGTAAAAGCAATTTTAATGAATAAAGAAACTAGGACAATACTAGAAATGTGGAAATATTTGTGATGTAGTCAAGTTGTGTTTCTTGTAAAGTTTATTGCTAATTTCATTTGAGAAAATTTGAATATTTTTTGGACTCTAATATTTGTCCCCCTGTTAAGTTTGGGCCTCATACGGTTGCCATATGTGTGTGAGTATACCATCATAGCGATCTACCTGTAGCTTGGGCCATATAATCAACCAACTTAGGCCATATAATCGATCAACTTGGATCATATAATCAACCATGTTTGCAAAGATAGCCATAGCAATCATAAAACCTATGCAGCGAGTGTTCTGTATAATATAGAATAATTCTCATGCTTGTTGATTTAAACCAAATATGAATTCTTTAATTTCTACAACAAGAACCTATGCAAGGATTATTAGATGCAAAAATAATTGATATGCATGCCTACACAATGATTATTAGGTGCATAAATAATTGATATACCTGTCGATTTTATAATATATATATAAACACATACATATGTGTGCGTGTGTGTGGTATTAGTAATATGCCTAATTAAGGAACAATCAAGACTGTAAACATGTATGAATCCTTATTGTTTTTTTTAAACCACTATGTTATCCATAAACTCAACAACTTCAATAAGTACTATATGAATTTAGTGTATTTGTCATGAAGTCAATGTTGGTAAACAAAATATTTTTGTTGCAATGAATCCACAATGAAACTGTAAAACTGTACAAATGAAACTATCATTTAATTGTATGGATCTGATTCTTTTATTTCCAATCAACATATCAAAAGTATAATTATAGTTATATATATGTACATATATATACATATCCATATATATATACATATACATATATATACATATATATGTATGTATATATACATATATATACATACATACATATATATATACATATATATATATATATGTATATATACATACATATACATACATACATACACATATATATATATGTATATATACATACATATATACATATATATATGTATATATATATATGTATGTATATATATACATATATATATGTATATATACATATATATGTATATATACATGTATATATACATATATATACATATATATATGTAGTGTAGAAAAATGTACTCCTTTAGATTTTCGCACTTTGTTTAGGCCCTCTTAATTAAATTGGACTTAATTATGCCTTTATAAGCCCTATTTTGCATCTACAAGCCTAATAAATTATATTTTCCGAAGGGAAAACATGACAATAATTAATGCCAACACATAACACTTTACCTTGAGAAATGTGTGTTCTAGGAATAGGGAACTAAGACCCATTCGTCTGCGGGCGAATGTGTCCACCCTAGGCATTTGAACCTGAATTTAGATTATGTTTTTGGTGGTATTTTAATGTCTCTAACTTCAAATTTTGATTTCGGCTTGTAATGTTTAATTTTTTTAGGAAATTAAGGATACATACCTATAAATACGAGGTCCTTTTATCAACTCAATTCTAAGAACAATTATCATCTAGCAAGAGGTGAACTTTACAAGAGAAAATATTATTGTTAAGAGCATTCAAGAGAAAATTTATCAAGCATTTGTTGCAGCATTCAAGATCTCAAGCATCATGTTAAAGTCTTAAGCATCATGCATGTTTTTGGAGCTAACATTGTGATGTAGGTTTCAAATATTCAAAGCAAGCATTCAAGTTAAGATTCAAGCATTCAAGATCCACATCCATTGAAGCTATTTCATGCAATATCAATATCAACATTTCAGATTTCCAAAGGTTTATTCAAGGGTTTGGTCCTAGGTTGAAGAAAAATTGAAGAGTGGAGATCCCTATAGTGCAAAAATTGCAAAAGTTGCAAGAAAAGTTGTCAAGATCATGGAAACTCGCCTACAGATTTGATTTTTGACTTTTTGGCATTGTAATCCAAATCAAACATAAGCTACAGATTGACATCAGAGGCTCCCAAAATTTTGTTGAAAACCATGAGAAAAAACCCATTCACCCATGGGTGAATGAGTCCCAGACAGCCTCTTGGAACTACCTTTTGGTGACCGGTACACATCACTCAAACCTTCTCAGATATGAAAAAAACTTTTTATTTCTATTAGTATTGACCTTTAAATTTTTGTTTCAAGTTTGAATGAGCATAATTTAGTTGATTTACTATTTTTAATCTTTCCCCCAAAAGTGTTGTTCAGGCTAATACCCCCATCCACACACAAAGAAAATTGCTATATCTCCCATAGAATTGACTCACCTAAGGGTTGAAAGTTAATTCTATCTTGGAGGATCTCATTTCCTTAATGAAATAGAAAATAGGTAGGTTTATTACACCCCATTTTTCTCTTTCTATTTATAGTTTGGTGAAACATTCAAAATTAGTATAAAACCCTATGTTTTGGTGAACCTATCACCCTATTTTTATGTTTCATTTTGGTGAACCTAACTTTGTACAACAAAATTCTAAAAATTAGAGTACATTTAAACCCTAGATCTAGGATTTAAATTACTTTGCATTACATTGCAGTGATTTGAATCTCATCTAGGGTTGTCAAAATTGCATTAGTTTACATCTCATCTAAGATTTTAGGTTTGCATTTTGCATTCTTTAAAATCTAAAAAAATAAAAAATATCAATCATTTTACAAAGTGTTTACATAACATTGCATGATCAGCAACTTAAATCATAAAATTGAATCAAAATTGCATTTCAAATTAGGTCTTTTTGCTTGTCATTTAACATCATTTCACACTTGCATTTAGATCTGATTTTCTAGAAAGTTGAAACTATAACTACCTATTTGCAACTAGAATCTCAAAGCATAAATATTAACTCAAAAATATGTAATTTGATTTTTCAAAACCCTGAAGCAAGACCCATTTTCCCATGGGCGAATGAGTCCTTGATAAGGCTTATTTCTGAATTTCTAGGCATTAAAAACCCTCATTCTGTATTCTGTGTTTTTGTATTCAGATCTCTATTTTAGTTTCCAAAAAAATCTATTTTTTGAAATTATTTACATTAAGGTTAATTGGTCAAATTCAAGTGAATTTCAAAATCAAAATTAGAATTACAAGACATCATTTTCAGGTTTTTTACACAGTATAATAAAAAAACATTCTTGTTTAAAATATGAAAATTTTCTATATCTTTGCATTACACTTCTTATTTTTGAGTGTTTGTTCCATTTATCTAGTGCCTATTATCCATTTTGGGTGCACCTTAGGTTTGGTGAAACTTGTATGAGCTTCACAACCTAGTGTCCTATTGCCAATATTATCTTGAGATGTAGTTCAAGACTCATGTCATCTCACGATACATCACTCATCATGGATCTTGGGTTTTCCAACTATTTCACTTAGTGTTGAAACTAGTCAAGCCACTATGGACCATAATCTTGACACTTCTCTCCCTATGACCTCCTTACCAACAACTAATGTGACTAATGTTGAATCAAAGGTTGCTAATGTCCCTCAAGAGAACCTTAGAAAAATGGATGAAGAATTTGACAAATTGTAAGACTTTGTGAGTTCTAAATACATTGTTGGTACTGTGATTATTGTCATAGATAACATGAGGAGAATGATTGAAAATGAACAAGGAATAGAATTTATGTGTAGCATATCCCACATCATTGATAAACATGTCCCTACAATGACTAGTTGTGCTCAAGCTTTGGGGTATACCCAAAGTCAAGGTGGAAATCCAATTCCTCCTTCCACAACTTTGACCTCTATTCCAACATACACTAATCCAACTATTACTACAACCATACAACCTACTAGAAATTTTGATACTACCTTAGGTATTTCCAAAGGGAATCCTTTTAGCTTTGTGCATTCAAATCTCATATCTCCTAATCCATCTCCCATCACAAACTTATAATTCACTTGTCCTCTGAACACATATACACCTCCACCTTATTCACCTTCATCTCAAAACACAAACAATGATCCCATCCTTAACTAAATCTTACAAAGTGTTTCTTCCCTCCAACAAAAAATTTCTACATTGAACCAAAATCAAAATGGCCAACCTTCACAATATGTCAAAAGAAACCCATGATCCTTGGTGATATTGAGAACACAAATGCGACAAGGTATAAAGATTCCTAGATATGAGAAATATGGTGGGAAAGGATATCTTGTTAGTCATGTTTCCACATACAAAGCCTTATGTAGTGACTTCATTTTTAAGGATAAACTATTGGCTGAACTCTTCCCTAGATCCTTGAAAGACACTGCCTTGGAATGGTTTTGCTCATTACCAAATAACTCAATACGATCATTCAATGAACTTGTTGATGCCTTTCTTAACCATTTCCAAATGCGCATGGGTCCTAAGATGACCTTAGTGTTAGGGATAGAAGGTGGATTTCAAACAGTTAAATGCAGATTTGATCAATAAAACACAAAAAATTTGGATAGCAAAAGAAGAACAAAAATATTTAACGTGGTTCACCCAAAACTGGGCTACATCCATGAACACGGGGTCCAATATATATTAAACTTCCAACAAATAACTTTTACAATGCATGCAACAACATCTACAACTTGTAGCAATGTTTTTCATCACATTTTTCACTTGTTATTTTTACACAACCATTGCTACAGGTACCCGCGACGCATCCTGCATTTTTCTAGCCATTGCTCTACAAATTTCTGCTAATTTTTTTCACAACCTGCAACCCTCAAAACTCATCCCTGAGTTTTTTTATAAACTCCCACACATGTCCCATTAATTACAAATGAAGTGTGGCCATTGGTTATGTCTCATGCACCCAATAAAATATTTTATTTTGGGCGGCTACATTTAATATTTTTAGTTGGCTTTTGAATTTATATTAAAATATTGTAACTAATCACTTCCAACTGTAACTAATCACTTCTAGCATTTAATATTTGTTTGTAACCACATTTTAGATACAAGTGCAACATAAATATTTTATCTGAGTCTTATTGGTCTCCATAACACAACAATCTCCCACTTGGAAATTGATCAAAATCCACTCTGGATACCATCTCCCACTTGGAGACTAATCAAAAACACCACTACCCCTAAAACTCCCACTGGAAATCAACACCTTGGACCCTAAAATCCTTGTCACTTAAATTCAACCTTGAAGGCCAAACAAAGCTGAAGAGCAACTCAGCTTCTCCCTTGTCACCACCTTTGTAAACATATCTACTGGATTGTCATCTGTTTGAATCTTTTCTAGCTTGACCTATCCATCCTCAAACACTGACCAAATAAATTGATATCCCAGCTATATGTATTTGGTTTTAGAGTGCAAGGTAGAATTATTTGCAAGATGTATAGCACTTTGACTATCTATAAACAAGTAACTTTTAGTTTTTTGTTTTCCCAACTCTTCCATGAAAATTTGCAGCCCTATCATCTCCTTTGTTGCCTTTGTTGCAACACCATACTTTGCCTCTGTGGTGGATAAAGCAACCACCTTTTGCAACTGAGAAACCCAACTCATTAATGTCCCACCAAATGTAAATACATAACTTGTGGTACTCCGCCTGGTATCTATATCCCTTGCCAAATCTGAGTCAACATAGTCTTTTAAATCAGTATTACAGCCTCCAAAACATAAACATTTAGTGGATGTACCTCTCAAATACCTGAGAATCCATTTTACTTCATTCCAATGCTCAACTTTTGGATTACTCATATACCTACTAACAACTCCTACGACATGTGAAATATTTGGTCTTGTGCATACCATGTCGTACATTAAACTTCCTACAACTGAAGCATATGGTACCTTGGAAAAAATTTATTCCTCCTCTTGTGTCTTTGGACACATATCTTTAGTCAATTTGACATTACTGGGCAAAGGTGTGCTGACAGCTTTTGTATTCTCCATATGAAATCTCTGCAACACCTTCTCAACATAATTAGCCTGAGATAAAAACAATTTTTCATTTTTCCTATCTCTTGTAATCTTCATACCAAGGATTTGTTTTGTTGCCCCCAAATCCTTCATAGCAAATGAATTTGCTAATTTTTGTTTTAACTCCTTTTATGTGATCCATGTTAGATCCTGCTACAAGCATATCATCAACATATAAACATAAAATAATGTAGCTATCATCATCTAACCTCTTAAAGTAAACACAATGGTTTGAATTACACTGACTGTAGCCTTGTTCAGCCATAAAACTATCAAATTTAATATACCATTGCTGAGGTGCTTGCTTCAAGCCATATAAACTTTTCTTCAATATGCACACTATTTTCTCCTTACCTTTGACCTCAAATCCTTGTGGTTGTTCCATATATATTTCCTCTTCCAAATTACCATGGAGAAAGGTTGTTTGAACATCAAGCTATTCTAAATGAAAATATTCAATAGCCACAATACTTAAAACACTATGAATAGAAGTCATTTTAACAACTGGAGAAAAGATTTCATCAAAATCAATACCCTTTTTCTGTGCAAATCCCTTTACAACTAACCTAGCTTTAAATATTTTCTTACCTCCATCTTCCTCTTTCAGCCTATAAACCCATTTATTTGGTAAATCCTTTTTACCTACAGAACACTTCTATAAGTCCCAAGTATGATTTTTTAGCAAGGAGTCCATTTCTTCTTCCACTCCATGCTCCCAATGAACCTTAGCATCCATCTGCATAGCTCCATCATAACATTTTGATTCACCAACATCAGTCAATAAAATATAATACAAAGAGGGAGAAAATATTTCCAAAGGTCTACTTATCTTTCAAGATTGTCTAACATTCATTGGAGTTTGTGGTATTTGTTGTTGTTGTTGTTGTGAAGCATGAGGAACCACTGGAACATCATTGTTTGGAGTATCATCCAGCACTGCATAATCATTTTCTTTCTTCTCATGCTAATGCAACTAATCTTTGTAAAACACTTTCTCATTGAATATGGCATCCCTACTTCTCATAATTTTTTGATTTTCAAAATCCCAAAGCCTATAACCAAATTCATCAATGCCATATCCAACAAATATATTTTTTTTTTATTTTTGCATCAAGCTTGGTTCTATTTTCTAAATCTAAAAGTGCAAATGCTTCACAACCGAAGGTTTTGAGAAAACAATAACTCACCTTCTTACATTTCCATGCTTCCTCTGGAATACCACAACCCAAAAGATTAGAGGAACCTCTATTAATCAAATAAACAACAGTGTTTATAGCTTCTTCCCACATGCTTAAAGGTAGCCCAGCATGCAATCTCATAGTCTGTACATGCTCCATTATTGTTCTATTCATGCACTCAACCACTCCATTTTCTTGTGGAGTCCTTGAAACCATTTTTTTCCAATGAATACCATTATAGGAACAATAATCTTCAAAATCTTTGTTGTAATATTCACCACCATTGTCAGATCTAAGACATTTTAACTTTTTACCTACCTCATTCTCAACCAAGCTTCTCCATTTTTTAAAAGTTTCAAATACATTGTATTTTTGCTTAAGGAAATAAATCCATACCTTTCTTGTTGCATCATCAATAAAAGTGATATAATATTGAGAGTCACCAAGAGAAGATACCTGAGCTAGTCCCCATACATCCATATGCACAAGCTCTAATTTCTCATCTTTTTTTTGCTTCCCATCCTTGAGAAAACTAACTCTCTTTTTTTTCCATACACACAACTTTCATATAAATTCATATTAACACATTTTAGACTTGGTAAAACATTCTTTGAATGAAGTAATTTCATACCTTTTGCACTCATATTCCCAAATCTATTATGCCACTGTGTTGATTTAGAGCCCACAACAACTGCCTAATTTTATACCTACTGAAATGCAACAATTGTTCCTGAACATTGATTTTTCTTTGCAACAACTATAGTAGAAAGAACAGTATGACCTATACAAATATAGAAGGTTCCTACTTTCACATATTTTGCTACCACTAAGGCACCTTTTGTAACCTTCCATTTTTTTATCACTAAATATAACAACACAACCTTCATCATCTAGTTGCCCTGCTGAAATTAAATTTTTGCTTAACTTTGGAACATGCCTTACCTCATGTAGTAGCCAATAATTCTCATACTATAACTTGATATTGATTATTCCCTTTCCAACAATATGACAAGGTTCATTATCTCTCAAATAAACCAACCCAAAATCCCCTTGGACATAATCAAGAAAATAACTTCTATGGGGTGTGGCATGAAATGAAGCCCCTAAATCTAACACCCAAGAATCATCACCATTATCAAGGGAAAGAATCAAAAAATCCTCATCAAATTTATTACTTACCACATTTTCCTCATTATTTCCTTCCTTTTTGTCTCCTTTATTCTTCTGAGACCAACAATCTCTGTTTAATGACCTGACTTACCGCAGTACCAGCAATCCCTCTTATCTCTAGATTGGGACCTCTTGTCCTTTGATTTTCCTCATGACTTCCCATGACCTCCTAAATTCTTTCCTCTCTCTTTGTTCTTCCCTTGATTTCTACATTCAAAACACTGCCTGATGTGGATGTACAAAACTAAGCATTTCCTCTGAATTTCCTCGCTCAAAATCACACCAACAACATCATCAAATTTTAGCGTAGTTGAACCAGAAACAGAATTACTAACCACCATTACCAAGCTATTCCAACTTTCAGGCAAAAAACATAGAATCAAAAGAGCCCTAACTTCTTCATCAAAGTTTACATTTACAGAAGTTAATTGGTTGGTAACTATATTAAACTCATTTAAATAATCAGCAACTGACCCACCTTCTACCCTTTTCATATTACATAAATGTTTCATAAGAAATACCTTATTTGAAGCAGAAGGCTTTTCATATAACTTCACCAGGTTCTTCATCAAATCTTCAGTTGTCTTTTCTTTTAAAATATTAAATTCCATCAATTGTTCCAGGCATAAAAAATACTGCCAAGTGCCTTTCTATCCAGAATATCCCAATCCTCATCAGACATAGTTGGGGGTTTCTTGGATTTCCCTTCCAATAGCAGCCATAAATCCTTCTGAAAAAGATAGTCCTCTCTGTATCTTCCATAACTAGAAGTTCTGCCCATTGAATTTTTCTACCTTCAACTTACCCTCGTCTGCCATAACTCCCACTCAACCGTGACACCTTACTGCAAAGGATAATTGAACACAACCCACTTTGATACCACTTGTTAGGAATAGAAGGTAGATTTCAAATAGTTAAATGTAGATTTGATCAATAAAACAGAGAAATAAAACACACAAAATTCTACACAGCAAAAGAAGAACACAAAGATTTAGTGTGGTTCACCCAAAACTGAGCTACATCCACCAACACAGTGTCCAATATATATTAAACTTCTAGTAAATAACATTTACAATGCATGCAAAAACATCTACAACCTGTATCAATGTTTTTCATCATGTTTTTCACTTGATGTTTTTACACAGCCATTGCTACAAGTACCCACAGCGCTTCCTGCATTTTTCTAGCCACTGCTCTGCAAATTTATGCTAATGTTTTTCACAATTTGCAGCCCTCAAAACTCATCCCTGAGTGTTTTATAGACTCCCACACATGTTCCATTAATTATAAATGAAGTGTGGCCATTGGTTGTGCCTCATGCACCCAATAAAATATTTTCTTTTGGGCAACTACATTTAATATTTTCAGCTATCTTTTGACTTTATATTAAAATATAGTAACTAATCACTTCCAACTATAAATAATCACTTCCAACATTTAATATTTGTTTGTAACCACCTTTTAGATACAAGTGCATCATAAATATTTAATAAAAAATAATATGAAGATTTTATTCGAGTCTAATTGGTCTCCATAACACAACACTTAACAGATTTAATGAGATGTAAGCAAAAGGATGATGAAAAGGTCACTAACTTTATCTCCCATTATCAATTGTTTTACTTGCAAATCTACATTAAGATTCCCAATCTTGATCTTTAATAAATGCTCATTGACAATTTTCAAAATAAGCTTCAAGATAAGATTGGGATAATGAAATTTCCCTCCTTCACACAATTGTGTACAACCCTTCATGATGACCAAAATTCAGTTAGTAGTTGTGAAGTGAAAACTCCCTCTAATTGTCCTAAAAAATCCAAATCCATGCCTCAAACCAACTACCAATCATTCAAGAAACCAAATAAGGGATTTTTACAACTAAATTCCCCTCAACCAACTCAACATGTTGACACCCAAGTGGCTGCTATAAAGACGAAAAATCTATATACATTTGGAAAGAGGAATACACAGTTTACCCCTCTACCTGATACCCTTCATTCCTTCATGTTGTAGCTCTTAAACAAGAACTTAATTTCTTTACCTTCTATTAGATCTCCTAATCCTACTAAGCCTTTACCTCCAAACTATAGACAAAATTCCTTTTTCCATTATCACCGACAAAATGGATATGATACAGAACATTGTAAGCATCTTAAACATATTATGCAAGACCTCAATGATTATAATCGCATTCAAATTGGCGGTGTTAATGATCAAGGTAATAATTATGTTGCCCCTCCTAACCAAAATTTGCAAATCTTTACCAATCCTATACCAAATCACAACATCTCCTTTGTCAAAGCTAGTGAAAACAAGAATGATGTGATGAATGTTGACACAAATGATAACAAGATGAATAATAATGAGTAAAATCCAATGGATCACATGATTGGACTCATTGAAGTTCAACCTCGTAACTTGGGCCTAACCAATATGTCCCTTCACATTGCTTTCTGACAAAATGACATACTTAAACATGCACTTGATGGTTCTCTTTGCATAGCTGGAAGAATCAATGACAAGCCTACTAATGTGATACTAATTGATCTTGTCTATGTAGATAATGTGATAACTGAAGAATTCTTTTTTGTGCATGAAATTTATCAAGATACTTATGAAAAATCAAAAGCATGGATCAAAACACATAATAGTTTTGCTAGCCCTATGATAGTTTTGATAAATCTTCCTCTACAAGTTGGATCGAAAAGATTGAATATCTCATTCTCCATAATCTTGAAGTTGGATCAATTTCATGTGAAGTTAGGCTACCCATGGCTTTGCTCCATGAAAGTTGTCTCATTGGTAGTGTATTTTTGCGTAAAGTTTCCATTTGGAAAATAGATATTTACTATGCACCGTAATGGCTTTAATCCTATGTCTTCCCATGGGAATTTCTCATTAGATTTCTTTTGGCCTGAACCTGTGGAACCTATCAAGCCCCATGAGGACTTATTTTCAAATCTTATCAAAAGTTGCACATAGCAGAGTTATCCCTTAGCAATATGCCTCAACCTACAATTGAGCCTCCTATCCTTGATGAAACCATGATTGAACCAAAATCCTTTCCAACTAACTAAGACCAAAACATAACAAATCCTTCATCTATTTCCTCTAAGAGACCATGAGATAACCAAATAAGTCTCGTTGTTCCTCCTAAAATCAAACAAGTTTACAAAGTCAAAGATAAAGTGGTTGAACAACCTCCCATGGTTCTTTTCATTCCTCCCTTACAAGAAGAAAAGAAACCAATGGTTGATAAACCTGTTCCTACACAATAACAACTTGAAATCTAAACAAAAAGAAACTGAAATGCTAGAGAGCATAGGCATAGACGTCGTGCTCGTCTAATACAAGAAAAACATGAATCAACAAATAAATATCAAACAACTCAAGCAATGCATGATGATTCTCCACCTTCGCCGCAACAAGAAAATCTTAAATCTCAACCACAACAAGAACAAGCACCTTCCATGGATATTATCATAAGGTCTCCTGTTGTGATTAACTTGGATGATGATGATGATGAGACTGCTAAGATTGATGAAGAAGTGCATAATAAGTTGAATTTATTATTTTACTCTTCCATGAGCTTAGATGATAATAACCATGATGATCCTCCTACAAAGAGTGACTCACCACGTGTTGAACCTGGTGATGTTCCTAGTACAACACTTGTCATTGTCCCTTTGGTTGGTTATTCACCTTCCACATATGATGAACAAGATTGTGATGCAGACGACTTGCTATAGGTTGACTCACATGTGCTCTAATATTATTTTATTTGTCTTCTTTTAATGTTCCTCTTGTGTGATTGCATGTGTGTAATGTGATCCCACGAATCATTCTGTTTGACATGTCTTTATGTTCATTCCTCTATTTGTATCTACATTCTTTTCTATGTTGTAAACCTTTATCTTTTTCTTGTCTTGTGTTTTGTGATCCCACAATACTGGTTTACAATTTTTGTCCAAACTAGACACTAAACTAATTTTTTCTAACTAAATCTTCACCTTTGGGCACCTATAGCAGCTAAACTGTGAGGAATCTGAAGATGATGCAAACTAGTGATTTGTGACATTTTATCTGTAGATTCTAAATATATTTTTTTCAAAAATTTTGGAATCAAATTGCACTTCTTTTTCCATCTTCTTTGAAAACTTGTTTTTTCAGTAAACACCATTTTTAAGCAGTGACACTCACCTTATAACACAACTTTTTTTCCGTGAAGGATAAAATTCTAATTTAGATTTGTAACTATGATATCTAGTGCTTCCAATTGGTTTTATAGTGTTTTATTGAATATTTTTTCCTCAATGAAGTTCAAAGTCAAACCAATTACAATTCAAACATAGGTGGACTGTATAACACATAAAAAAAATTGTATATATCGAAATCCAATTTTTTTTTATTGGATCAAGGACTTCAATATCTGGTGCACTCATATTTTTCAAATTTTTTTTTGATAATATTCTATTTTTCCACGTGCAGAACAAAGAGCTTGATTTTCGATGAAAAACCTACATTTACAAGAAATAAAAAAAATTAATAAAAAAATTAATTTTTTTTATAATTATACTTTTTGATAAGCTTATAATAAGGACTACATACTTAAAAAAAAAAAATTAAATGAATTCATTTGATCCCCAAAAGGTAAATCAAAAGTGTTTTTTATCAACATTTTGATAGGTGTAAAGGAGACTCTGTTATAGGTATAGTTTAAAACTAGCGGGGTTCTATCCAAGGGGGTTTGATTTAAGGTAGTTTGATCAAACCCTCTTCAATTGGAATGCTTTAAATGAAACTTTTTAAGGCTTAAATAATTATATATTCTAAAAATATGTGATTTCAGCAAAAATCAAAATCTCTCATAAATTATAAACTAGCTTTGTGGGATCACCCCCATGACGCAAGGAATCGAGACATTTGGGTCTCTTCCATGTTGATCCAAAATATTTTCTTTGTTTTCACTCTTTATGTGTCATTCTTCTAGTTCCATGACTTATTTGGGGAATGATGACATTTCTAAGCTCTATAATAATATTATAGCAAAGACATACATTGACCCCAAATCCGTGGATCCCTTATGTGTTTGGGATTTTATTTGGGGGATGTGATCAATGTTTTTTACCTATCCTAAAAGATGCAAAACAAAATGCAAAAGAAGGAAATAACACTTTAACACCTCAAGATTGGGCTACGTTAAAATCAAACAAAATAAAGATAAGGAAAATCAGATTTATACCTTGTATGAGTTGCTCCTTGGTTGGCCCTTTGATAGTTGATATTTGTATTCTCCTTAATGGAAAAACGTGATGAAAATGGATGCAAAATGCTCTAAATGGGATGAGGAATGCAATGATCTATTTGGGTATTTTGATAGATCGGTGTAAGTGCAAATGATGAAAGTTTGAAAACATGAAACAATGGAGGTTTGTGAGTGCAAAATGCAAATGTGAGAGCTAGAGCTTGAATGATTGAATTTGATGAATACCTAATGAGAGAATTGAAAGAAAATATTCCATTTTAAAAGAGATTTTTCTAGAGAATTGAACGGTTGATATTTTTCCAACATGGGCAAGATGAAGGGTTGTGGTGAGTTGAGCACTCACAAGCTCTCACATCTTGCCATGTGAAGGATGAAGTGTCACAAGGATAAATGAGTTGGAAAAGGGACATGTGAGGCAGAGGTACTTGCAAGTACCTTGGGATTGGGAGAAGATTTCCTTAAAAAGAAATTTCTTGTTCCCATATGGGAGGAAAGTGACTTATGAGAAATTTTAGTATTCCTCAAAAATCTCCATGGGGAAGAGAGAAGTGGTTGGGGAGATAAATGTGAATTTTAAATTCACATGATTCAGAGTACCTTGGGGATAAAACAAGGTTTTCTAAAAGGTAAGTACTTGTCCTCATGTGAGTGATGTGACAAGTGAGGAGTTCTATAACTCTTTACAACTTTCATGGGGAAGAGGAGAGTCTTGGAGGGATAAATGTGAATTTTTAATTCACATGGGAAAGAGGGTCTAGGCTAAATGTGGAAATTGTCAAGGTTGACCAAAAAGGTATGCTAAATGTAGCAAGGGGATTAGATTAAGGTTGTGCAAACAGCTGATTAAGAAGATTAATGGAAGATTAGAAGCAAGTTGGAAGATGTGGAGGATGTGACATTAATCCTAATTAAAGGTGTGCACATCCTAATCATGAATTAATTAAACTAATCTAGATTAGAAGAAGGTTATGGAGGATGTGACAAAGAGAGAGAGAAAAAAGAATTTAAAATTGATTTAAATTCCAAAAGGCTAAATGACCAAATTAAATAAATTGATGTATTTATTTAATTTAGAGAAAGGATGAAAGGTAAAGTATTTAATTATAAAATTAAATAATTTAGGAACCTTAGGGAAAGGGGAAATATTAATTAAATAAGTTATTTAATTAATATCGATAAAGTAGACGAATAAAGAGGACGGATTTGACCATATGGGAGTGGTCAAATTTGGATGTCTACATTTTGCCCCTCTTTGAAATATTGTTAGAATAGCAGTGTTTCAAAGAAAAAGAAAAATGCAGATGACTCTATAGAGGAAGTGACCAAAAAATGATGCCCTAGCATGGGAGGAGCTACGTGAGTTGCCCAAATAGAGGGAAATGAAAGGTGATGCCCCAATCTCGCAAGGGAATTACCATAATGGAGGAATGGATGAAAATGGTAGGGTATGCCCCCTTGAGAGGGAAGTTGTGGAAGAAAAAGGGACCCCAAATGACTTCTCAATATGAGGAAATGGAAGGTATAGTTGGATAGAGCTCAAAAAACCATGAAGATTGGCTTTTGAACAAAGTCAAACAGACGCACAGTTTGCAAATGGTGGCCCTGAGAAGTTAAAGGATTAATTGAATTAAAATGAGGTTTAAATAAAGGGAGAAAATATCCTTCACTTAAAAAAGGTTAAAAACAAGGGAAAAAGTTAGGAGTGGTAATTTTTGAAATTACCACTCCTTATTTGCACACCTGGTAGTTGAGTGAGAGAGAGTGGAGAGGCTCAAGGAAGGAGATGAGGAGGAAAGGATGCTGGAGGATTATGATTATGGCATCATCCACAAGGGGGATGAGGTATTGCAGTTCTTCCACGAGCGCGTGATTCCATGCCAAGTTAGGTTCAAAACCCTCTTTGTGATTTTAAGCATTTTATAATATATTTTTAAGTTTTAATGCTTTTTGAAAACATGGGTTTTAGGATTGGGGTAGTTTAGGAAAATGGGTGGGGGGAAAAAATTGGATTGTGCCCATCGGGTAGGAAGAATCGCCTATTAGAGGCGAGGGAGAGGGGGGTGAATTTTCCCCATTAGAGGATAAATTTACACAGAAAATAGAAAAAGAAATGCTTGAAAAGGGCAAGGGGAAAAACAGGGGAGGGTGGATTTTCCTTGGGATCGAGCAAATCCTCCTAAAAAAATTAGTTAGGGGGGATTGAAAACTACACCCAACAGAGGGGTTAGCCCAGGACAAGGGCGACCCCACCCGAGCATGACCACCCATCCGAGGGTGGGTTCGCCCGCCCTCCGAGTGGGTTCACCCCCCGACTAGGTGGGTACACCCGCCAGCCAGGCGAGCTCGCCTCAGGCCGAGGTAGGCTTGCCCACTACTGGGGCGGGTCTACCTACGGCCAAGGCGGGTTGACCCATGGGTTGGGGCAGGCTCAACCACAGCCAAGGTGAGTCTTCCCACAAGCCGAGGTGAGTCCTCTTGTGTCTTGGGGTAGGTTCACCCAATACCGAGGTGGGTTCACCCAAGGGGCGAATGAGGGAGGGAGAGAAAAAAGAAAACAAGACCAGGAAAAGCAGGTAAAATTTGGGCCAGAAAGGGGGAGGGGAAAAATTAGTAAAGTCCCAGGTTCGGGGAAATGGATAAGAGGGAGGAGATGAGGAAAAAGATAAAATGATTGACATGTGGTGTTTGGTGTGAATGCAGAGCTTTGACATTTTGTGGACATGTGAGAGGCGGTCAAAGGTAATGGAGGCGATGAAAGCAGCCATGAATGGAGCGAACCATGAGGCTCTATCATGGGCAGGGTTGTTGCATTTATTAGGATACCCTATGATTAGAGCGCATCAAGTGATGCTGACAGTGCTGATTGAGCGTTAGAGTTTGGAGATGTCGACTTTCCATCTCCTGAAAGGGGAGATGACTGTGACTTTGGAGGACGTGTGGTGGATACTGAGGCTGCCTATAGTAGGCCACCTGGTGAGTGTGACAACATCAAAGGGGTCGGCGCTGGATCATACCGTGTGGGTGTTATTTGGACGAGATGACCTACCTATGCAGAGGCATAGGTTGGACGTGGACTGATGCTTGGCATTGGGGGTGCCACTACTACCACTATACCTATGCAGACTAATTAGTGGATTGTTGTTACTAGACTAGAGTGGGTGCTTTTGCAGCCTGAGCTACATGGAGGTGATACGACACATCGTCGAAGGGAGAGAGGGGCAATTCTCATGGGGTACATGCATACTAGCATAGTTGTACAAAGACATGCACATCGTGTGCTATTGAGAGGCGCTCAATGTGATGCAGGTGACACTATTGTTGGTATGTGGGAATGATCATGCTATACTTTTTCGTGTCGTCACCAGTAAATGAAAAATCAACAAAAAAGGAAAAACCCAACTTTGTAGAACCCTAATCTAGAAGCTTCTAAGCTTATTAAAAAGGGGTTCGGCTATGGGTTACAGTATGATGAAAAATGCAATTATTCGCAAGATTGTAATAGGTTTTTGCACTGGATAATAAAATCATTGGATGACTGTGGTTTGGTGGATGTAGCCCAGATTGGGTGAACCGCGTTAAATTCTCTATGTTATAATTTATTCTGTGTGTTTTAGTTTCTCTGTTTATTAATTAAATTTACATTTAATTATTAGATATTTTCCTTTCTAACCCTAACAACTGCTACAAGGATAGGCCTAGGAGCACATCAATGTTGCCAAGACAGGAGTGGTGAGAGCAGGAGTGGAGGATGATACAACACCAGTAGCTTACTGGTACGGGGAAAAGTACGGCTAGGTGTGGCATTATGAGGGCTTCGAGAATTTGGACAGATGGAGGACATTGGATGACCTTTAGGAAGAGGATATAGTGTGGAGGTCATACATGACACAATGGTTTTCAGGATGGAGAGATGAGGCAGGGTAGAGAGGCTACTTTTGCACTAGATGCTACATAGTCGAGAGGGAGCCATGAACAGTGGAGGCACATAGGCCAGATAGAGTGACCAAACAGTTTGGGATTACATAGGACATTTCGCACAGACCAGAGAGGTTTTGACGGATTACGTGAGAGCGGCCATGGGGAGAGCCAATTTCGCTGAGGTTTACGAGAGACTGTGAGAAATTGCAATTGATACCCTACTCAGGTATTAGGGGGGTAGAGAGGCAGTGTGACAGTTTACACATGGAATACCCTCAGCTCTCAGATTACTCAGAGAGCCGATTGTGGGGGCACTGGGGTTCAGGCTAGAGGATGAGATTCGATTGGTAGGCCAGGGAAGAGGGAGGAGGGGATAGCAGAGAGAGGATAAGGCATTTGGAGCAACAAGGGGATGAGGAGGCGGTGGGGCCGCAGGGTAGCAGGAGATGATGAGGAGGAGGAAACAACAGAGGAGAGCCAGAGTGGGGATCGAGGTAGAGGAGGGGAGAGATGAGGCAAGGATGGAGCAAAGGGATGGGAGAGGGCAAGAGGAAGCTGGAGCAGCAGGGCAGCAAGAGGGAGGATAGATGGTGGCTAGAGCAGCAGGGTAGCAGGAGAGAGGACAGATGGCGATTGGGGCCACAGATCAGCAGGAGAGGGTGAGGAGGACTAGGAGACCACGGAGGAGAGCCCAGGTGGAGATCAAGGAAAACGATGAGAGAGATGAGGCAGATGTGGAGATGATGAATGAGAGAGATGAGGTAGAGGTGGAGGAAATGGATATGCATGTTCATGATATTCCCCCATTAGCCATGGTTCCACCTATAGTAGAGGATTTGGGTATACTGTTGAGAGGTGCCATGGCAAAATTACAGATCGGCAAGTAGAGACTGAGAGATGTAGAGGCTGTGAGATGCATACTAGAGGTAGAGGTGAGCATGTTCTGAGCAGAGGTGGCTAGTGTGCAGGCAGAGGGTGAGAGGGTTTTTAGAGATGTAGCTAATGCGATCTCGCAACATGAGGAGGAGCTACGGGTAGAGAGGGATAGTCTGCAAGCCGAAATGTTCCAACTACAAGCAGAGGTGACTCGACTTGAGGGAGAGGTATCTAGAGAGCATGAGGAGGGGGTAGCGGTGAGATGGGAGTGAGACAGGCTAGAGGCAGTGGTGACCATACTGCAGGCGAGAGGACAGCGAGAGCTTGGAGGATTGACAGAGCAGGTATCCACAGGGACCATGGCAGAGGCAGAGAAGGACCTAGATGATTTCACAATACAGGTGGAGGGGCTACTGAGAGAGAAGACTAAGCTGAGATGAGAGTGAGATGAACTCTGTGATAGAGTTGAGGTAGTAGATCAAATAGTGGGAGACATGGGGATGATGTAGGAGAGAGAGAGGAGGCTATGAGGGTCCAGGTATAGACCTTGCAGACAAAGAGGGATGTAGCACAGAAATAGGTTCAGACCCTACAGGGTGAGAGGGATGGAACATGGATATAGATGCAGACCTTGCAAAGGGAGAGGGATGCGGCAATGGCACAGAAACAGGTTGCAGAGAGAGAGATACAACACAGGCAGCACAAGGTGAGGGTGGTGAGACGGGGGTAGAGGTGTAAAGATTTCGAGCATATATATAAGATATGGAGGTTGAGAGGGATAGGGCCACAAAGCAAGTGTCGCAGATGGGGGTAGAGATAGATCAGCTAAGGTTGGCATAGGATGCATGGGTGTAGAGCGGAGATCCATATGTGGATCCAAGGACAAATATAGGGCAGAGTGGGACGCAGTCAAATATCAGGCGGCAGAGCGAGATAAGTATATGTGAGAGGCTAGCTATTATATGACGGCCTACTATACATCAGCTCCAGAGTAGCGGCAGGTACCTCCCTACGTTTAGGAAAAGCCATAGATGCCAGCCCCATCCCAGTCAGGAGGGACACGTACCCATAGATACATTAGTTGGAGAGAGACTCCACCACGCAGAGGGGGAGTGTCAAACTCACCCCAAAGATTAAATGTGGGCAGCTCATAGTAGAGAGGGGAGAGGATAGGTGATAGGATACCAGTTTTTGACAGGTACATGATGGATGTACAGTACAGAGCAGCAGAGATCAGAGTTGATCTAAAGCCTTGTATTTGTACCTTATTTGATGATATATGTGATGGATGTGTATTTTGGTTATATGATGGACATTATGATGGACATTATTATGGACTATGTGATGGACATTCATATTTTGATTTTTATGTGATATGTGATAGCCCTTATTGACATTAAGATGTACATATGATGGATGATGTTATTTATGCATGTGTGTATGTTTATGATTGTATTATGGATGACTATGATGATGTGATATATGTAAGTACTTATGATGATGTATGTTGATGCTTATATATGATATGTATGACGACTAATGTGTATGATGCAGGATGTGATGGATGATTTATGTCTTTATATGCTATGGATATGGATCTAACAATTTTGTGATGCAGTTGGAGATGTATGCAATGTGTTAATGATATGGATTAATGTGGAAATGAATGGATAATGAAATGAATTTAAGATGCTTAGGATAACCAAATATGATTAATCTAAATAACTTAAAAAAAATATGAGATGGTAACACACATGAGATGGAATTCAATGAACCTATAATGTGACATGAGATGCAATCAAATTCCTTACAAAAATTAATAGATAAATGAAATATAATGTGGATGGTAGATAGACTTTATTTGTGATCATGCTTGTTTTAGCTTATACAAAATAAAGGTGTGTGATAGGTGAGTGTGATGGCCTAACATGAAATGCAATGCAACATGAACATAAGTGTCAATAAGGACTTGCATGGTAATGGGAGTAGATGATAGGCGTTTTGTTGGTTTTAATGGCAAGCACTTTCCATGTAATAATTATAAAAGTAAGGGAAGATGGGTGTGAAACTGCACCTGTCCAAAACCATAAGTATCTTGAGAAGAATGGGATATGGAAGGTGAATGTTTGCACAACCAAAATCATATGTCTTAGGGTAGGTATGAATGCAATGCAACGGAATTGATCATAAAGTGCAATCCTAACATAATTTTCCATTTTCGGAGCACTGATTTTTGCTATAGCATAAGAGACCAAGTGCCGAGGTATGTAAACTGGGGCAAAATTAGCATCCAATGCATAAAAAAAACATAGCAAACAAGAAGGTTATCCCAACACCCCAAAATTGTGAAGATTTTGGTTGGGCCAGGCATTGGGATAACCACAAGCACAAAGGGATGCCCCAATGTAACACAAGACCTCATGATCTTGGTGGGCACTACGTGGGACAACCCAGAAGACAACAACAAGCAAAAGATCAAGATATGCCCCTATGTTTACTAGTCAAAACACACCATAATATGATAGATCATGGTGGCCTTGACAAGTGATGATAGGGAGCTTGAATAATGAATAAAAGCCAAAAGTATCAAAAGATCGTAATCAATTTAAAAACGTCCCTTTGCCATATGATCAAGAGGATGGATGGGGTTGATGAGGTCTATTAGGAAGGATGCATCCTGTTGAGACCATAGATGGATACTAAACTAAAAGATTGATAAATGACGCAAGAAATTCTGAAACCAATTGAATCTCATGATACGAGTGGATCTCATTTGTGAAGAACCAGCTAGATAAGGACATACTTGATGACATGACATGGGACACAAGACACAATACTAACACACCCTAACAACCTAGGGGCTCGAGGGCTAATCAAATATTAGCCTTGCCTACATGAAAGCGCAGAGCCCTCATAGTTCAAGAAAAGACTATGGATAAAAGTGGTAAGAGGACTAATGAAGATGAGCGATGGAAAACAATGTCAAAGAAAAGCAAAGCAAAGCCTCGGGGGTGGATCAAATGATCGACCTTGCCTACGTGAAAGCGTAGGGGCAACGTAGTTCGAAAAGGACCAATGACTGACAAGGGATAAGAGCATAAATATGACAATGGAGACCATAATGGATGGCCAAAACAAAATGGATAAAGTGCCCCGGGGGCGGATCAAATGATCAGCCTTTCCTTCGTGAAAGCGCAGGGGCAACGTAGTTTGACAAAGACCAAAGAGACCGATGCGACATGATGGGATCTAAATGAAGACCGACACGACGAAGGAACCTATATGGGAGCGAAGGACTGACAAGACGAAAAGACTGGCAACACAAGCTCAAATTAGGATAAAAGCTCGAGATGATGGATAGCAGATGCAGTTCGTCCAATGCTCAACCAAAATATACCAAGCGACCGGATGAAAGATGCAGATGAAAGGAGGGGATTAGTAGGATGATAAGATATGAGATTAGGATGGATGGAAGCATAGAGTAACTAGGACACAAGGTAGATAATGATTAGGCCCCTTTACGAATGGCACCTGTGACTAGGTTTTCACCAAACGTACTTATCCAAGGTGCCACCAAGGGTGGTTTTAACCATAGGACGAATTGTTTCTCTTTACTATTTTGGAATTTTTCTGATTTTTTTAATTTTTTTGTATTTTTGACAATTTTCTACTTTTTTGTATTTTTATTTATTTTTACAGGATAGGATACCCCAACTAATTTAAGTGTAGAACCTTTTCAAGTGCATGATGTTAATGGGATCCTCTAGGGGCTCTCCTTCAGGTGTGGCAATTCTATAGGCCCCTGATCCATACTTGGTCGTGATGACATAAGGACCTAGCCAATTTGCTTCAAAATTTCCCTTCTTTTCTCAGTCCTGTTGAGTGCGTCGATTCTCCTTGAGGACTAAATCACCAATGTTGAACTGGCGAGGACAGACCTTCTTGTTGTAGCTTCTTTTCAAATGATTCTCATAGTCTTGAAGGTGGTCATATTCTTTGATTCGTCTTTCATTGAGGAGTTCTAGCTAGCTGATTCTTGTGACTCGAGCTTCTTCATTGCTGATAAGATTCTTTAGGGAGATTCTCAGTGATGGGATTTCTACCTCAATCTGCAAGATGGCTTCAGCACCAAGATGAGAGAATACGAAGTGGCACCAATAGGGGTGTGGATGGAGGTGTGGAAGGCCCAAAGGGTAGGATGGATGTGAAGGTGCCAATCTTGACCAGTACTGTTGACCACCTTTTTGAGGATTATGATGAGGGTTTTGTTGGTGGCTTATGCCTGACCATTACCTTGGGGTTAATAAGGCGTAGACCAACGATGTTGGATATGAATGGTGTCACAAAGGTGTTTCATGGATTGGTTTTTGAAAGGCTTTCTGTTGTCAGAAATGATGGTGGATGGTATTCCATATTTGCAGAGAATATGTAAGAGGATAAACTTGGAAATTTGAGTACCTATGATTTGTGAGAGTGGCATTGTTTCCACCCACTTGGTGAAGTACTCAGTTGCGGTAATGATGAAGGTATGACCATTTGAGGATGGGGGATAGATCTTATTGATTAGGTTGAAACCCCACTGAGAGAAGGGTCGTGGTGCTACAAGAGGTTGCAGATCCTACGCTGGAGCATGTATCATATTGGCAGGTTGTTGACAGGGTAAGCACTTCTTGACGAACTTGCAAGAATCATGTTCTAATGTAGGGCAGTAATATCCTGCTCGGATAATTCTCTTAGCCAGGGCCATGCCATTTAAGTGGGCCCCACATACACCACTATGTACTTTTGTTAACGCAGTATGGGCTTCAGTCTCGTTTAGACATCAGAGGAGGGTTCCATCATATCCACGTCGATAAAGTGTATCACCTACGATTATGTAACGAGATGTTCGGTGGATGAAATATTTTCTTTGATTGTGAGTGAGATCCAGAGGTAGGATATTGTCATGAAGATAAGTGTAGATATCTTGGTACCAAGGGGATGTGGGACCTACAATGTCACACACCATCTCACTTTTTGGGATATCATAGGCCGGGATTAAGAGTTGTTCAACGAGGGACTCACACTTTTTTTTGTCTTTGGGAATGTCAATTAAGGAACCAATGGTAGCCATGGCATCTGCTACTTTGTTCTAAACTCTTGGAATCTGATCAAACTAGATGGAAGTGAAATACTTCTTGAGGTCATCTACCATGCGTTTATAGGGCAGTAGCTTATCATCTTTTGTGAGAAACTCATCGTTGAAATGTTTGATGATTAATTGAGAATCACCAAGGACTCTTAGGTGGGTGATATGCCACTGGATTGCAATTCTAAGGCCAGTAAGAAGAGATTCATATTCAACTATGTTATTTGTGCATGGAAAGGCCAATCTAAATGACTTCGGTATATAATCCCCTTGGGGGGTGACGAGTAAGATTCCCGCCCCCGATCCATTGTGTGTGTACGACCCATCAAAGTACAATGTCCATGTGTCTACTTTTGTTACTATGAAGACTCCATCAAGAAATTCTATTATTATGGGGTAGGCATCTACTAGGGGAGCATCTGCCAATTGATCATCTATCACTTGTCCCTTAATAGCTTTTTGATCCACATATTCTATATCAAATTGACTCAGAACCATGACCCACTTAGCCATGCGACCAGTTAGAATTATCTTGGATAACAGGTATTTGAGTGGATCGACCTTGGAGATGAGCTCTACTGGATGATTGAGCATGTAATGTCAGAGTTTTTATGAACTGAAAACCACGGCTAGGTAAGCTTTTTCCATTGGAGAATAGTTGAGCTCATATCCTATGAGGGTCTAGATGATGTAATAGATTGCTCTTTCCTTTGATGACTCATCATGTTGTGCCAACAATGCCCCTAGTGCCACTAAAGTAGCAGAAATGTACAACAGGAGTGACTTACTAGGAATTGGTGGGTGAGCCAAATATTCTTTGATCTTGTCGAAGCCAATTTGACACTGTTGGTTCCACTTAAAAGCAGTGTCCTTCTTCAGGAGATGAGTGAATGACTGACACTTGTCGACTAATTGAGCAATGAACTGCTTGATGGATTGTAATTTACCCTGAAGGCTCCTTAACTGTTTGAGGCTGCGTGGTGGAGGCATATCCATAATTGCCTTGACTTTCGTTGGATCGACTTTTATACCTCTTCGAGAGACAATGAAACCCAATAGTTTTCCTGATGTGACCCCAAAGACATATTTCTTAGGATTTAGCCTTAACTTATACTGCTTTAGACACTCAAAGATCTTCTTAAGTACTACAGGATTTTATTCCCTTGTTCTTTATTTCCCTAATAGATCATCAACATAATCTTCCATTATTATATGAATGAGATCGTGGAAGATAATAGTCATGGCTCACTGGTAAGTTTCCCCCGCATTTTTAAGACCAAAATACGTGACATTATAGCATAACGTGCCCCATGGTGTAGTGAAGGTTGTCTTATGTTGGTCTTCAGGTGCAATTTTGATCTGATTGTATCAGAGAAGCCATCCATAAGGGAAAGAATCTCGTGTCCCACAATGAGGTCAACCAACATGTCGATGTTCAACAAAGGAAAATCATCTTTGGGACAAGCCTTGTTGAGATCACGGAAGTCTGTACATACTCTGATAGCACCATTTGGTTTGGCTACAAGCACTACATTTGAGATCCATTCTAAATAGTCAATGGGTCTTATGAATCTGGCATCCAATAGCTTCTCCAATTCTTTCTTAACCAATAGAGCACTTGGGGATGCATTTTCTAAAGATTTTGCTTGACATGCTTAGAATCAGGATGTATGTCCAGGTGATGTACTACTAAGGCGGGATCAAGGCCTAGCATGTCTGAATATGTCCATGCAAAATTGATGATGCCTTCTTTGAGAATCTTGGTGATGGTAGAATGTTCTTCCTCTGATAGTGCTTTGGCTACACAAGTGATTTTGGGATCCTCTTCAGTTCCCAAATTTATCTCTTGAGTTTCCTCTATAAGGATGGATGATCATTCAAAGAGCTGATTTCCTACAAGGGGAAGATGAATATCCCCATCTTCTAGCGCCTCATCGAGGTTTTTGCTATCAAATACACCCTTTGTTTTTACTTTTTCTAGGTCAAGAAGCACCTCGGGGAGGTTTTCGCTAGGTGACCCTTTTTTATTTTGTTTCTTTTTACTTTTGTGGTTTGGGTGTTCATCTTCCCCCAATCCCATAAGATGTACATACTGATCCATTGTGGGAATGGTATTAGTAGGTGTGCTACCATGTAGGTCCCAATCTATGAGTTTAGGATGTTTAAGAGATAGGCTAATGGTGTAGATGTATAGGCAGTCAAACATGGAAGAGAGATCAGTGTGATCTACATCATCATATGCGTGTATGATGCATTCCTCCTCTGGTATGTCTTCAAGGAGACTGTTGCTCTCACTGACGTTAGAGGCACTAGATGATGTTATAGGTCCCTTTTGTTTTGTGTCATGACCCAAGCCTGAGTATCTTGGTCTTATTGTAGCCTCAATATGGTGTTTCCTTCCTTGCTCTTCAGTGCCAAGGCCTCCCCCACAACTTCAGACTCCATTGTGGGCCATGTCCGGATGGGAGTTTTCGATGAACAAGGTGACCATGTCCTTTTCCCATAATGGGGATTTCATGCAATTGGCTATGGCTCGCCATCTTTGCAAATAGATTGCAAAGGTTTCTCCCTCACGTTGTTTTTCCTTTAGGAGGTCTAGTGTATCGATATCCTTCTCCAGATTGAAGGAGAAGTGGGAGACAAACTCTTCTAAAAGTTGAGCAAAGGACTTGATAGATCCTTTCTTAAGACCCATAAACTAGTCAAGAGCTATTACTGTAAACTCCCAGGGAACAATCTCATGAGGTAATTGTCATTATGCATGACTTCTTGACAGTGGGCATAGAACTCTTGAAGGTGAGCCTTGGGATCTTTGGTTCCTTTATATTTATCAATTTTTTGCATTTCAAAATGCTTTGGGAAAAGAACTAATGAAACAGAAGGATCAAACAGATAGGGACAAATGTCCTCAAACTTGAACAATTGTTTTTCAGTTCCAGCTTGTAAGTCCTTTAACGTAGCTTTGACTTCTTCCAGATCTTGATTGAAAGGCATTGCAGGAGTCAAATTGGATGAACTAGGTTGATTGTATGGAGGATACTACTGATATGATGAGGATGGTGTTAAAGAAATTGGCTCATAAGTGGTTTGAGGTGTATATGGGGGTGTTTGTTGGTACTGATTGACGTAAGCAGATTGAGGATTGACGTAAGGCGGATAGGAGGATGACAAATTTTGATGGTAAGAGGTGGAAACTGCTTGCTGGTATGGTGGTTGTTGATAGTATGAGGTGGATGGGATACCCTGTTGGTATTGCGTAGTAGCTTGATAGTACGATGATGTGGATGCCCCTTGTTGGTAAGGTGGAGGTTGTTGATAATAAGAGGTGGATTGAGCACCCTATTGATAAGGCGGTTGTTGTTGCATATAAGATGTGGATGAAGCATCTTGTTGGTATGAAGGTTGTTGCTGAGTGTAGTATGGATTGGACTGGTAATTCTACACAATGTTGGGTTGTTGCGTGATATATGGAGGTTGTTGTGGATTAGACTGCTATTGGTATGGGTTTGTGTGCAATTGCAGAGGATTAGTGTACGGAGGCAATTGAGTCTGCGGGGGGTTCTAAGTGGTCAAATGAATGTTTTCATTAGGATCGGATGCAACAACATAAGCGGTGTATGTACTAGATGGGTGGTAAAGATATTGTGTGAGAGGATTTCGTTGCGTTTGCATAAGATCATGTGTATAATGGGGTGGTTGTTGTTGTGGCGACTGCTGATAAAGTGGGTGAGATGGGATATGTTGTTGTTGTTGGACTGTTGTCAAAGCATTATGGGGTGGTTGTGGTGGCTGTGATGTAGTTTTCCTGACTTGATGTGGGGGTTGTGTAGGAACGGTAGTGTGTTGTTGAGGAATTGAAACATTTTGTTGTGGAACGGTGATGTTCTATTGCGGGATAGTGATTTTATTTTGTGGGGGTTGTTGATGGGGTGGTTGAGATGAAATAGTGGCAACAACAACACGTTGTGGCAGCATTTGCAAAGGGATAGCAGTGTGTTGTGGTGGTGCTTGCATCATGGTGGATTGATGTGGATTAACGGGAGGCTGTTGAAACGTAGGAATATTACCTTGAGGTGGTAGTAATAGATTACCAACAGGTGCAAGTCCTGGAGGTGGCACCAATGCAAGAAGTGGAGTGCCCCTAGTATTGACAGGTGGTTAACCAAGATGCTGAGGTGAAAGTGGTGGAGCAGGAGAAATATTTTGTGGCATAGGGATCATTAGGATTAGGTGGTGTTGTAGAGGCAGTGGATGGGAGGCAAGGATAAGTGGCAACTTGGTGTATCACAACATTTCCAAACTCGAGATGATACTAATTCTCTATAGGTGGACCTTTAGGAACATACGAATTTCTTGGAACATTTTGTGAGGTCTGCAGATCTTGAGGTGCAGGAAGAGTCTGGGTGTCGATATATTGTGACATATTAAATTTGGGTGGTGGTTTGACTCCTTTCATGATCAGAGTAGTGAGAATCTTATCACCACACTCGTTGAGTAGGTGATCTTTCATCTGAACATTAGTGGAATTGCTTAGGTATTCATCAATCGTGACTTCGGGCTGATTGACCATGTTTTCATCTCCAGGCGGTGAGGTGTTTTGGACGTCAGTATTGGACTATGACGATGCACTGTTATGGGGATCTTGAGGGATATTTGTACCGTTGTTGGGATCTTGTGGGATGTTGTAGTGTTGTTGGGATCCTGAGGGATATTTAGCTGGGAACCTTGGCCTTATTGTTCTACCATTTGTTTCTTGGCTTGTGATCGAGTTTGAACAGGCATGAAAATGCAAAACTACTATGTGACTAAGATGCGGTTAAACTCTAGGATACAATGCCTAAATGATGATTGAAGGATTGGTTTGGTTGGATAGTGGATCAGTTGATTAGATTAGATGGATAGATTGGATGATTGGATAGGGATTAGATTGCATTAGATTGGATAAGGTTGGTTGATGAAACAATTGATAAGTTTGGATGATTGGATAAGATTGGATGATGGAAGGGATTCTAAACCAGGTTCAGAGATCACGCTAGGTGACTTAAGGTGTTGATTGATCAGATTAAGGATAGGTAGATGATTGCAACACCGAATCCAACTTGAGATGGAAGTGGATTGATAGGGCCAAATGATGATGACTGACTCAGGACGGATGGCGATCCTAAGCAGATGTAGGATGACGATCGATTTCAAACACCTCGGTCAATTTGGATAATGACTTCAAATGAATTTTAGAGGATTTGGATTGAGAAAATGATGAGGGATATGTAATCAAGAGATGCTTTATGATGTACCTATATGATTCGGATGATGCAGATGTAAATTACAAAAGATGTAGAATGACTAGGTAAAGATCAGACTTGTCTAACCAAGGTGCAGGATCGCCCAACTAGGGGGAAAGGTCACCAAACTGGAGGTCAAGTTTGCCCAACTGAAGGTTAGGTTCACCCAACTGGTGGTCAAGTTCACCTATCTGGAGTTCAGGTTCGCCCAACTAGAGGTCAGGTTCACCCAACTAGAGGTTAGGGTCGCCCAACTGGAGGTCAGGTTCACCTATCTGGAGGTAAGGTTTGCCCAACTAGAGGTCAGGTTCACCTATCTGGAGGTAAGGTTCGCCCAACTGGAGGTCAGGTTCGCCTATCTAGAGGTCAGGTTCACCCAACTGGAGGTCGGGTTCGCCTAACTTCAGGTTAAAGTCACCCAACTTGAGGTCAAGGTTGCCCAAGTTGAGGTCAAGGTTGCCCAAGTTAACTTTCAAAATTTTCTAAATCAGAAAAGAGGATCAAATGGGCTATCGAAACAGGAAAATAGATGCTCGGAATGGGGAAACGGAGTCTCAAAATAGGAAACAAATGCTCGAAACGGGCAAACGGATGTTTAGAATAGAGAAACGAATGCTCAGAATGGGTAAACGAATGCTTGGAACAGGGAAACGGAGGCTCAAAACAGGTAAACGAGTACTCAAAATGATTGAACAGATGGAAAAACTGGTTGTTCAAGGTGCAAATTCACCCGACTTGGGGTAGGGTCACCCAACTTAAGGCAGGTTTGCCCCTGTTCAAGGCAGGTTCGCCCCTGTTCAAGACAGGTTCACAAATTTGGTGAAAAGATAGACAATTTTGACAGAAATAGGCTGAGAGATGACTGAGACAGAAGGCAGGGTTTCCCCTGTTCAAGGCAAGTTTGCCCCTATTTAGGGTAGGTTCGCCCCTATTCAGGGCAAGGTCACCTCTGTCCACAAACCTGAACTTGACTTAGGTGAAAACAACTATGGAAAAGGACCAAAAACACAACAAATAGTAAGCAGAAGGTAAGGTTGACTTGACTGAACAAAAATTCACTGGTTTTGCACAAAAAAGATAGTTCAAACAGCACAATCCTAAGATTAGTATGAAGGGTATGGCCAACACAGTCCTCTAACTAGGCTGAACAAGGCAACTAGGGAGTCTTTGATATACGCTCGGTACATGAGGCACAACCATGAACACCAACCCATCACAAGCGTGAGTCAGGAACCCCATCGAGGTACTGAGGGCTCAGACCAACTCTTCACATCTATCTAGGTATCACCCTAGCTTCGACGCTCCGCTAGACATGACGTGACTAGATTAGGGAACAACTTTGGCTCTCCCCCCTTTGTATACACCGCACGGTATGCATGGTTGGGATCGTCCCTTGGGGTGATGAAATCTCCAATCAGGTCCCGCTAAAAAGAGAACACTAACCATTTTCGGCTACTCTCCAGGCTCACACGAAGTGCAAGGGGAAAACTATAAACGATATAGTGCCCCTTGGGCAACACAAAGGACAAAGTAAGCTATAATTTATCATCACCCAAGATTATCAAATGGTGCAAGGGGATGGATACGTCAATAGCTTACTTTACAAACATGGCACACAATATATTTGACTCCCTTACTTAAAACTATGTGCCTAGATTAATAAGTAAAAATGATAAACAAACTAAACAAACAATGCTGAGATCGATCGTCTTGCAAGAAAAGTGTTAGTATTTTATCCTCTGATCTTCAACAAGTGTGAGACAACTACACAAAATATTAGTAAAATCTTGCACAATCACCAACAGGACGAGTTAGGGGGTCAATATCAACCAAAAGAACAAAAAATAGAATCTGGAAATGACTTTTTAACCACTGTTTTACCTCACAGATGCCTCTATTTGGGTTAGGTTCACCCCTGTTCAAGGCAGGTTCACCCCTATTCAGGGCAGGTTTGCCTCTGTGCAGAAAACAATGAGTAAATTTCATTGTTGTCTCCCAGATGGGTGACTCTGCAAGGTAGGGCCGCCTATCTTGGGGTAATTTCGCCTATCCTAGGGTAGGTTTGCCCCTATTTAGGGTAGGTTCTCCCTTGTTTGGGGGCAGGTTCGCCTCTGTGTAACCTGAACCTGCAAAATATCAAAAAACAACAAACATAAAAATAAAAAAAGACCCATTTGTGGGTCCCACCAGGCAAGCCAAAAATGTGATCAGTGTTTTTTACCTATCCTAAAAGATGCAAAACATAATGCAAAAGAAGGAAATAACACTTTAACACCTCAAGATTGAGCTACATTAAATTCAAACAAAATAAAGATAAGTAAAAGCATATTTATACCTTGTATGAGTTGCTCCTTGGTTGGCCCTTTGATAGTTGATGTTTTGTATGATCCTTGATGGAAAAATGTGATGAAAATGGATGCAAAATGCTCTAAATGGGATCAGGAATGCAATGAGCTATTTGGGTATTTTGATAGATCGGTGTAAGTGCAAATGATGAAAGCTTGAAAACATGAAACTATGGAAGTTTATGAGTGCAAAATGCAAGTGTGAGAGCTAGAGCTTGAATGCTTGAATGTGATGAACACCTAATGAAAGAATTGAAAGAAAATATTTCATTTTTAAGGGAGATTTCTCTAGAGAATTGAACGGTTGAGATTTTTCCAACATGGAAAGATGCAGGGTGTGATGAGTTGAGGACTCACAAGCTCTCACATCTTTCCATGTGAAGGATGAAGTGTCACAAGGAAAAATGAATTGGAAAAGGGACGTGTGAGGTGGAGGTACTTGCAAGTACCTTGGGATTGTGAGAAGATTTCCTTAAAAAGGAATTTCTTGTTCCCATATGGGAGGAAAGTGACATATGATAAATTTTAGTATTCTTCAAAAATATCCATAGGGAAGAGAGAAGTGGTTGAGGAAATAAATGTGAATTTTAAGTTCACATGATTCAAAGTACCTTGGAGATAAAACAAGGTTCTCTAAAAGGTAAGTACTTGTCCTCATGTGAGTGATGTGACAAGCGAGGAGTTCTAGAACTCCTAACAATTTGCATGGGGGGAGGAGAGTCTTGGAGGGATAAATGTGAATTTTTAATTCACATGAGGAAGAGAGTCTAAACTAAATGTGGAAATTGTGAAGGTTGACCAAAAAGGTATTCTAAATGTAGCAAGGGGATTAGATTAAGGTTGTGCAAACAACTGATTAAGAAGATTAATGGAAGATTAGAAGCAAGTTGGAAGATGTGGAGGATGTGACATTAATCTTGATTAAAGGTGTGCATATCCTAATCATGGATTAATTAAACTAATCCATATTAGAAGAAGGTTATGGAGGATGTGACAAGGAGAGAAAAAAAGAAGAATTTAAAATTGATGTATTTATTTAATTTAGAGAAAGGATGAAAGGAAAAGTATTTAATTATAAAATTAAATAATTTAGGAACCTTAGGGAAAGGGGAAATATTAATTAAATAAGTTATTTAATTAATATCGATAAAGTAGATGAATAAAGAGGATGAATTTGACCATATGGGAGTGGTCAAATTTGGATGTCTACATGGGAAATCCCTTTTCATGACGTAGCTTCATTTGGAAGCATATATTTGTCATGTCCCCCCCCCAAAAAATTTGTAACACATTAAAATAACAAGACATATTAGCAATTTAACATTATTATAGTGTTGAAATACGAAAAACTAAATAAAATAATGTAAATATCAAAATACAAATAATGATACCATTATAATTATAATTATCCTAGATAATGTTATAATTATAATACAATTATCTTGGTAACAAAATAGAGCAATTGATATTATTAACTATGATCACTATAAATATTCACAAAAACTAATAATTAAATATATGAAAATTAATCACAAGACATTAATAAATAATAAACCTAAGGAATTGGTTCCTAATAAGAAGCATGTTTATTACCATTAGAACAATAGTGATAGTTATAACCAAACATCCATGATTAAGAAAAGGTGTGATCATAATATGCAAAGAACATGTCTCTCTAGATAGGTGCGATTAGCACCAAAAGACATGCAGATCGGGGCTTATAAAGAGACCAAAGAAAGGAGGCAGGGAGGAGGACAGTTAGGATAGGATTATATATTTTCAGAACCACAATTCCTTCTCTCAAAATAAAGTATTAAGAATTAGGAAAAGAACAATAAGGGGATCAAAGGAATATGAATAAGGAGAAAGGGAATAACAATCAGTAGCATAGTATGTTAATTTTGAACCATGTTTTAATTTGATATAGTGATGATCATGGTCTATATTTATTAATATAGGAATTATTATAATTAGTATAATGAAGGTTCCTAATTATAGTTAATAGAATATAAATGATGATTCAAATTGTAGTAGTGATAACAAGGTGATGCTTTAGGATGTTAAGTAAGATTTGAAGTATGATGTTATTTACGATATTATTACCAATTGTTATTGTAGACACGTAAAATATACCGATTGACATTGTGCACTTGATCCTAACTACTAACGTCGTTGCATCCTGAATCATCCCTCAGTTTAATCATTTAATCAAATCTCCTTATCTGATTAAATTCATCAATTTCTCTCTCTTAATTAAATAAATCATTTTATCTAATCAAGTCACCTCTTTTGTTAATTAAATCAATCCATCTGATCTAATTATCCCTATTTAATTAAATAATTAATTTTATTTGATTAAATCTCTAAAGTCTATCCATTAAATTAAATAAATTAAAACCTTATTTGATTTAATCTAACACCATCTCTTTTAATTGAATAAATCAAAATCCTTATTTAATTAATCTCTTATCACATTCCTCTCTTGTTTGATTTAAATAAATCCATAAATTTGAGTCAAATGGGTCACATCATCTAATCTCCTATTAAATTAATTAACCCTTGATTAATTTAATCTCTTATCATGTCCCATCCTCTAGATTTTGTAAGTTGCACATGAAAATAGATTTAATTCATTTATTAAATCTCTATTTTCCTCACAAGGCATCTTTTGGAATATTCCTCAAATTTGAATTCAAAAATTCCAAGTCAACATGTACATCCAACAAGGCAATAACTTCATCTTACATGTCCTTTGTCTTGAGCCAAGTGGAATTTATTGCATTTTCCCTTCCCTCTTGCAAGTCATTTCAACAAATTTGAAATTCAAAAATATGTATTTATTGGCACAATTCTCAAATCTTGCACATCCTCCATCCATTCATAGATTGACAAGTGGCATCATGCCATTGGATGAATGTTAGTCCCACATTGCTCAAATTTGGACATTCATCCATCTTGGCATTCTATAAATAAAGAGCTCATATCCTCATTTCATCATCCACAAATTATGCAAAGTTATTATGCTAAAATATTTAGCCATTTTCATCCATCACCATTGAGTTCTTAGCTAGGTTTTTGCAGATTTTAGCTTGGAGCTCTCATCCTTCACCATCAAAGTGGATCAATCATCATCAACATATCAAGTTTGCATCTTAGGAATTGGGAAAGGGCCAATTTTCACATCAAATTGGCACCAATTCCCCCATGGGATCAAGAGTTTGCTTGCTTAATTAGGATTCAATCTTTATTTCGTTATTTCATTGTGTTTTTTATTGTTTTTTCCTAATTTGAGTTTTGTTGAATGGATTTCATGGGGAATCCTTGTTCATGCTTGCAATATCTAACTTAAGGTGTTTATTCTCTTTGTTTTGCAGGTATTAGGATTGGGGTTCACACAGTTATTACTAATGTTCTAATCTATATTATTCCTGGATAATAACTTATGTTATTCTATTGATACTATTAATTGATGTTAGGGATGATAATTATAAATGTTATATATAGTCTTGTTAATATCAATTATTCACTTATGTTATTTAGAAGGAATAATCCATGTGTGATATTAGTGGTTCTTATACTTATTTAGAAATTACATCATAGTGTTTATACCTTCACCATGATGGGAAGAGGGAATTTCCAAGAAGATATATCAAGGGGTCCTCCTCTAGATACGCCACCCAAATGAGGGAACAAGATGAGTCCCCATGGGCCAGAGGGGTAATGTCGTTGTCTCAACGAGTATTTCCTTTGGGTCTAACAAGTCGAGCCACTGGGATACCTTCTTGCAACTTCTAACCTCTCATCACAGTGTAATGAGCCTGATAGATACTTCAAATTAAATTTTAGTTAGTAAGGCCCATACACACCACGGGTAAGGGAAGGGAGGGTTGTCGAGGGAGTATAGTGAGAGGGCATCTTCTAGATATGCCACTTGGAGGGGGACAAGATGAGCCCACATGGGCCAAGGGGGTACTTATCATTGCCTCAACAAGTGTTGCCCTTAGGTCTAGAAGAGTTGGCTACTAGGACACCCGTTGCAACTCCACTTACCCTACCATGTTGGTGTAATAAGTTGGATAGATACTTTAAATAGGAGTTAGTAAAACCAATACATATCCACACCATGGATAAGGGAAGGGAGGAATTGTCGAGGGAGTACAATGAGAGGGCATCTTCTAGATACGCCACTTGGGAGGGGACAAGATGAGCCCACATGGGAAAATGGGGTACTTGTCATTGCTTCAACGGTTGCTGCCCTTGGTTCTAGAAGAGTTGGCTACTAGGACACCCGCTGCAACTCCACTTACCCTACCATGTTGTCATGAGTTTACTAATACTTGAAATATGATTAATTGCTAATTACTGATATTATGGTTGGTGATTATAATCTATTACTTAGAATGATTATGGTGATGGTTTCTAACCTATGTGCAAGGCTTAAACTTCAAAAGAAAGGTACTCTCTAAACTCATTGTTATTTAAGTAAGAAAATTAGGGAAAATTTAGGCATTCCCAATTAGGGACATTACATGTTTGGGCATAAGGCTTTCCAAATAAACTCTCATGTCTTCTTTATTGTTTAGTATTGATTATTTGCTACTTTAAATTAATTGCTCACAACATGGTGTTTAGAAATTTATTTAAATTGGGGGCATACATTGGCATTATCATTTTGACATTTTTTACTATATCTCATGTTTCATAGTGTGGTCTTCTTACTTCACGCAATGTGTCTTCTTCTTTGTGGTGTCATTGGGTTTGATGTCCTCCAAGATTGTGACCTTTTTGAGCATATGACATTCCTCTTAGTGGTAATGCTATAGAATGTATTCCCTAAGTTGTGAATCTTTTATCCTCAACTTGTCCTTTCTTACAGACATTAGGCACAATGTTCTCTAAGAGGAGACCTTTCATGAACTAAGCAAAACCCCTTTGAAAATCCTATTTGCATTTTGTTCATAAGTGCCTAGCATAATGCAACTTGCTAACCTTGTGAAGCTCGAAGTTTCAACCTTTTTCATGGCCACCAAGCATAACACACCTTGCTTGCCAGTAGGGGTATGTTTATTCATGAGTTCTAGTAGGGGTATGAAGCTCAAAATTCATATTGTGTGGCACCTTATCAAAGTTATTATGAGGTATGATTTTGGTATGGGTAGTTCAATGGGAGCCTAATAAGAATCTCTCTTTTGCCACTTATGGGGGCTCACTTGGTGGACAACGGATTCCACTAGCCTATATGAGCATGCATTATTGTTTGCATAGTGGACATCAGGTTTCACTTATAATTTTTTTTGGACAAATAGCTAAGGCTTGATCCACCCCTTTTTATTTTTCTTTTTCTTTCGTTTAGTCTTTGACATTGTATGTTTGTGTATCTTGTCTTGTTGTTGCATATCATACATCTTTTGTGTGTTCATTTGTGCTTATGTTGGTTTTCCATGGGATCTTGATCTTAGGGGCTTGGCCACCTCCTTGATCTTTATCATCTTATATCACTAATATTTGTACACTTGGACCCCCTCTTGGTGCATATTTGTCTACTTTAGTGTAAGTTTGCACTTGCACTCATCCTCTCACTAAAGTGGGGGCTAAATGTAGTGTAGAAAAATGCACTCCTTTACATTTTCACACTTTGTTTAGGCCCTCTTAATTAAATTGGACATAATTATGCCTTAATAAGTCCTATTTTACATCTCCAAGCCTGATAATTAATGCCAACACATAACACTTTACCTTGAGCAATGTGTGTTCCAGGAATAGAGACCTGGGACCCATTGGCCCATGGGAAAATGGGTCCACCCTAGGCCTTTGAACCTGAATTTAAATTATGTTTTTGGTGATATTTTAATGTCTTTAAATTCAAATTTTGATGTCAACTTGTAATGTTTAATTTTTGGGGAATTAAGGATACATACCTATAAATACAAGGTCTTTTTATCAATTCAAGTCTAAGAATAATTATCATCTAGCAAGAGGTGAACTTCATAAGAGAAAATATTATTGTCAAGAACATTCAAGAGCAGATTTATCAAGATTTTTTTGTAGCATTCAAGATCTCAAGCATCATGTTAAAGTCTTAAACATCATGCATGTTTTTGGAGCTAACATTGTGATGTAGGTTTCAAAGATTCAAAGCAAGCATTCAAGTCAAGATTCAAGCATTCAAGATCCATATCCATTGAAGCTATTTCATGTAAGATCAATATCAAAATTTCATATTTCCAAAGGTTTATTCAAGCGTTTGGTCCTAGGTTGAAGGAAAATTGAAGAGTGGAGATCCCTAAAGTGCAAAATTGCAAAAGTTGTCAAAGTTGCAAGAAAAGTTGTCAGGATCATGGAAACTCAGCTATAAATCTATTTTTTGACTTTTTGGCACTGCAACCTAGATCAAATGGAAGCTACAAATTGACATCATAGGCCCTTAATTTTTTTTTTAAAACCCTGAGCAAAGACCCATTCGCCCATGGGTGAATGAGCATAATTGAGTTGTTTTACTATTTTTAATCTTTCTCCCAAAAGTGTTGTTTAGGCTGATACCCTCATCCACACACACATAGAGGGAATTGCTAGATCTCCCATAAAATTGACTCGTCTAAGGGTTGAAAGTTAATTCTATCTTGGAGGATCTCATTTCCTTAATGAAACAAAAAATAGGTAGGTTCATTACACCCCATTTTTTCCTTTATATTTATAGTAAGTTTGATGAAACATTCCAAATTTAGTATAAAACCCTATGTTTTGGTGAATCTATCACCCTATTTTTCTATGTTATATATATATATATATATAGTACAAATATGCATCACAAGTTAATAACTAATTTCTTTTGGATTTAACCTGCATGACAACAAAAATTAGTTAGTATTTCATGTGCATTAAATTGAGAATATTAATGCATGTACATCATTTATTGCATGAAATTAAGAAATATCATTAGAAATCAAATTCCATGTCAATAATCTAGTTGCATTTCAATAATCAAAATTTTATGTCAATAATTTAGTTGCATGCCAATAATTAAATTGCATGTCAATTATACATTAAACCATCATTATGCATGAAAAGAAAAGAGTTATTTATTTTTATGATCTTTGGGGTACATGCATGCTATTTTATTTTATGTGTGATTTGGTTTACCTTCCAGGATGGGTGTTGAATATGGACTAACAGAAGGGGGTATATTTGATTTTCCAAATCTACCTACCATTTACCCAATTTATTTGCTTTGGTCAAAGCTATATGTACCATTGAAATAGATGGATGATATTTTATTCTTTGCCATATCTTGATAATAGGGCATAGCATTGTTCATATGTGAAATGCATGAAATTAAGAAATATCATTAGAGATCAAATTACATGTCAATAATCTAGTTGCATGACAATAATTTAGTTGCATGTCAATAATGAAGACTTCATGTCAGTAATCTAGTTGCATGTCAATAATTACATTGTATTCCAATTATACATTGAACTAACATCATGCATGAAAAGATAAGATCTAGTTATTTTTATGATATTTGGGATATATGCATGTTGGAGTCACTAAAAAAGTAACCCTTATACTTTTTTCTGGCTTGTTTAGGCCCTCCTTGTGATTTTGGCTTAATGTTGCCTTGATTTAGTGTTGTAATGTGGATAACACATTCACATTAAGTCTTCGGCCCTTGTGAACTAATGGATTTTAATGGTACCTTGCTAAAGTGTTGTGAAGTGTTGTAACACACTTTCACACTTTTCTAGGGTTTTATCAAATAATTAAACATAATAAACCTATTTTTAATCAAAATAAACCTTAATATTTCCTTATTTGGAGTGTTGTAAAGTATTGTAACACTCATATTTCTTTAGGCTTGTCATTAATAATTGGGATTTCTTATACCTTAATTGACCCTATTTTGCATCCACAAGCCTCATTTATTGCATCTTTTCAAGGATATTCCTGACACTAATCAGTATTCAATCATAATTCAGGTGTTTCTGGCTTGTGTGGCCCAAATTTGGTGATCTAGGACTCATTCACCACCTTGGGAAAATGGGTCCCACCTGAATCTTTTGGGCCCAAACTGAGTTTCACACATTTCTAAGCACTTTTGGTTTTTGGTCCCATACATTATGCCTAGTGGGACTCATTTGCCACCTTCGGAAAATGAGTCATGTGTGGCCCAAAATCAAATTTAATTCAATTTTTCGGTGGGATTTTATTCTCCTAGATCTGATGTCAACTTGTAGTGTTGTAATTTCAGGAATTCTTGCATAATTAAGTATAAATACAAGGTTCTTTCTCTCATATTCTCACCTAGCATTCAGGAGAGTTCACAAGAGCATTCAAGGGAATTCGAGGGTAGATTATCAAGCATTTTAGAGTAGCATTCAAGTGTCAATCATCATGTCAAATATTTCCTCTACCATGTTTGTTATTATGCTAACAATTGTGATGTAGGGTTTATGATTCAAGCAAGCATTTCAAGCAAGATCAACACCATTCAAGCAAGAGTCAAGAACCACATCCATTGAAACCATTTCAAGCATATTTGCAACACCTTATTGCTAGGGTTTGGTGAGTTGCAACATTGTCTTTTGACCATTCATCATTCTCCATTCATATTTACTTTTATTTCAAGGTTTAATTACCAACAAGGGGTTTGACCAAGGCAAACCCCTATCCACTAACCCAACAACATTTTTACCTCTCCTTTGTGTGTTATTTGTAGGTCTAGGTTGTAGATTTCCTAAGGAGCACTATTGGCAAAAAGTTGCAAACCATTCAAAGTTGTCAAAGTTGTCATCAAGCCTTGGAGAACATTGGAGATCATCTACAAGTTACAAATCAAAGATTAGGATTCAAAAATCAGTAAGGAAGGACAAAGCAAAAAAAGAACTAAATCAACTTTTGAAGTTTTAGAAAATCCCAACTGGATTGATTCGCCACTTTTGGAAAATGAGTCCCAGTTCCAGTATATTTTCAGGATTTTGTAGATTTGGATACCCTTTTGGAAGATTTATGTTCTTGCACATTTTCCCAGAAACTGGACCGATTCGCCCAACTTGGCGAATGAGTCCTAGTCAGCAATAAAAGAAGATTTTCTAGAATTCCATACCTCCATTCCGTCTTCTTCGAATTCCTAGGTGCACACTTTCTATTTTACAGTTTTCTGTTGAAAATTTCATTTACCTTTCTAGGTCATTTATTGTTAGTTTGCATTCAATCAGGGTTTTGCATTTCATCTTGCATCTTGCATTTCATTATCTTTTCCAAGTTTACACTTGGTGGTGAACCCCTCATTAGATCATATCCATACCCTAGGAGAGCCCTATTGCAAGATCTCTTTCTCTTTGCATTGAGATCTTTTGGGTTATCCTTGAGTGGAATATCTTTGAAAGTGGGTGTGATAGAACTTGGTCAACCTATCCCCCATTTTTACAGGTTCCATTTTGGTGAACCTATAAAACCATGAGAAGACTTCTTTTTCTTGTCCTACCAAAAGTTCAAGGTAAAGAAGATAGTAGAACTATCCCTTTGAAACATCTCCCCACCCACCATTAAACCTACTATCCTTGACAAAACCATGCTTGAACCTAAACAAGTTCCAAACAACCAAGACCAACCTAAAATAGAACCTTCACTTACCTCCTACAAATGACCAAGAGACAATGAAAACAACCCTGCTACACCTCTTGGAGTAAAACATGTATATAAAGTCAAAGAGAAAGTGGTTGAACAACCTCTTGTGGTTCCTTTCATTCCTCCCCTTAGGGAAGAAAAGAAACCAATGGTTGATCAACCTGCTCCTACATAAATACAACTTGAAAACAAAACTAAAAGAAATAGAGGTTTTAGAGAGCATAGGCATAAACGACATGCCCTTGCTCGCAAATTACATGAAGAATTAAACAAAGAAAATCAAGATCCAAACTTGACTGAAGCAATGCATGATGACTTTACGCTTTCCCCGAAACAAAACAACCCAATACAACAATCACAACAAGAGTTGAACCCTTCCATGGACATTATCATTCGACCTCCTATTGTGATTAACTTGGATGACGATGACGAGGTTGCTAAAATTGGCAAAGAGGTGCATAATGAATTGAATACATTGTTTTCCTCTTCCACGAGCTTAAATATGAAATATCCTACAAAGAGTGTTGAACTTGGTGCTACCCCTAGTTCAACACTTGCTCTTGTCCCTTTGGCTAGTTGTCCGCCTTTAGTATACAATGAACATGACTGGGAGGTGGATTACTTGCTCATAGGTTGACTCGTTAGTTCCTTACTATTCTTTTGTATTATTTCTTTATGTTTCATTTTCTTTTGTGTGATTGCATATGCGTAATGTGATTCCCAGTGATGTTCTATTTGATTTTTTCTCTCTTTATGACATTCCTCTATTTGTACCTTCATTCTTCTCTATGTTGTAAATCTCTTATCTTTTTTGCTTTCTATCGCTTTTTCATTTTCCTTGTGTTTTCCTTTTGGGGATGATGCAACGCATCGAGACATTCATGTCTCTTCCATGTTGACCCAAAATCTTTTATTTTATATTTATTTTCATTTGTATTGTGTTTTCCTTTTGGGGATGACGCAAGGTGTCAAGACATTCATGTTTCTTCCATGTTGACCCAAAAGGTTTTTCTTTGTTTTCACTCTCTTTGTGTCATTCTTCCAGTTCTGTGTGTATTTAGGGAATGATGGTAGTTCCGAGCTCTCTAAAAACATTGCAGCAAAGAACATACTGACCACAAATCCATAGATCTCTTATGTGTTTGGAATTTTCATTTTGGGGGCAATCCCACTCTTTCCTTTTTTCTCTTTACATGATGTAGCTTTACTTGGAAACATATGACTTGGCATAGGGGTTTCCAAGTTGGCTCTTATGTCTTCTTTGTTTGCATTTATCATTGGCTACTTTAAAGTAATTCCTCACAGTAGGGTGTTTAGAAATTTCTTTAAAGTGTGGGCATACATTGGCACTATTCTTTTGCAATTTTTCTTTTTCATTATTCATGGTGCAGTTTTCTTACTTCATACAATGTCTTTTGCGCTTTGTGGATGACATTGGGTATGGTGTCCTTCAAAAGTATGATCTCTCTTAGCATATTACATTCCTCTTAGTGGCTTGATGCAACACACTACATTCGGGCCTAAGTTGTGAATCTTCTATTCTTTGATTGGTCCTCTCTTAGAGACATTAGGCACAATGTTCCCTAAGTTAAAGACCTCGCATGAACTAAGCAAGACTCCTTTGAACATTTCCTATTTGGAATTTTGCATTTGTCCTTATATGGCCACCTTACATAATACAACTTGCATGCCTGTAGAGCCATCTTGTTTGTTCATGAGCTCCAAGCATACAAATTTTTGCTTCTCTCATGAAGCTCAAAAATCATTTTTGTGTGGCACCTTATTAAAGTTATCAGGGGGTATAACTTTGATATGGTTTGAGCAGGAAGCCCGACCAAGGCATGACTTTCTCCATAGCCACTTGTGTGTGTGTGTGAGTGCATACCAGCCATGAGTGTATGTTTCTCACCTTTTAGGACTTCTTCCCCAACAGACAGACTGAGGTTTTGTCGCCTTAAAGTGAGTATGCATTTTTCGGACAAACAACCTAGATCTGATCCACATTGTGATGGACAAAAGGTCAAAGCTTGATCCAAATCTCATTTATCTTTTTACCTTTTCTCTTTTCATCTTTGACAATGCATGCTTGTGCTTTTTCGTTGTTCTTTATATCACTTTCATGAGTGTTATTTTGTGCCTATGTTGGTTTGTCATGGGATCTTGATCTTGGGGGCTTGATCACCCCTCTTGATCATTATCTCATCTTATTGGAATTGGTACACTTAGACCCCTCTTGATGCACGTTGGTCTACTTTAGTGTGAGTTTGAAGCAAGTTAATCCTCTCACTAAAGTGGGGGCTACATGGAGTCACTAAAAAAGTAACCCTTCTACTTTTTCTGGCTTGTTTGGACCCTCCTTGTGATTTTGGCTTAATGTTACCTTGATTTAGTGTTGTAATGTGGATAACACATTCACATTAAGTCTTGGGCCCTTGTAAACTAATGGATGTTAATGGTACCTTGCTAAAGTGTTGTGAAGTGTTGTAACACACTTTTACACTTTTCTAGGGTTTTATCAAATAATTAAACATAATAAACCTATTTTTAATCAAAATAAACCTTAATATTGCCTTATTTGGAGTGTTGTAAAGTGTTGTAACACACTTTCACATTTATCTAGGCTTGTCATTAATAATTGAGCATTCTTATGCCTTAATTGGCCCTATTTTGCATCCACAAGCCTCATTTATTACATCTTTTCGAGGATATTCCCGGCACCAATTAGTATCCAATCATAATTTAGGTGTTCCTAGCTTGTGTAGCCTAGATTTGGTGATCTGGGACTCATTCGCCACCTTGGGGGAATGGGACCCACCCAAATCTTTTGGCCTTGAATCGAGTTTCACACATTTCTAAGCACTTTTGGTTTTTGGTCCCATATATTATGCCTGGTGGGAATTGTTCATCACCTTGGGCGAATGAGTCCCGTGTGGCCCAAAATCAAATTTAATTCAAATTTCTAGCGAGATTTAATTCTCCTAGATCTAATGTCATATTGCAGTATTGTAATTTTGGGAATTCTTGCATAATTAAGTATAAATACAAGGTTCTTTTTCTCATATTCTCACCTAGCATTCAAGAGAGTTCACAAGAGCATTTAACCATTCACAAGAGCATTCAAGGGTAGATTATCAAGCATTTTAGAGCAGTATTCAAGTGTCAATCATCATGTCAAAGATTTCCTCTACCATGTTTGTTATTGTGCTAACAATTGTGATGTAGGGTTTATGATTCAAGCAAGCATTTCAAATAAGATCAACACCATTCAAGCAAGAGTCAAGAACCACATCCATTGCAACCATTTCAAGCATATTTGCAGCACCTTATTGCTAGGGTTTGGTGAGTTACAATATTGTCTTTTGTTCATTCATCATTCTCCATTCATATTTGCTCTTATTTCAAGGTTTGATTACCAACAAAGGGGTTTGACCAAGGAAAACCCCTATCCACTAACCCCACAACATTTTTACCTCTCCTTTGTGTGTGATTTGTAGGTCTAGGTTACAAATTTCCTAAGGAGCAAGATTGGAGAAAAGTTGCAAATCATTCAAAGTTGTCAAAGTTTTCATCAAGCCTTGGAGAACATTGGAGATCATCTACAAGTTGCAAATCAGAGATTAGGATTTAGAAATCAGCCAGGAAGGACACAACAAACATAGAAGAACATAATCAACTTTGGAAGTTTTAGAAAATCCCAATTGGACTGATTTACCACTTCTCGCGAATGAGTCCTAGTTCCAATACATTTTTAGGTTTTTGCATATTTGGATAGCCTTTTGGAAAATTTTTGTTCCTACACATTTTCCCAAAAATTGGACTGATTCAACCAACTTGGCAAATCCACTCAACAGTAAAAGCATATTTTCCATAATTCTAGACCTCCATTCTGTCTTCTCCGGATTTCCAGGTGCACACTTTTTGTTTTACAGTTTTCTATTGCATTTCATTTACCTTTCTAGGTCATTTAGTGTTAGTTTGCATTCAATTAGGGTTTTGCATTTCATCTTGCATCTTGCATTTCATTGCCTTTTCCAAGTTTACACTTGGTGGTGAACCCCTCATTAGATCATATTCAAACCCTAGGACAACCCTATTACAAGATCTCTTTCTCTTTGCATTGAGATCTCTAAGGTTATCCTTGAGTGGAATACCTTTGAAAGTGGGTGTGGTAGCACTTGGTCAACCTATCCCCCATTTTCATAGGTTCCACATGCTATTTTCTTTTTATGCATGATTTGGTTTACCTTTTAGGATAGGTGTTGAATAAGGACTAACAAAGGGGAGTAGATTTGCTTTTCCAAATCTACCTACCATTTACAATTTATATGCTTTGGCCAAAGCTATGTGTATCATTGGAATAGATGGATGTTATTTTATTCTCTCTACCATATCTTGATAGTAGGGAATAACATGTTCATATGTGAAATATATGTAGATATATTAGGTTGCATTAGATTCCATCTTGCTAGTCGTTTCTAGGTTGTTAGGCTTCTTGTGCAAGGTTGGGTATTCTTCATGTTAGGAATAATTTTGAGGAAGTGTAAGCTTCATGGTTCGGTAGAAAAGTGCTTGAGCCATGTTCTCATCCCTTGGTTTGTGAATTACCGTTCCAGGTTAGTGGTGGTCGGAGACTCCAGTGGTTATGTTTCTTCTATATCTTTACTTGTATTGTTATGACTAGATGGGCATGAGAGCTTGAGTCATATTATTGCATAATTCATATCTTGTACTCTATATTACTTGATTAAATAGTACTTCATGTGATGTTGTACCTTATTTCTTATACTTAATATTCTGGATTAGACATTTTTACATGTAAGATGTAATATGTCATTTGTATATATATTGAAGATGTTTCATTTCATTTCTAAATTTATGTTAAATGAGTTACTGTTTATTTTTCGTGTGATAGTTTAGGGTTTCAAACCCTAGAAAAATCCCTTGGACTTCATACTCTCCTCACTATGAAGAAACCCATCCAAATAAATGGTACATTTGCTATCAAAAGTATTTGAAAGACTCAGGAAACTATCAAGCCTTAACTTTTTTTGGATGCCAATAATTTTAATAATGGTCTTTTATTAATCGTGACAATTTGTTTAGTGGCCTCCAATTCTTTTTTGATTATCAAATTAGGACCATGAGACTTACTAAGCAATTATTGGAGCTATTCCTCCCCAATTGATTCATAAAATTGGGTTAGGACTTTCAAGCCCTAGTGAAAAAGATTAGAAATGATATCTTGATACACCTTTTCATAATTTCAAACCTTGTAAGGTATATTTGTGGCTTACATCTCATCTCTACATGGTGACAATTAAATCTCTACTAGCACCTCCAATATTCTCTAGGCACTTGGTGCCACATATTCTAGACTATTCGACTGACTATTGTTGAGTCCATGCTTGCTCATTTTGCTTGGTGTACTATCTATCAAGGGCTGATCCCACTTATCTCATTTGGGAGTTCTTAATCCCCATTTATCCATTTTATGGACAACTTGAGACTCTCAAGCACCTTTTTTAGTTTTGTACTAAAGCCTAAGAAGCTTGGACTTGGATTTATGGCTTCTTCAAATAGTTTAGGCTTAACACATTTTCATGGCATATAGTTTTGTTGGTGGATCAACCTTGCCTCCCTTTCAAATTTAGTCAATTTCAACATGATTGTAGGGTGGAGAGTCTTTTTAACATTTGAAAAGGTAAAAAAATTGCTATTTTTATTGGTTGTGGAGTTAGTATTCATATTTTTCTTTACATTAAAGATATGATTTACTTCAACGCACTTACACAAATTTAGGTGCAAGTAACCAAAGTTGCACTTGAAATTGCTCATTTGTAGGGGCTTTTAAATCATAGAGGTAATGCCCCTTGTACAATTGCTAGAGTGTTGTCTCCTTCGACCTCCCACTAGGGTCACTCCCCTACACATGGGCGCAAACATGGATATAGCCAACCTACCAAAAGAGATCATGTCTCCTAATCACATGACTCTCAACTACCTTCTAGATGAGCTAGGGATCATCTTGCCCATAAATGGTCTTAGCCTTCTCAACAACCATCAACTAGATGGTATAACTCTCCTTAACGACTTTGTTGGTTGTTGTGTGGAATTCACCCCCTTAGACTTTGTTTTACTATTTTATCTTAATTAAACTCTATCCTATATAGACTTTAAAGATGTGCCTTCTACCACCCATTTTTTAACAATATATTATTATTTCTAATATAAAAAAACTAATAAAACCATTATTATATAAAAAACAAAACAAAACAATTTTAAATGCATAGCATACTCTTAAAAAAGAGATTAAGGTCTTAAATAAACACTATAAGTACCTAGTCATGTCATTTTAAAAGATGTACTAAACCAAACACAAATTAAAGTGGAAAAACACAAAACAAGACAAAAGTAGAAAACTACGTAACACGCACTTTTGGTTCTTACTACGCCACACGCTAGCTAGTGATTGAACATTTTTCTATGTTACAAATAGGCAAATTTTGTTAAAAGAAAAAACAATGTGATAAACGAAAATGCTCGCCCTCATTCCTACCATTCCACAAAGAAGGGAGTTGCTGACAAGGCCATTTGATAACTACATTGTACGCACTGTCCAAGTGATTACTCGAAACGACCACAGAATAAATATAAAGAGATTAGGAAGTGAGGGCCCCCTCTAAAACTTACCAATCCTAGTTGTTTACAAAAGCATGAAAGTGACACTCTTCCATAACAGTGCAAAATAATCCCGAGACTTACTCAAGTAAAATAAATAAAAGGCAAATCTAAATAGTTTCTTGACACCCGTTATATTTCAGCACCTACTATTCAACTCAATGCTGGTTGAACGAAGAATGGCAGATATGGGGGCAGAGATTGTGCCTGCTTTTTTTTAAAGTTTGTTGTCATTTATGTAATTGTGCCGAACTTTTGTCGCTGACTTTATAATTTGGTCCGCAATTTTGGACGCACCTGGTTAAATTTGGGGAATTTTGATGCCGGATCGGCCCAGTTCCGAGCATTCAAGGGTTTTGAAAAGTAAACGGGTTTTTGAGAGATTAGCTGTTCATTTGACGGTTTTGAATCCTGGTTTAGCTCTTAAAGTTGCTGAGTGGGCTCATCTATTGTAGATTTGTGCTGATTCTGTGAAGAAGCTGAGGTGTTGATCAAATGTGAAAATTGTGCAGTTTTGCAGAACTTTATAGAGACTAGAACTGATGGCATCAGTTTCCGCTCCGGGAAACAGAGAAGAAGAGAATATATTTGTTCCGGCGGATCCTGTGAAAATTGATGTCGCAGTAGAAAATGATGATAATAATAATGATGTCGAATCTGCGGAAGAGGCTTTAGAAGTATTGAGGCTAAAGGAGAATAACTTTGTGCAGGAAGAGGAGAGCAACGAAGACGTTGGGAAAAATGAACCTGATATTAATAACGGAGATGATGTGATTCGAGCCGTGGACGTTGATGACGACAGCAATGATAATATTTATAATAAGAATGCAGACTGTAGCTCAGGGGTTGAGGAACCCTATGCCAGCCAGGAATGTGCAGAATTAAGTTCGCAAAAAGAGGTTTCCGTGGAGAAAGATGTGGAAGTCGAGGAATTTTTAGAACCGGAAAAGGGTGGCGTTGATGAAGGTGGAGAACTTAAGGAATTTTCAGAATTACCTGAGCGATTGGAGGAAGAGATCTCGGAACGTGAGGAGAATGAAATTGAAGCTGCGAGTAGCCCGAGCAGTAGTGGATATGCGGGTGAAAGGGGTAGTAGCAGTCCTGCCAGTGTTGGCAGTGGCAGTGGAACGGACGAAATAAAGGTAGGTGAGGAACCAGGGTTTTATGATAATGGAAATGGCGCACATCCAATGAGAGCAGCTTCTAAGCGGAACATCAACGAGGTGAGGAAAACTGACAAATTTAGGTATATCAATGATTTTGTTCCACTGGTAAATTTCCCCTGGACTTGTAAGATTGGGTTTAGATGTCATAACAATATACCTGCCTCATACATTGAAGTACATCGTGCCTACCATTGGATGTGGTATTTAACCGAATTTCAACTCTTGCCTCCTGGATGCCATATGTTTCATCCACCGTTGGCTGTGGTAGTGGTATTTTACACAATCTCAACAAATGGGAGTTGGGTTTTAAACTCTTTGTAATGTACCCATTGAGATTTTTCTTTTGTTTTTAGGATATTTATATATATATTTTTTGTATTTTCTGAATGTACCAAAATGAAATAAGAATTACAAATAGCTACAGCAACAATATGAAACTTCTTCTCATTGACTCTTCAGATTTGACATCCTCTGCATAATGTTAACAATGGACCATGGACAGCTAATTGTGCTTATAGCATTCTTATCACCTATAGAAACATAAACTGTACTTGCATAAGTTTGCAACTTATATATATAATCGTCAAACGTAGATCACACATACATAAATCTGCAACTTGCAAATATAATCTGCACCTTACACATGTATGAACTGGATTAGGAGATGCAGATATAATGATAGATCAAAGTACTATACGCGGAAAGGACCACCTTCACACAGTGCGGTGCAGAATATAAGACTACAGCAGATGAGTGTTTTAACTGTCGGCATACCTGCGATCCTTATATGTATTAGTATAGCACCTACAGGTATGCTGCGGACTATTGTGATCACCTTTAAGTCATAACTGCCCTTCTTCCAAATATGTGTAGCGAATACTAGGCTGTGCTTGGGCTGTAGTGTGGTGCAGCTTTACATGATCAACATCAACAGCAGCAGCTTATGAATAGCTTTCCTTGAACAGCTGCAATTACCCTTAATGATGAGTATGGAATGCTGTAACTGATCACAGGACTGATGCGGCTCACTAAACAGTGATAAAATATAGTATCAACAACAATGGTACTCTAAATGAGCAACAAATACATCGATGAGCTCCTCCAACTTTTGCTTGCAAATTCAATCACCCTAATTTGGAACTCATGTAAAATTAACAATATTCAGCTCTGATGCAACCCATGAGTGGAGATGCCCCCTAGTTGGAAACGAGGGTTTTTGCCCCCAAATCTGGTGAATGAACCCAAGAGGGTTTTTTGTTCTCCTAGACTCTGCAAATCAAAGGTTTTCATCCTTGGAAGAGAAATTGAACATAATGTCTGAATTCTGGAAAGATGAATGCAACAATGACAATGAGATGCTTCCTTTGATCGAATCGCCCTTCTTTTATAGTAATCCAATTCAGGCCCATCAATTCAAATTCCCTCCAAAAGTATTTAAAAATACTTTTTATTATTAAGTGTTAAAAAAAACACTTTTAAATTAATTATAATGATATTATTAAGTTGCCCCTTTTAAAATAGACTTATTGGGGCCAACTTAAAAGTAGTATTAATTCTTTTAGTTCTGAAAAGGGGAAATGACACTCTTGCCTTGATGATTGTCCACTTGAAAAACATCTTATTCACTGAAATCTTAGGGTAAAGTAGATAACGTGACCCTGCAGGTGTGTAATGTGTTTTCTCAATTGTATTTTTTTTTAATTAAATGGAACTTCCATAAGTAAATTCCAACGTGAAATTCTGAAATAGCTCCCAAAAGAAAATTCCCATGAAATGCAATATTTGATATTTTACCATAAACCACATGGACATTCCTTGAGAACTAGTTCACAGTTCACGGTAAAGCCCATGGACATTGCTTGATAAGTAGTTTATCTTATGTAATGCAATATTTGATAGTTTATTGTAAACCAAACCAAATGGATGTTACTTTTTCTAACTAGTTTTGTATCTGAACACTATGCCATATGTTTTAACTGTATTTTAATAATCATTTCATCTACGACCCTTTACTAATATATGTTGGTATTAGTAATAATTGCAAGGGAAGGGGACTCTCAAAACCTTCAAGCATGCACATGTAAGTGATGTTAGCTCTAATAGAATATTTGAATAATACTACACATTGGAAGCTCCAATTATGTATGTACATGAATGCTAATCCTGATTATGTAGAGGATAGGGACAACTGGAACTCTCTTCAACCGTTTTGTAAACTTATAACTAAAAGTTGGAATACAAAGCCACCAAATGTTTAGTGATTGCCGCAGAAGATCTCCTTGACAATGTCAGAAAGCAAATTCTAGTGTAATTGGTACTTGGATGTAAATCTTCTTTATTCTTTTAAATACACATGGAAACAGGCCTGCAACCATTAAGTACAATCTATAGACAATATCTTATTCACCTACATTGCTGCTGTCTCTAAATCACAGGCTTGCTTATTTGTAAATTGCAGCAAGTTTGCAGACACAGTAGCACCTCTAAAACGCTATCCAAGCTGCAGGATCAATTTGGAGAAATTTATGAGAGTAGTAGATAAATAAGAGAGAACAAATTTCCAACTTTAGGATTTTAAAATGCTCTGTAAAAGAAGTGGTGGCTGTAGTAAATTCCAGTAAGCTTCACTTTATTCATTCCTCTAACAATCGAGTGTCAATTTTACAAAACCACTAAATATTCTTAGATAAAACTCACATCATAATGATTTCCTTACACAAACTTGGCACGATGATTACACCTCATCAAGTCAACTAGAGACTTCATTTGTCACTTACTCGGTTGAATTAATCAATAAAACACCACTCATAGATATGTTAATGCATTCAAGGTTGGAGAGTTCAATTAAGAACTTTCTAACCAAGCAGCTAATCAACACTCAATCAAATACACACAGTGGAGCAACAGGGAATTACCCAAAAACTGAATTTTATTGATTCAAAACAGAATAGCTTAAGAGCTTTGTTACACACTAGGTGTTAAATTTGGTAGAGCAAATACACACATATTACATCATGATTGCAGCCCATAATAAAAATGATGTATTGATTTTTTGGGGAGTCTCTCATTGATTTTTACATTTCAATATATCGGCTTTATAAAGCCTTTAATTTCCTGGACTTTAACTATCCAAGCAATATTATATTATTATGGGAAAGTATTCCCGTTCAACTGCCATACCCAACAACATAAAAGTAATAACTTTATTTATTTAATAACTATTTCTAACATCAATTTTATTTATTTATTACTAACCTAATAGTCTATTGATGTAATACAAAATCTCCAACACTAGGCATTGTCGTTTTGTTTACTGTTTTACAAATAGATCTTAGGGGTCTCAATATCCTCCTTGTCCTGCTTTTCCCTTACCATCCTTAAATGATATTGGACTTCTCTCTCTATAGAAGATGTAGAAGTGATATGTGTTTGCTCAAAATGTTATGCATGATCATAAATGAATGTGATAAGGATCAAAGGTCCCAAGATTAAATGATTTGATTACCACTTGGTCTTGAAACTGGGCACACCACCTTGTGTAGCATGTAGGTTTATTAGTGATGTGCCGAATCACCAATTTTGATGTACCACAACCTAGGAGTTTCCAAATTCGATCAGTTTCCATATGATGACCCCTTGTAAGATCCATAATGAAGCAGGTAAATCTTAAGAATTGGTGCAGATTTCAAATACTTGGCACATATTTCAAACAAGGTACTATAACACAACAAACAGTAGGTATTGGTCTAGTTAAACTCCTCAAGATAAGAAACATGAATGTGGTGATCAAAACCATATGAACATCAAATGGAATATTCTGGATGCTTAGTTGAGCCGATGTTCCCAACTACAATCAATGATCTTCAAAATTGGCTGTTGCATAGCTTGATAAATGTTGAATAGGCCTGCAGTGATAGTTATGAAGCTTTAAATTAACAAACATGAGTGTGGTGAGTTGCGGAGCTTCAAACTTGACACAGACTACCATAAAACATGTGGAAAACTAGAAATGTACTTGTAAAACAGAAAACGTTAAAAGAAAATATTTTTGGTCAATGCAAAATTGTTCTCACACCTTGTATGCTCCTCCGTCAATGTCTCACCTTTAAGTTATCATTAGTGATAACTCCGAGGTGATGTCATTTTTTACCAAGTCATCAATTTTGTTTGACTAATTGTAACTGCCTTTCTACTGGATGACGAGATTGTCAGTGAGTTGCACTATAACTATCCCATCAAGGGTGTTAAATATCCAGGATGATAACACATCTTGCAAATGTCACCACAATTTCATTATATGGCCTTATTACAATTTCCTTGATTACATTACAAATAATCCTAAAATCTAATTTGCCTTGACAAATATATTTTGACTCAAATATATCATTAAACAATTGCACAGCCACATGATCAAGAAACAGAAAAAGAAAATAAGCTGAGGAAAATTAAATTGGAACAAATCATCAAACATATTCTAACTTTATTTTTAAATTTTAGACATCAGTGGTGGTTATGGTAGGGACTAAGGATGATTGGGACACACTTCATCTAACAAAGGTACGATTGAGACAAATTTCATTGGGCAAAGGTACTGTTTGTTGAAGTTGAGCTTGACCATGGATCATAAGATGATGACTGTTTAAGTTGTTATTGTTTGTCTGATAGCAATCTACTAGAACTTGTACAATTTTACTTGGTTTATCTGATTTCTGTAGTAAAGACTCAAGAGTGAGCAATAAGTGGCCACTGCTAAATATCTGTTATGAGCCTAAATAAATCTAAACTCAAATTTCATAAAATTATGGAAAATAATTTTTTCTGTAAAGATTTCCAATTTATGAAAGCAAACAGATTTAAGAAGTACAATTTTTACTTGGAACAAACAGTATAACAATGTTCTGATTACAATTGATAAACAGAAGAGCCACTCCCAGTTTGAAGAAATTGACTCCTCAATTAAGTGTGAAATCACATAATTTCATTCTAAATAATCATGTTGTTATTATAAAATAACTGACTATGTTTATAAACAAGGAAACACTCCCCAAACATAACCTATCTTCACCTCATCATAAAGCAATCTTTGCTTCATTCTTCGAAAACAATGATCCTTGCTTTATTTTACTAAAACGACTAAACTATCTATAGCCTTTTCAATTCTTTATTTGCTTTATTTTATCTCCATAGAGTATACTTATATTTTCCTATTTCTCCTTCCCCTAAATTAGCTAAATGCCTTATTCCTAGAATATTTTTATTCCTATCTTATATTTCAGACAATTTTGGGCTCATCATGGACCTTCCCTCCTTATTTAATTGGTCCCTAACTAGTGTTACGTGGTGTCTCCGGATAGGAGGACTAGGGGGACGCGTTTCAGGGACGGGGGGCCCAAGGGCCTATTTGGGGACAGCAGGGGGATGATGTGGGCCCAGTGGTGCAAATATATATAGTACTTAAAAAAATAATTATAAAAAAATATTTCAAGGATGGGCGAATGGGGGGGACTAGGGGTGGGGACATGTCCCCATGGAACACTGTCCCTAGCTGATGTATATAATATGGGATGTTGAAGTAGTTCAATTCCCTTCCTTGAGGCGCACTCTGCAGGGAAATCTTTTTATTGCATTGAATATTTATTAAGAATCCCATCTCATAACATTGAATATTCTGTCTCTGGCTGTAACGATTCTTTTGGGTGTTAGAATCAAATTTACTTCCTCATCAAGGGGAGACAAAGTTGGGGAACCATCAACGCTTGACCAATTGCCTTCTTTAAATTAGACACATGAAAGGTGTTATGTTCTTTGGCATTGGTATGTAGATCCAAAGCATAGGCTACTTTTCCAACTCTCCAAGGAATGTGAAGAGACCGTAACACTCAAGAGAGAGATTCTATAAAGCCTTCTTTTTAAGGTTTGTTTGTCCATAAGGTTGCAATGGAAAGAAAAAATCATCTCTAATTGCAAATTTCATTTTTGAGCAGTGCTAGTCTACTTGTGACTTTATCCTATTCATAGCAGTCTTAAGACTATCAATTAGGGCTTTCAAGATCTATTGATTCTCTGGAATGAAATCTTGGACTTAAGGCACTTTTGTGTCCTTGATAGTCCAATCTATGAATGATGGTAGTCTATGCATGGACAGAGAAATGGGGCCATACCAATTGAAACTTGATGGGCGATTTTATACCAAATTTATGCTAAGTGCAACCATCGAAGGCATGTTAAATATAAATTAGACACAATTTCACAAATAACTTTGCAAGGTCTTATTCGCAACAATATTTTGCCCCTTTGTTATGAGGGTGATAACTGCTATTGAAGGAGAAGGTATTAATTAACTCAAAAAGCTTCTTCCAAAAATTGCTCATGAATTTTGGATCCCTGTCACTTAGAATAGTTTGAAGTAGCCCATGGAACTCATAAATGTTCTTCACAGTGACAATCTCTATCTGATGGGATTCTTTGGTTGTTGCTCCTCCTTTTGTTTTTCAGCTTTCTTCTTGGGCTTTTCATCACCCTTTTGTATCTTCTCCTCTTTTGGATCATCATCCCCACCCACGGATGATCTCCTTGTTTGATTGGACGGAACTTGTCTTGTGGTTACCTCTATAGTTGTTGCACCTCTCATTCTTTGACCTAGGGCCTATTTGTGTGGGTGCCTCCTCAACAAGGCCATGGATTTGTTGTTGCCTACTTTGGAAGACTTGTAGCAGGGCAACATTGCTTGATGGCTAGGCAACTACATCCAATGCCACTTGTTGTAACACTGCTTCTCCTTTGAAACCCTACGGCCTTGACTCAACCTCCTTGTTGTCACTTGATGATATCAAAGTTGTCAACTTTACTCTTGATGTTGCTGTGGAGTAAAAGATGAGGTCGGGTTGGTATGTGACTTTTTTCATACAAATTTTTGCACTTGTCATCTAGGGTGAAGTTTCTTGGTTTCTTTGACACATGGCCTACTTCTTGCCTATATTTCCACTAGGTGCTTGTGTTGTGCTTACTCTAGTCCTTTCTCTTCAAAGTAGTCTTCCAATAATTTTTGAGCTCTAGGCTATAGGCAATGAATTTTTTATAGGTGGTCTCACATGGTTGTAGTGTGGGATAGGTGCTACAATTGGCCATGTATTCACATATTTCTCCACCTCTTCCTCTTTGGGGCTTTTCTTGGCTTCCATCTGAGAGTGGGATCATTAACAAATTTATTTACCTTGCTGCTCTTTATCTTCTTAGGCCAAGACATGAATGCTCTTGTTGGATCATAGTTCCATTATTCCTTGACGAAATCAAGTTGTAACTTATTCAAATTGATTTCTAAGAGCTTGATGACCTTTCTCCTTTGGAACATTATGTTGGTGTAGGGTTGCGAGAGACGGTGAAAGGTCTTGTCCTTGCCATTACCAAATAGGGTGTTAATAGTGTCCACCTATTGCGTACTCCAAGGCAAAGACTTTGTTAGTCACATACCTAGGTAGCTTGTATATCTTTCTTGAGTAGCCATATACTTTGATAATGGTGTTGTTGCGGTTGAGAAACCAATCACTCATACAGGTTGACGTAAAGATGATTGTACAAGACTTGGAGAGTCTTGGGATCTTCTCACTTATGATCAAGCTCATGGTGGGGATGAGAATTATTCCACATATTCATAGTAGCATGAGGTCTTGTGCAATTATGGGATATAGATAGTAATTGGGTTGTATTCCCTTTGGGAATGGACAAATCTTGGTTTGAGGTGGTGATACGGTACATAGCATTGATTCAAAACCATGTGTATCAAGAGGGAGTGGTACTTGAATACTTGGCAGTGCTAAATTTAGATAATTGTGAGTGCATTTGCTCCTCTAGATAGCTTAGAAGTCTTTCCATTATACTTCTCAAGAAATATAGCCTCGTCATCTGTCATCAAGAATATAAGTTGTAATATTGCATGCATTTGTAGTATTAGGCTTAAATTGGTTTAGTTGCATGGGGAATTGAAGGGGACTTTAATGAGTTGTTGTCAGACAGTTGTGAGTGCATATGCTCCTTTAGATAGCTTGAGAAGTCTATCCACAATATTTCTTCCCTTGGTACTTTGAATAGCTAATAAAAAAGGGCTAACTGTATAGGGAATATAGCTTCTCACCATTCATCCCAAGATTATAAGTTGCAATACTGCATACATTTGCAATTTCAAACTTAAATTGGTTTAGTTGCATGGGGAATTGAAGGGGGCCTTAATGAGCTATTTGAGACAAAGATTCTTCAAGAAGGTTACCTTGTCTTGCACATAATTTCAGCTAGCCTTAAGGGTCTTTTGAGAGAAACAGACAAAACTTAAAGGAATACCCAACATTTTTCTCATAAGTACAATGCTAATTTGGCATCTACAGGGGGTTATTCTTTCCCTTTTCTTTAATAGTTTGACATAATAGACCATAGTAGTACACATAGACCGTAATGGTTTTAGGGTTGTGATGGATAGTAGGGACTAGGTACCTAATCAAGAAAGAAGTCCAAATGCAATCAAGATGGCTATCGACAACGTCTAAGGGGAATTTTTCAAATGCAACTTTCCTATGGCCATAGCCACCTTTTCTAAGAGAGCTTGGGGTTTTGGAAAGTAGGGCATCACAAATATAGTTTGCATCATCTTGCACAATTTCTCTTTTTATTATGTGGGAAATTGAATAAGGTTATCAAGTTTTGTAATTGGCTCATTGAGGTACATTTTTGTGAAGGATGCATATGCGAGATCCAACTCTATTATGGTGACCTTCCCCCTCATATAGGGCGGCTCTAGCGGAGGTGGTGGTTTCAACTGTCCTTTTCCTTTTCCTCCTTTCATGATAGTATAGCAATCAAAGCTAGGCCTCATTAGAAGCCGTGATATACTTGTAGAGGATATGTAATTGCAGGCAAATGTTACACAATGAAACTTGCAACAGTCGATTTCCCTTTACTCTAGAAATTAGGTCTTGCACTTGCCAAATGAGAAAATGGCCAAGGAGTCTCGGATTTATAGATTCTATGGTGATGGAAAAAGAATCCTTGACTAGACTTGCATTAACTTAGCCATGAAGGTAGCTTGATTGTGCTGAAATTTGAATTTTGAAATTTATGCTTTGTGATTGGCGAGCGTTGAAATTTGCTCAAGTAGATGATTTTAGACTTGTTGGCATATCTTGTATTTGGCCACTCTAGTTTTGTTACTAACTTGGCTAGGAAGAGGAATGCCTTGTGGCTAATAGTTCTAAGGGTAGGAAATTGGAGTATGGGGGGGTTGAACAAGGATAGCACGGCAAGGCAAGTTCCTCCACAGTTATTTTGTGTTGTAGCCAACTCTCTTATGGGGTTGTATGGAATTTGTTGGAGAGGAAGCTCCATAGGAATCAATTGGTTTTAGGATCGATTAGGAATCCTATTAGGTTGAAATGATGGCCTTTGTTGATAGTTTTTCATTTTGAAGAGGCTTGTAACCTTGATTTGCTTGGAAATTCTAATGTTGCATTGGGGGATGTTGGTTATTTGAGAATGTAGGCCTTTGAACATTTTGTTGCCTTTTGAGGGTGATGACCTAAATGGCTGACATACTTCTAAAAAAACTTCACATCTCATTGAGCTCATTGAAGGATGCTAGTTTGCCAAAATAATACTTTGGGGCTAGCTTAGGTGTTGGTGTTGGGATGGGTTTAATAGTCGGTTGGTAGGTTATAGGCTGTGTATTGGGAGCAGGTTGATAGGGAGGTTGTATGTTTTGGAATAAGGGCATGGCGGGGGGGTGAGGTGAGGTGCCAACCTTCCTATTTGAATCAAATCACTCTCAACAACCTTGGCTATATCTTAGGCATTTAGGAGTGTGTTTCCTTGTTTTGACTTAACCATCATGGCAATATCATAATCTATTGCTTTTATATAACAAATATAAGCCATACCTAATGGGGGGTGGACCTCAATTGGGATCGTTTGCCACGTTTTCTGAAATCTGTTGTTGAAGTTGTCCAGCATCTCCATAGGAGCCCTTTTAATTGTTGTGAATTGTTGTAGCAGTGACATAGCATCTCTTTTTTCTTTGAACGTATTGATCAAAGATTAACCCAATCAAATCTCAATCATCGATTGAGAGAGGAGCTAAAGAATGGTAACAATCGAGAGCTTTGCCTTTAAATGATGCACTAGGAGTCTTAGAGTGATGCTTTCCTCAACAATGTGCAATGGTTCACTATATCATGCAATTGTTCTATGGCAGTGCTTGAATCTACTCCAATGAAGTATGGGAGGGAGCACAAGGTAACATTGGGATAGTGTCCCTTATAGTGGGGGAATAGGGGTATGAGAGGACCTTTGGTATTCCATGTAGGGAAAATCTTTGGTGGTGGTTGAGCAGCCATGAGGGGATTTACTTGTGGGGCCTGCAAATGTGGTTGAGACATTGGTCATGATCTATTCCTTGGAAGCAGTTGTATTAAGATATGTGGATTGGCCCTTGTTGCAAATCTAGTAGAAGTTGTAGGGGTCATAGGCTTCTAAGTTGTCTTAGATAGAGTTGCCAGGTGACGATACAAAGGCTCAAAAAGCAAGATCTCAAGAGCTCTCTAAATCTTGGTCAATTATGGTATTTGTGTGTCACCAAGCATGCCAGAAGTTGTTGAATGGTCAAATATCTATTTCAGGATAAATATACCACACATGACCAACAAACATATAAATATCTGCAAATGTGGGACCTGATCTACAAATCAATCTTTAGGATTAAATGACAGGCTCTTTATCTATTCTACTTAAACCTATTTGAGTAGGAAAAGGGAAATAGATGCTGGAAAGTAAGTAACGTAAGTGGAATGCTCATGTTAAATAGATATCTTCTTATAACGCAGACAAATCTTTGCAACTCATTGTGCAATACTCAACAGAAATAATAGAGATAGAACACACATATGCATCAAATAAATTCATACACAAACAATAGTCAAAACTTCCAGAGTAACAACCTCTTATATTAATGCTTATGATAGTATTGAGTAGTTACACACTGCAATATATCTAATTTTGGACACATGTAGACGTTCCTTTATTTAGTCACAAAAGGAGTAAGATGATGCATTACATCCAAGGCTCAAAAGCTCATTTATATAAAATAGGATTTGTTGAATATGGGCATTTAGGCCATTATATGTAGTAGAATGCCCAAGCCACAAAGAGATTCCCCCCTCAAAAACATTTTAAATTTGAAATATAAGAATCAGCAGGAAGAACAATCCCTTTGCAAATCTAGCACGTTGAATGCCCCTATTGGTAGTTGGAATATCTCGGCAAGAGTAGAAGGTATTTGACTTAATGAATTTGCCTTTTAGTACTGTAGGCCATCCCTGGGTAGGTGAATTGTCAAGTCTTGGATAGCTTGGAGAGAGGTAGTTGGGCATAAATGCAACGTGGTTTCTGGCATCAGTAGCTTGAATTTTTAGATGGATAAGCTAAGACTCCAGCTCGATCTACTTGGAATGTTGAGAAGAGTTGTAGACACCAAAATTGAAAGCTATCGGGTGCTTTTGCAGTTGAGAAACATAAGGAAATTACTTCACATCCCATGGACTGTTGGACATGGCAGATTGGATGGCTTGCACTGCTTCCTAGCAAATGGTTTCCACCTTTTCCTTAGAGCTCTCAGAAGCATGCCACATGGCATCTGGCAATGGACTTCATGGTCAAAACAAAAGAAGGAAGATGATGTGGGTCCTGTCACTAATACAAAAGATAGCACAAAAACTTAAAAGAGAATATGTGGGCCCACCAAGCACATGTGGACAATGGCAGGGATAGTGACTGGAAACACTTTTGTTTCCTTTGAATACCTCATGCACCTTTGGATGAGGCTGATGCAGTATGATTGGACAAAACACACTCTCAGAAACTTCAATTCACACTCAACAGCCCCACGCACACCACAAAACTCCAAAATTTGAGGGGAACATGATCTGCCAAAGCTGCAAGCTACCAACAGCGAAATGAATAAGACATAAAGAAGATCTGCCTTCTGGATTCAGCTCTAGGACACTTCTTCCTTGCTGCCAAAGTCCTTCAGGTCTTCTCATCTCATGCTATGCTTGAAAATCATAGTTCAATCACAAGTCTGATTCATTGGCAAGATAAGCCCTCCATAAACTTTAAATAGAATCTTCATTAAAATCTCTAGCTTCTCTTCTTGTGTTCTTTTCTCTAGGAAGAGAAGGAGACCGTTGTAGCTGTAATATTTCCACTTTGCATGAAGAGTGCCGAGAAAACAATTTGCTTCTTGTGTTGTGCAAAATCTGTTGCATGGTTTATGACATTTCTCTCATATCCCAACTCATTTTGTCCATGTTTTGAAGTAAAGGCCTGGAAACTTTATTCTATAGAATACTTAAATTCATTTCTATCTTGTTCATGCTCCAAGCCTATTCTGGATATCAAGTTATAAAACATAGGTTGGCAGGATCATCACTCTGATACCACTATTATGAGCCTAGATAAATCTGAACTGAAATTGATAAAATTATTCAAAAGGTATTTGTCTATAAAATCTAGAAATGCATATTTCTTAGAGGTAAAAAGAAACAGATTTGAGAAATAACTTTCACTAGAAACAAGCAATATATTTCTGTTCTAATTACAACCAGTCAACAGAACAGCCTAAGCTTGCAAGTGAGCTGTTCCCAATTTTGAAGACAATGAATCTTTAATTAAGTCTGAAATCACATAACTTCATTCCAATTGGTCATGCCCTCATTGCAAGATATCTTGCTGTACTTGTAACCAAGGATCCCTCTCAAAAAATAAGCTATCTTAGCTTTATCCTGTAGCAATCTTTGCTTTATTCTTTTGAAAACAGCAAAACAATCTATTGCTTTTCAATGTTTTCATGGCTTTATTCTCCTTTTTCTGTCTTGCTAGAATAGACTTGTATTTTCTTATTCCTTCTTTCCCTAAATTAGCTGAAAACCTGAGATAATTGTGGGTTTCATTACTATATCACACAAAATGCATCTATTCGTATTTTTCAAATTCAAAATTTCTTCTATTAGAACATATTGTTTTATTAAATGGTACAAAATTAAGTTACATTTTTTAACTTCATATTGAATATTTTCCCAGACGATTGTTATGCCATTTTCTTGGCTCCTGTTATCAGTATATAATGCGAGCATTCAAATTGTTTTTCATTGTCTCTTGGATTTTTTTTGCAACCTTCAAACACATGGGTAAACGGTCTTTGGGATATTTCATTATTTTCTGGAGCCACAGTTGATTTTTAGTTTCAGAGAATTATGGTCCATTTATCTTTACATGATATTACACAATGTAGAAGTAGCATTCACGGATATGAGCCATAATTGTTAAAACAAAAATGCCAAAGGGAAGCACCGATTCCTAATGGAATGTGTAGAGCTCCACTTAGGATTTTTTGAAAAGTCAAAAGTAAGTAGTGCAGTTGGAGCTAATGTTAGATATCCAGCAAGTACTGATAGATTTAAATAGACAAATAAACTGAGTATTTGGTGCATTTTGCATATGAAAGTTATTCCTGATCTATAATGTGCCATGTTTATTCGTTTATCAAGACTAATGCAGCTATGGCACTTCTGTAATCAAGAGTCTGATGAGATATAAGATTGAGGAATTTCATATAGTAGGTACGTTTTTGTGAGATAATAGGTAAATAATGATATAAAAATGAAGATTCCCTGTGTACATTTCCTGAAAAGGAGCAGCTATTTTGCTTTACCTGTAACTGAATGCCTCACATTGCTATTGTTAGAATAATCATACACTTTTTTCTCTTGCTGGATTCTTTGATCAGAATTGCAAGGTTTGTATTGGTGGCCTTGGAAAATATAAAATAATGCCATTGGTACTTAGTATAGAAATTTTTTGATGGTTTGATTAATATTTTTTTTTCCTTCCTGATTTTTAATGTTGGAAGCTTGAGGATTGAGCATGCCTCTTATTGAAAGAAAATCAAAATCTTAGGTATTTGTGGTTATTAAAAATTCAGTTATCTATCTATCACCTGTGATTATTTTCTGTCATAATTAAAAAAGAGTTTTCATGGCTAACCACACTTGTATCTAATTCTCTTGGAAACTGTAGGACGAGTCCTCAATTTCATGGAGGAAGAGAAAGAAGCACTTCTTCATACTTAGTAATTCTGGCAAGCCAATTTACTCGAGGTTTGCACTCTGCCTTGAATGGAATAGGATATTAGGTTTGATCACAGTACATAATTTTTATATTATCTATACATGTATATTCAAAATCACCAATTTTCTTAAAGATTTTACTGGATTTGATAATTAGATATGGTGATGAGTACAAGCTGGCTGGTTTTTCAGCAACTCTGCAAGCAATTATTTCTTTTGTGGAGAACGGGTATGTGGACTGCATTTCTATCTAGCCTTTATCCATGTTGATTCTCTTTGTTTCTTTGTGCAAGAAGTATATGATTTCTGACAATGTTCTTTGAATCAATGATTGTGTTGAGTGATGAAGTGGAGATCATATCAGATTGGTATGTGCGGGTAACTATCAGGTCAGTCCTCAGAAACTTTGGTCATTTTATTACAATTTTCTATGCTTAGTCATTTCATTCTTGGAGATGTATGTCTGTGATTATGATGTAAGTAGTCCAGAACTCCTATGTAATGAATGAAAGATGAGAAATATGAATCCTTTTGGACCCCTAGTTGTGGTTCGGGAGAGATGAGATGCGGTGATTGATGTATGTTACTCTGCCAAATGCAGATTTGAATTGGAATTCCCCACAATTTAATTGCTATCCTTCCATGCCTAATTAATTGATTGAATCTGTTTGATAGTGTGAGTTGCGGTTGTCATTGTGCATGTATTTAAACAAATTTATCAGGTTTTTGCTGCTGTGAGGAATTTTGTTGTATGTGATTCATTAAGATGATTGCAGATAATTTCTTAGGTAACCACATGGCTACAAACATCTTAAATTTTTCATGTATCTGCCAAGAGAGTATATGCTTTGCAGGAATTACGACACAAGCAGATATTGTTAACAACTTAACACAACCAAAACCACTGCACAAATGCAGTCTACCCCAAAAAAAATTCTTTGGCAAAATTCATAAGGATTCATTCCAACATTTGATTTAGAACAGAAATTGTTAAGCTGTCCTCGTGTTTGATATTCTTAGCTTTGTACATTTGGTAATGCTTCAGACTCTGTGTCACTGAACTAGCTCTTTATCTTTAAAAGCTAAAATAATTACTGCCCCTACAAAATGATTGTTATTATTTCATTGTTAGCACTTGGAGAATCAGGATGACTTCTAATTTAAACTCATAATCATGTGAAATATACTTTTTTTAAAAGAAAAACTTTAGAGAATGGTATAGTTTCCAAGGATCATAGTTAAAAGCCTCTGAGGCCTTTCTTGTTGTAGATTGGATAATTGAAACTCATTAGTGTGACTCATCATATATAGCACAGATCACAAACTCCAACAAGAACAAAAGATAGCATAGATCACAAGGCCACAACCTATTTGTGATAGTTATTGGTTGCTTTTGTCTTCTGTCAATAGTTGGATGACATCTCGTTTCTGCTTTGTTAGATAATTATTAATTTATGGAGTTTAGTTGGGCATCTGGTTTTTAACATTCCATCCATTACTATTTCTTATAGAATTTTCACTAAGCACATGTAATATCAATGAAGATCCTGTTAAATTTAATGATCAGATTTGCAATGCACAGAAATTAATTTAAAATTCACACAAGACACAGCAGATACCCTGGGAAAACCCTTCTCTTGAGGGAGAAAAACCCAGCCAATAATATCTCTTATATTATTGAATCAATAAAGAAGTCTCCTTTTACAATTTAGGCCAATATGAGAGCCTAATACATGCACAACAGTCTGATGCAACAGACTGAAACAAACTGATTGAAGAGCACAGCCTGCAGTATGATAAACACCTTCTTCAATGGTAAACTCGACTGCCTCAAGAGATCTCGCACATACAGAATGATATCAAACTTCACTTGATGGCCGATAATATGCACCAAGGTACAATGCAACACATAATTATAAAGAGACAATTCACTGATGAGCTCTCAGCCTTCAACAGCCTTCAACAATGCCGAACTGTGCCGAACTGATCTTGCATATAACTCGAACTGCCTTATTCTTAATCACAATTTGCTTCTGAGACAAACTCGCACAGCTCTTGATTAGAACCGAAGATGAAAGAGTGAAGAATGCGAATGAACTGAACTGAATGATCATTACAATGAGAAACCAAATGAATATTTATACATGCTTAAGGAGAGGATGCGCCTCTTCAAGAGGTAAGTTGGCCTTGAAAAGAATATAACCTTTTATAATCAAGGAGTCGGCCACCAATAAAATGAAATCTCTTCATAAATAAATGCGCCTAAGGGAATGAGGTCGGCCTCATTCAATTTGCATCTCTTCATTAAATATATTAATCATTATTTATAAATGATGCCTCGAGATGCTCTATAAATTAAATAGCCTTCTAGGCTATAATTTAATTTATCAAATGATGGCTGGAAGAATACGACTGAAGCTGTATCATAAACATCAACAGATCCATGTCATCCTCTTCATTTCAGTAGCAAGTTCATTACTCCTGAGTTTAGACAGACGATATGATGAGGGTTTTAGAGGGTACTGCATGGTTCTGACAATGTGGAGCAATCGAATTTTTTATAATTTTTTTGTATGAAATAATTGAGTTAGTATCTCTAAGTTTGATGTGAATATCTTGTTGGTTTCTTTTGGGTACTTGCTATGCAGGGGGATTAATGTATCTTCTACTGTCATTCAGATTATTTTTCTAGTCAAGGGTCCAATTTATTTGGTCTGTATAAGCTGTACAGAAGAACCATTTCGAGCTTTGAAGGGGCAGTTAGAACTTCTTTATGGCCAGGTATTGTTTTTTGTATTTTCTTCTTTCTTTATGATCTAGCTTTTATATCAAGAGATTTTAATTTTAAAGGGCTGGTTCATGATGTATTTTAATAGAACCTAAAGCCTTGTAAATTACTTGTTAATGAAATTTGTTTATATTTCCTATCTGATCCATATTATATTTTTAACTCCATGCAGATGTTGCTAATTTTGACAAAGTCAATAGACAAATGTTTTGAAAAAAATTCCAAGTTTGACCTGACACCCTTACTTGGAGGCACAGATGCTGTCTTTGCATCTCTTGTACATGCATTCAGTTGGTATTGTGCTTTCAACATTGCAGTTTTTATGGATATGTTTTTATGCCCTCCTTAGTACAGTAGGAAAATCTCATACATCAGTAATGCTTGGCTTCATATATTGTAAACAAGAAACATTGAATATGTGATTTTATCATAATAAGCATCCGTGTAAATGTTTCATGATTGTTTTGTGCATCACTGCAACTCATACATGCTTTATCTAAAAATTTGATAAGGCAAGATATGAATTTGAGTAAATAGAGGGGAAGTTTTGTCATTTAACTTATTTAACAAAGTGGATTTAGAAATGGTATAAAAAACTACACATCATTTTGTTTTTAGAATGCCGTGGTTCTAGACAATTCACATAGTTGACTATCTGTTCTTAATTATTCTTTCTCTTTTGTAGTAATCCTGCAACATACTTGCATGCGTATATGTGCCTTCCTTTACCTTACACGACCAGACAAGCTGCTGGTGCTATTCTCCAAGATGTTGCAGATTCTGGTGTCTTATTTGCCATTCTCATGTGTGGACATAAGGTAAATATTCCTTTTTCTGTATCCGTTATAACCTAGTTGGGATGGAGGAAGTT
>VDFB02000003.1:231276286-231314833 GCA_007258455.2 Sequoia sempervirens | reverse complement strand
TGGGTCCCAGGTCTCTATTCCTGGAACACACATTGCTCAAGGTAAAGTGTTATGTGTTGGCATTAATTATCAGGCTTGGAGATGTAAAATAGGACTTATTAAGGCATAATTATGTCCAATTTAATTAAGAGGGCCTAAACAAAGTGTGAAAATGTAAAGGAGTGCATTTTTCTACACTACATTTAGCCCCCACTTTAGTGAGAGGATGAGTGCAAGTGCAAACTTACACTAAAGTAGACAAATATGCACCAAGAGGGGGTCCAAGTGTACAAATATTAGTGATATAAGATGATAAAGATCAAGGAGGTGGCCAAGCCCCTAAGATCAAGATCCCATGGAAAACCAACATAAGCACAAATGAACACACAAAAGATGTATGATATGCAACAACAAGACAAGATACACAAACATACAATGTCAAAGACTAAACGAAAGAAAAAGAAAAATAAAAAGGGGTGGATCAAGCCTTAGCTATTTGTCCAAAAAAAATTATAAGTGAAACCTGATGTCCACTATGCAAACAATAATGCATGCTCATATAGGCTAGTGGAATCCGTTGTCCACCAAGTGAGCCCCCATAAGTGGCAAAAGAGAGATTCTTATTAGGCTCCCATTGAACTACCCATACCAAAATCATACCTCATAATAACTTTGATAAGGTGCCACACAATATGAATTTTGAGCTTCATACCCCTACTAGAACTCATGAATAAACATACCCCTACTGGCAAGCAAGGTGTGTTATGCTTGGTGGCCATGAAAAAGGTTGAAACTTCGAGCTTCACAAGGCTAGCAAGTTGCATTATGCTAGGCACTTATGAACAAAATGCAAATAGGATTTTCAAAGGGGTTTTGCTTAGTTCATGAAAGGTCTCCTCTTAGAGAACATTGTGCCTAATGTCTGTAAGAAAGGACAAGTTGAGGATAAAAGATTCACAACTTAGGGAATACATTCTATAGCATTACCACTAAGAGGAATGTCATATGCTCAAAAAGGTCACAATCTTGGAGGACATCAAACCCAATGACACCACAAAGAAGAAGACACATTGCGTGAAGTAAGAAGACCACACTATGAAACATGAGATATAGTAAAAAATGTCAAAATGATAATGCCAATGTATGCCCCCAATTTAAATAAATTTCTAAACACCATGTTGTGAGCAATTAATTTAAAGTAGCAAATAATCAATACTAAACAATAAAGAAGACATGAGAGTTTATTTGGAAAGCCTTATGCCCAAACATGTAATGTCCCTAATTGGGAATGCCTAAATTTGCCCTAATTTTCTTGCTTAAATAACAATGAGTTTAGAGAGTACCTTTCTTTTGAAGTTTAAGCCTTGCACATAGGTTAGAAATCATCACCATAATCATTCTAAGTAATAGATTATAATCACCAACCATAATATCAGTAATTAGCAATTAATCATATTTCAAGTATTAGTAAACTCATGACAACATGGTAGGGTAAGTGGAGTTGCAGCGGGTGTCCTAGTAGCCAACTCTTCTAGAACCAAGGGCAGCAACCGTTGAAGCAATGACAAGTACCCCATTTTCCCATGCGGGCTCATCTTGTCCCCTCCCAAGTGGCGTATCTAGAAGATGCCCTCTCATTGTACTCCCTCGACAATTCCTCCCTTCCCTTATCCATGGTGTGGATATGTATTGGTTTTACTAACTCCTATTTAAAGTATCTATCCAACTTATTACACCAACATGGTAGGGTAAGTGGAGTTGCAACGGGTGTCCTAGTAGCCAACTCTTCTAGACCTAAGGGCAACACTTGTTGAGGCAATGATAAGTACCCCCTTGGCCCATGTGGGCTCATCTTGTCCCCCTCCAAGTGGCATATCTAGAAGATGCCCTCTCACTATACTCCCTCGACAACCCTCCCTTCCCTTACCCGTGGTGTGTATGGGCCTTACTAACTAAAATTTAATTTGAAGTATCTATCAGGCTCATTACACTGTGATGAGAGGTTAGAAGTTGCAAGAAGGTATCCCAGTGGCTCGACTTGTTAGACCCAAAGGAAATACTCGTTGAGACAACGACATTACCCCTCTGGCCCATGGGGACTCATCTTGTTCCCTCATTTGGGTGGCGTATCTAGAGGAGGACCCCTTGATATATCTTCTTGGAAATTCCCTCTTCCCATCATGGTGAAGGTATAAACACTATGATGTAATTTCTAAATAAGTATAAGAACCACTAATATCACACATGGATTATTCCTTCTAAATAACATAAGTGAATAATTGATATTAACAAGACTATATATAACATTTATAATTATCATCCCTAACATCAATTAATAGTATCAATAGAATAACATAAGTTATTATCCAGGAATAATATAGATTAGAACATTAGTAATAACAATTGGTAATAATATCGTAAATAACATCATACTTCAAATCTTACTTAACATCCTAAAGCATCACCTTGTTATCACTACTACAATTTGAATCATCATTTATATTCTATTAACTATAATTAGGAACCTTCATTATACTAATTATAATAATTCCTATATTAATAAATATAGACTATGATCATCACTATATCAAATTAAAACATGGTTCAAAATTAACATACTATGCTACTGATTGTTATTCCCTTTCTCCTTATTCATATTCCTTTGATCCCCTTATTGTTCTTTTCCTAATTCTTAATACTTTATTTTGAGAGAAGGAATTGTGGTTCTGAAAATATATAATCCTATCCTAACTGTCCTCCTCCCTGCCTCCTTTCTTTGGTCTCTTTATAAGCCCCGATCTGCATGTCTTTTGGTGCTAATCGCACCTCTCTAGAGAGACATGTTCTTTGCATATTATGATCACACCTTTTCTTAATCATGGATGTTTGGTTATTTGTTCTAATTGTAATAAACATGCTTCTTATTAGGAACCAATGCCTTAGGTTTATTATTTATTAATGTCTTGTGATTAATTTTCATATATTTAATTATTAGTTTTTGTGAATATTTATAGTGATCATAGTTAATAATATCAATTGCTCTATTTTGTTACCAAGATAATTGTATTATAATTATAACATTATCTAGGATAATTATAATTATAATGGTATCATTATTTGTATTTTGATATTTACATTATTTTATTTAGTTGTTCGTATTTCAACACTATAATAATGTTAAATTGCTAATATGTCTTGTTATTTTAATGTGTTACAAATTTTTTTGGGGGGGGGACATGACAAATATATGCTTCCAAATGAAGCTACGTCATGAAAAGGGATTTCCCCTGTAGACATCCAAATTTGACCACTCCCATATGGTCAAATTCATCCTCTTTATTCATCTACTTTATCGATATTAATTAAATAACTTATTTAATTAATATTTCCCCTTTCCCTAAGGTTCCTAAATTATTTAATTTTATAATTAAATACTTTTCCTTTCATCCTTTCTCTAAATTAAATAAATACATCAATTTTAAATTCTTCTTTTTTTCTCTCCTTGTCACATCCTCCATAACCTTCTTCTAATATGGATTAGTTTAATTAATCCATGATTAGGATATGCACACCTTTAATCAAGATTAATGTCACATCCTCCACATCTTCCAACTTGCTTCTAATCTTCCATTAATCTTCTTAATCAGTTGTTTGCACAACCTTAATCTAATCCCCTTGCTACATTTAGAATACCTTTTTGGTCAACCTTCACAATTTCCACATTTAGTTTAGACTCTCTTCCTCATGTGAATTAAAAATTCACATTTATCCCTCCAAGACTCTCCTCCTCCCCATGCAAATTGTTAGGAGTTCTAGAACTCCTTACTTGTCACATCACTCACATGAGGACAAGTACTTACCTTTTAGAGAACCTTGTTTTATCCCCAAGGTACTTTGAATCATGTGAACTTAAAATTCACATTTATTTCCTCAACCACTTCTCTCTTCCCCATGGATATTTTTGAAGAATACTAAAATTTATCATATGTCACTTTCCTCCCATATGGGAACAAGAAATTCCTTTTTAAGGAAATCTTCTCACAATCCCAAGGTACTTGCAAGTACCTCCACCTCACACGTCCCTTTTCCAACTCATTTTTCCTTGTGACACTTCATCCTTCACATGGAAAGATGTGAGAGCTTGTGAGTCCTCAACTCATCACACCCTGCATCTTTCCATGTTGGAAAAATCTCAACCGTTCAATTCTCTAGAGAAATCTCCCTTAAAAATGAAATATTTTCTTTCAATTCTTTCATTAGGTGTTCATCACATTCAAGCATTCAAGCTCTAGCTCTCACACTTGCATTTTGCACTCATAAACTTCCATAGTTTCATGTTTTCAAGCTTTCATCATTTGCACTTACACCGATCTATCAAAATACCCAAATAGCTCATTGCATTCCTGATCCCATTTAGAGCATTTTGCATCCATTTTCATCACATTTTTCCATCAAGGATCATACAAAACATCAACTATCAAAGGGCCAACCAAGGAGCAACTCATACAAGGTATAAATATGCTTTTACTTATCTTTATTTTGTTTGAATTTAATGTAGCTCAATCTTGAGGTGTTAAAGTGTTATTTCCTTCTTTTGCATTATGTTTTGCATCTTTTAGGATAGGTAAAAAACACTGATCACATTTTTGGCTTGCCTGGTGGGACCCACAAATGGGTCTTTTTTTATTTTTATGTTTGTTGTTTTTTGATATTTTGCAGGTTCAGGTTACACAGAGGCGAACCTGCCCCCAAACAAGGGAGAACCTACCCTAAATAGGGGCAAACCTACCCTAGGATAGGCGAAATTACCCCAAGATAGGCGGCCCTACCTTGCAGAGTCACCCATCTGGGAGACAACAATGAAATTTACTCATTGTTTTCTGCACAGAGGCAAACCTGCCCTGAATAGGGGTGAACCTGCCTTGAACAGGGGTGAACCTAACCCAAATAGAGGCATCTGTGAGGTAAAACAGTGGTTAAAAAGTCATTTCCAGATTCTATTTTTTGTTCTTTTGGTTGATATTGACCCCCTAACTCGTCCTGTTGGTGATTGTGCAAGATTTTACTAATATTTTGTGTAGTTGTCTCACACTTGTTGAAGATCAGAGGATAAAATACTAACACTTTTCTTGCAAGACGATCGATCTCAGCATTGTTTGTTTAGTTTGTTTATCATTTTTACTTATTAATCTAGGCACATAGTTTTAAGTAAGGGAGTCAAATATATTGTGTGCCATGTTTGTAAAGTAAGCTATTGACGTATCCATCCCCTTGCACCATTTGATAATCTTGGGTGATGATAAATTATAGCTTACTTTGTCCTTTGTGTTGCCCAAGGGGCACTATATCGTTTATAGTTTTCCCCTTGCACTTCGTGTGAGCCTGGAGAGTAGCCGAAAATGGTTAGTGTTCTCTTTTTAGCGGGACCTGATTGGAGATTTCATCACCCCAAGGGACGATCCCAACCATGCATACCGTGCGGTGTATACAAAGGGGGGAGAGCCAAAGTTGTTCCCTAATCTAGTCACGTCATGTCTAGCGGAGCGTCGAAGCTAGGGTGATACCTAGATAGATGTGAAGAGTTGGTCTGAGCCCTCAGTACCTCGATGGGGTTCCTGACTCACGCTTGTGATGGGTTGGTGTTCATGGTTGTGCCTCATGTACCGAGCGTATATCAAAGACTCCCTAGTTGCCTTGTTCAGCCTAGTTAGAGGACTGTGTTGGCCATACCCTTCATACTAATCTTAGGATTGTGCTGTTTGAACTATCTTTTTTGTGCAAAACCAGTGAATTTTTGTTCAGTCAAGTCAACCTTACCTTCTGCTTACTATTTGTTGTGTTTTTGGTCCTTTTCCATAGTTGTTTTCACCTAAGTCAAGTTCAGGTTTGTGGACAGAGGTGACCTTGCCCTGAATAGGGGCGAACCTACCCTAAATAGGGGCAAACTTGCCTTGAACAGGGGAAACCCTGCCTTCTGTCTCAGTCATCTCTCAGCCTATTTCTGTCAAAATTGTCTATCTTTTCACCAAATTTGTGAACCTGTCTTGAACAGGGGCGAACCTGCCTTGAACAGGGGCAAACCTGCCTTAAGTTGGGTGACCCTACCCCAAGTCGGGTGAATTTGCACCTTGAACAACCAGTTTTTCCATCTGTTCAATCATTTTGAGTACTCGTTTACCTGTTTTGAGCCTCCGTTTCCCTGTTCCAAGCATTCGTTTACCCATTCTGAGCATTCGTTTCTCTATTCTAAACATCCGTTTGCCCGTTTCGAGCATTTGTTTCCTATTTTGAGACTCCGTTTCCCCATTCCGAGCATCTATTTTCCTGTTTCGATAGCCCATTTGATCCTCTTTTCTGATTTAGAAAATTTTGAAAGTTAACTTGGGCAACCTTGACCTCAACTTGGGCAACCTTGACCTCAAGTTGGGTGACTTTAACCTGAAGTTAGGCGAACCCGACCTCCAGTTGGGTGAACCTGACCTCTAGATAGGCGAACCTGACCTCCAGTTGGGCGAACCTTACCTCCAGATAGGTGAACCTGACCTCTAGTTGGGCAAACCTTACCTCCAGATAGGTGAACCTGACCTCCAGTTGGGCGACCCTAACCTCTAGTTGGGTGAACCTGACCTCTAGTTGGGCGAACCTGAACTCCAGATAGGTGAACTTGACCACCAGTTGGGTGAACCTAACCTTCAGTTGGGCAAACTTGACCTCCAGTTTGGTGACCTTTCCCCCTAGTTGGGCGATCCTGCACCTTGGTTAGACAAGTCTGATCTTTACCTAGTCATTCTACATCTTTTGTAATTTACATCTGCATCATCCGAATCATATAGGTACATCATAAAGCATCTCTTGATTACATATCCCTCATCATTTTCTCAATCCAAATCCTCTAAAATTCATTTGAAGTCATTATCCAAATTGACCGAGGTGTTTGAAATCGATCGTCATCCTACATCTGCTTAGGATCGCCATCCGTCCTGAGTCAGTCATCATCATTTGGCCCTATCAATCCACTTCCATCTCAAGTTGGATTCGGTGTTGCAATCATCTACCTATCCTTAATCTGATCAATCAACACCTTAAGTCACCTAGCGTGATCTCTGAACCTGGTTTAGAATCCCTTCCATCATCCAATCTTATCCAATCATCCAAACTTATCAATTGTTTCATCAACCAACCTTATCCAATCTAATGCAATCTAATCCCTATCCAATCATCCAATCTATCCATCTAATCTAATCAACTGATCCACTATCCAACCAAACCAATCCTTCAATCATCATTTAGGCATTGTATCCTAGAGTTTAACCGCATCTTAGTCACATAGTAGTTTTGCATTTTCATGCCTGTTCAAACTCGATCACAAGCCAAGAAACAAATGGTAGAAAAATAAGGCCAAGGTTCCCAGCTAAATATCCCTCAGGATCCCAACAACACTACAACATCCCACAAGATCCCAACAATGGTACAAATATCCCTCAAGATCCCCATAACAGTGCATCGTCATAGTCCAATACTGACGTCCAAAACACCTCACCGCCTGGAGATGAAAACATGGTCAATCAGCCCGAAGTCACGATCGATGAATACCTAAGCAATTCCACTAATGTTCAGATGAAAGATCACCTACTCAACGAGTGTGGGGATAAGATTCTCGCTACTCTGATCATGAAAGGAGTCAAACCACCACCCAAATTTAATATGTCACAATATATCGACACCCAGACTCTTCCTGCACCTCAAGATCCGCAGACCTCGCAAAATGTTCCAAGAAATTCGTATGTTCCTAAAGGTCCACCTATAGAGAATTAGTATCATCTCGAGTTTGGAAATGTTGTGATACACCAAGTTGCCACTCATCCTTGCTTCCCATCCACTGCCTCTACAACACCACCTGATCCTAATGATCCCTATGCCTATGGCATGCCACAAAATATTTCTCCTGCTCCACCACTTCCACCTCAGCATCTTGGTTAACCACCTGTCAATACTAGGGGCACTCCACTTCTTGCATTGATGCCACCTCCAGGACTTGCACCTGTTGGTAATCTATTACTGCCACCTCAAGGTAATATTCATGCGTTTCAGTAGCCTCCCGTTAATCCACATCAATCCACCATGATGCAAGCACCACCACAACACACTACTATCCCTTTGCAAATGTTGCCACAACGCGTTGTTGTTGCCACTATTTCATCTCAACCACCCCATCAACAACCCCCACAAAAGAACATCACTATCCCGCAATAGAACATCACCGTTCCACAACAAAATGTTTCAATTCCTCAACAACACACTACCGTTCCTACACAACCCCCACATCAAGTTAGGAAAACTACATCATAGCCACCACAACCACCCCATAATGCTTCGACAACAGTCCAACAACAACAACATATCCCATCTCACCCACTTTATCAACAGTCGCCACAACAACAACCACCCCATTATACACATGATCTTATGCAAACGCAATGAAATCCTCTCACACAATATCTTTACCCCTCGTCTAGTACATACACTACTTATGTTGTTGCATCCAATCCTAATGAAAACATTCATTTGACCACTCAGAACCCCCCGCGGACTCAACCGCCTCCGTACACTAATCCTCTGCAATTGTACACAAACCCATACCAATAGCAGTCTAATCCACAACAACCTCCATACATCACGCAACAACCCAACATTGTGTAGAATTACCAGTCCAATCCATACTACACTTAGCAACAACCTTCATACCAACAAGATGCTTCATCCACATCTTATATGCAACAACAACCGCCTTATCAATAGGGTGCTCAATCCACCTCTTATTATCAACAACCTCCACCTTACCAACAAGGGGCTTCCACATCATCGTACTATCAAGCTACTACGCAATACCAATAGGGTATCCCATCCACCTCATACTATCAACAACCACCATACCAGCAAGCAGTTTCCACCTCTTACCATCAAAATTTGTCATCCTCCTATCCGCCTTACGTCAATCCTTAATCTGCTTACGTCAATCAGTACCAACAAACACCCCCATATACACCTCAAACCACTTATGATCCAATTGCTTTAACACCATCCTCATCATATCAGTAGTATCCTCCATACAATCAACCTAGTTCATCCAATTTGAGTCCTGCAATGCCTTTCAATCAAGATCTGGAAGAAGTCAAAGCTACGTTAAAGGACTTACAAGCTGGAACCAAAAAACAATCGTTCAAGTTTGAGGACATTTGTCCCTATCTGTTTGATCCTTTTGTTTCATTAGTTCTTTTCCCAAAGCATTTTGAAATGCAAAAAATTGATAAATATAAAGGAACCAAAGATCCCAAGGCTCACCTTCAAGAGTTCTATGCCCACTGTCAAGAAGTCATGCATAATGACAATTACCTCATGAGATTGTTCCCTGGGAGTTTACAGTAATAACTCTTGAGTGGTTTATGGGTCTTCAGAAAGGATCTATCAAGTCCTTTGCTCAACTTTTAGAAGAGTTTGTCTCCCACTTCTCCTTCAATCTGGAGAAGGATATCGATACACTAGACCTCCTAAAGGAAAAACAACGTGAGGGAGAAACCTTTGCAATCTATTTGCAAAGATGGCGAGCCATAGCCAATTGCATGAAATCCCCATTATGGGAAAAGGACATGGTCACCTTGTTCATCGAAAACTCCCATCCGGACATGGCCCACAATGGAGTCTGAAGTTGTGGGGGAGGCCTTGGCACTGAAGAGCAAGGAAGGAAACACCATATTGAGGCTACAATAAGACCAAGATACTCAGGCTTGGGTCATGACACAAAACAAAAGGGACCTATAACATCATCTAGTGCCTCTAACGTCAGTGAGAGCAACAGTCTCCTTGAAGACATACCAGAGGAGGAATGCATCATACACGCATATGATGATGTAGATCACACTGATCTCTCTTCCATGTTTGACTGCCTATACATCTACACCATTAGCCTATCTCTTAAACATCCTAAACTCATAGATTGGGACCTACATGGTAGCACACCTACTAATACCATTCCCACAATGGATCAGTATGTACATCTTATGGGATTGGGGGAAGATGAACACCCAAACCACAAAAGTAAAAAGAAACAAAATAAAAAAGGGTCACCTAGCGAAAACCTCCCCGAGGTGCTTCTTGACCTAGAAAAAGTAAAAACAAAGGGTGTATTTGATAGCAAAAACCTCGATGAGGCGCTAGAAGATGGGGATATTCATCTTCCCCTTGTAGGAAATCAGCTCTTTGAATGATCATCCATCCTTATAGAGGAAACTCAAGAGATAAATTTGGGAACTGAAGAGGATCCCAAAATCACTTGTGTAGCCAAAGCACTATCAGAGGAAGAACATTCTACCATCACCAAGATTCTCAAAGAAGGCATCATCAATTTTGCATGGACATATTCAGACATGCTAGGCCTTGATCCCGCCTTAGTAGTACATCACCTGGACATACATCCTGATTCTAAGCATGTCAAGCAAAATCTTTAGAAAATGCATCCCCAAGTGCTCTATTGGTTAAGAAAGAATTGGAGAAGCTATTGGATGCCAGATTCATAAGACCCATTGACTATTTAGAATGGATCTCAAATGTAGTGCTTGTAGCCAAACCAAATGGTGCTATCAGAGTATGTACAGACTTCCGTGATCTCAACAAGGCTTGTCCCAAAGATGATTTTCCTTTGTTGAACATCGACATGTTGGTTGACCTCATTGTGGGACACGAGATTCTTTCCCTTATGGATGGCTTCTCTGATACAATCAGATCAAAATTGCACCTGAAGACCAACATAAGACAACCTTCACTACACCATGGGGCACGTTATGCTATAATGTCACGTATTTTGGTCTTAAAAATGCGGGGGAAACTTACCAGTGAGCCATGACTATTATCTTCCACGATCTCATTCATATAATAATGGAAGATTATGTTGATGATCTATTAGGGAAATAAAGAACAAGGGAATAAAATCCTGTAGTACTTAAGAAGATCTTTGAGTGTCTAAAGCAGTATAAGTTAAGGCTAAATCCTAAGAAATATGTCTTTGGGGTCACATCAGGAAAACTATTGGGTTTCATTGTCTCTCGAAGAGGTATAAAAGTCGATCCAACGAAAGTCAAGGCAATTATGGATATGCCTCCACCACGCAGCCTCAAACAGTTAAGGAGCCTTCAGGGTAAATTACAATCCATCAAGCAGTTCATTGCTCAATTAGTCGACAAGTGTCAGTCATTCACTCATCTCCTGAAGAAGGACACTGCTTTTAAGTGGAACCAACAGTGTCAAATTGGCTTCGACAAGATCAAAGAATATTTGGCTCACCCACCAATTCCTAGTAAGTCACTCCTGTTGTACATTTCTGCTACTTTAGTGGCACTAGGGGCATTGTTGGCACAACATGATGAGTCATCAAAGGAAAGAGCAATCTATTACATCATCTAGACCCTCATAGGATATGAGCTCAACTATTCTCCAATGGAAAAAGCTTACCTAGCCGTGGTTTTCAGTTCATAAAAACTCTGACATTACATGCTCAATCATCCAGTAGAGCTCATCTCCAAGGTCGATCCACTCAAATACCTGTTATCCAAGATAATTCTAACTGGTCGCATGGCTAAGTGGGTCATGGTTCTGAGTCAATTTGATATAGAATATGTGGATCAAAAAGCTATTAAGGGACAAGTGATAGATGATCAATTGGCAGATGCTCCCCTAGTAGATGCCTACCCCATAATAATAGAATTTCTTGATGGAGTCTTCATAGTAACAAAAGTAGACACATGGACATTGTACTTTGATGGGTCGTACACACACAATGGATCGGGGGCGGGAATCTTACTCGTCACCCCCCAAGGGGATTATATACCGAAGTCATTTAGATTGGCCTTTCCATGCACAAATAACATAGTTGAATATGAATCTCTTCTTACTGGCCTTAGAATTGCAATCCAGTGGCATATCACCCACCTAAGAGTCCTTGGTGATTCTCAATTAATCATCAAACATTTCAACGATGAGTTTCTCACAAAAGATGATAAGCTACTGCCCTATAAACGCATGGTAGATGACCTCAAGAAGTATTTCACTTCCATCTAGTTTGATCAGATTCCAAGAGTTTAGAACAAAGTAGCAGATGCCATGGCTACCATTGGTTCCTTAATTGACATTCCCAAAGACAAAAAAAAGTGTGAGTCCCTCGTTGAACAACTCTTAATCCCGGCCTATGATATCCCAAAAAGTGAGATGGTGTGTGACATTGTAGGTCCCACATCCCCTTGGTACCAAGATATCTACACTTATCTTCATGACAATATCCTACCTCTGGATCTCACTCACAATCAAAGAAAATATTTCATCCACCGAACATCTCGTTACATAATCGTAGGTGATACACTTTATCGACGTGGATATGATGGAACCCTCCTCTGATGTCTAAACGAGACTGAAGCCCATACTGCGTTAACAAAAGTACATAGTGGTGTATGTGGGGCCCACTTAAATGGCATGGCCCTGGCTAAGAGAATTATCCGAGCAGGATATTACTGCCCTACATTAGAACATGATTCTTGCAAGTTCGTCAAGAAGTGCTTACCCTGTCAACAACCTGCCAATATGATACATGCTCCAGCGTAGGATCTGCAACCTCTTGTAGCACCACGACCCTTCTCTCAGTGGGGTTTCAACCTAATCAATAAGATCTATCCCCCATCCTCAAATGGTCATACCTTCATCATTACCGCAACTGAGTACTTCACCAAGTGGGTGGAAACAATGCCACTCTCACAAATCATAGGTACTCAAATTTCCAAGTTTATCCTCTTACATATTCTCTGCAAATATGGAATACCATCCACCATCATTTCTGACAACAGAAAGCCTTTCAAAAACCAATCCATGAAACACCTTTGTGACACCATTCATATCCAACATCGTTGGTCTACGCCTTATTAACCCCAAGGTAATGGTCAGGCATAAGCCACCAACAAAACCCTCATCATAATCCTCAAAAAGGTGGTCAACAGTACTGGTCAAGATTGGCACCTTCACATCCATCCTACCCTTTGGGCCTTCCACACCTCCATCCACACCCCTATTGGTGCCACTTCGTATTCTCTCATCTTGGTGCTGAAGCCATCTTGCAGATTGAGGTAGAAATCCCATCACTGAGAATCTCCCTAAAGAATCTTATCAGCAATGAAGAAGCTCGAGTCACAAGAATCAGCTAGCTAGAACTCCTCAATGAAAGACGAATCAAAGAATATGACCACCTTCAAGACTATGAGAATCATTTGAAAAGAAGCTACAACAAGAAGGTCTGTCCTCGCCAGTTCAACATTGGTGATTTAGTCCTCAAGGAGAATCGACGCACTCAACAGGACTGAGAAAAGAAGGGAAATTTTGAAGCAAATTGGCTAGGTCCTTATGTCATCACGACCAAGTATGGATCAGGGGCCTATAGAATTGCCACACCTGAAGGAGAGCCCCTAGAGGATCCCATTAACATCATGCACTTGAAAAGGTTCTACACTTAAATTAGTTGGGGTATCCTATCCTGTAAAAATAAATAAAAATACAAAAAAGTAGAAAATTGTCAAAAATACAAAAAAATTAAAAAAATCAGAAAAATTCCAAAATAGTAAAGAGAAACAATTCGTCCTATGGTTAAAACCACCCTTGGTGGCACCTTGGATAAGTACGTTTGGTGAAAACCTAGTCACAGGTGCCATTCGTAAAGGGGCCTAATCATTATCTACCTTGTGTCCTAGTTACTCTATGCTTCCATCCATCCTAATCTCATATCTTATCATCCTACTAATCCCCTCCTTTCATCTGCATCTTTCATCCGGTCGCTTGGTATATTTTGGTTGAGCATTGGACGAACTGCATCTGCTATCCATCATCTCGAGCTTTTATCCTAATTTGAGCTTGTGTTGCCAGTCTTTTCGTCTTGTCAGTCCTTCGCTCCCATATAGGTTCCTTCGTCGTGTCGGTCTTCATTTAGATCCCATCATGTCGCATCGGTCTCTTTGGTCTTTGTCAAACTACGTTGCCCCTGCGCTTTCACGAAGGAAAGGCTGATCATTTGATCCGCCCCCGGGGCACTTTATCCATTTTGTTTTGGCCATCCATTATGGTCTCCATTGTCATATTTATGCTCTTATCCCTTGTCAGTCATTGGTCCTTTTCGAACTACGTTGCCCCTACGCTTTCACGTAGGCAAGGTCGATCATTTGATCCACCCCCGAGGCTTTGCTTTGCTTTTCTTTGACATTGTTTTCCATCGCTCATCTTCATTAGTCCTCTTACCACTTTTATCCATAGTCTTTTCTTGAACTATGAGGGCTCTGCGCTTTCATGTAGGCAAGGCTAATATTTGATTAGCCCTCGAGCCCCTAGGTTGTTAGGGTGTGTTAGTATTGTGTCTTGTGTCCCATGTCATGTCATCAAGTATGTCCTTATCTAGCTGGTTCTTCACAAATGAGATCCACTCGTATCATGAGATTCAATTGGTTTCAGAATTTCTTGCGTCATTTATCAATCTTTTAGTTTAGTATCCATCTATGGTCTCAACAGGATGCATCCTTCCTAATAGACCTCATCAACCCCATCCATCCTCTTGATCATATGGCAAAGGGACGTTTTTAAATTGATTACGATCTTTTGATACTTTTGGCTTTTATTCATTATTCAAGCTCCCTATCATCACTTGTCAAGGCCACCATGATCTATCATATTATGGTGTGTTTTGACTAGTAAACATAGGGGCATATCTTGATCTTTTGCTTGTTGTTGTCTTCTGGGTTGTCCCACGTAGTGCCCACCAAGATCATGAGGTCTTGTGTTACATTGGGGCATCCCTTTGTGCTTGTGGTTATCCCAATGCCTGGCCCAACCAAAATCTTCACAATTTTGGGGTGTTGGGATAACCTTCTTGTTTGCTATGTTTTTTTTATGCATTGGATGCTAATTTTGCCCCAGTTTACATACCTCGGCACTTGGTCTCTTATGCTATAGCAAAAATCAGTGCTCCGAAAATGGAAAATTATGTTAGGATTGCACTTTATGATCAATTCCGTTGCATTGCATTCATACCTACCCTAAGACATATGATTTTGGTTGTGCAAACATTCACCTTCCATATCCCATTCTTCTCAAGATACTTATGGTTTTGGACAGGTGCAGTTTCACACCCATCTTCCCTTACTTTTATAATTATTACATGGAAAGTGCTTGCCATTAAAACCAACAAAACGCCTATCATCTACTCCCATTACCATGCAAGTCCTTATTGACACTTATGTTCATGTTGCATTGCATTTCATGTTAGGCCATCACACTCACCTATCACACACCTTTATTTTGTATAAGCTAAAACAAGCATGATCACAAATAAAGTCTATCTACCATCCACATTATATTTCATTTATCTATTAATGTAAGGAATTTGATTGCATCTCATACACATTAGTTCGTTCATACCATCTCATTCATATTATCCAAGCATCAAACATCACATTCATTTCCATAAGCATACATCTCACATCATCATCACATCATACATGCATCATACACATTAGTCATACACATATATATCATAATACATCATAAACATACACACATGCATAAATAACATCATCCATCATATGTACATCTTAATGTCAATAAGGGCTATCACATATCACATAAAAATCAAAATATGAATGTCCATCACATAGTCCATAATAATGTCCATCATAATGTCCATCATATAACCAAAATACACATCCATCACATATATCATCAAATAAGGTACAAATACAAGGCTTTAGATCAACTCTGATCTCTGCTGCTCTGTACTGTACATCCATCATGTACCTGTCAAAAACTGGTATCCTATCACCTATCCTCTCCCCTCTCTACTGTGAGCTGCCCACATTTAATCTTTGGGGTGAGTTTGACACTCCCCCTCTGCGTGGTGGAGTCTCTCTCCAACTAATGTATCTATGGGTACGTGTCCCTCTTGACTGGGATGGGGCTGGCATCTGTGGCTTTTCCTAAACGTAGGGAGGTACATGTCGCTACTCTGGAGTTGATGTATAGTAGGCCGTCATATAATAGCTGGCCTCTCACATATACTCATCTCGCTCTGTCGCCTGATATTTGACTGCGTCCCGCTCTACCCTATATTTGTCCTTGGATCCACATATGGATCTCCGCTCTGCACCCATGCATCTTATGCCAACCTTAGCTGATCTATCTCTACCCCCATCTGCGACACTTGCTTTGTGGCCCTATTCCTCTCAACCTCCATATCTTATATCTATGCTTGAAATCTTTACACCTCTACCCCCGTCTCACCACCCTCACCTTGTGCTGCCTATGTTGTATCTCTCTCTCTCTGCAACCTGTGTCTATGCCATTGCCGCATCCCTCTCCCTCTACAGGGTTTGCATCTATATCCATGTTCCATCCCTCTCACCCTGTAGGGTCTGAACCTATTTCTGTGCTACATCCCTCTTTGTCTACAAGGTCTATACTTGGACCCTCATAGCCTCCTCTCTCTCTCCTACATCATCCCCATGTCTCCCACTATTTGATCTACTACCTCAACTCTATCACAGAGTTCATCTCACTCTCATCTCAGCTTAGTCTTCTCTCTCAGTAGCCCCTCCACCTGTATTGTGAAATCATCCAGGTCCTTCTCTGCCTCTGCCATGGTCCCTGCGGATACCTGCTCTGTTAATCCTCCAAGCTCTCGTTGTCCTCTCGCCTGCAGTATGGTCACCACTACCTCTAGCCTGTCTCACTTCCATCTCACCGCTACCCCCTCCTCATGCTCTCTGGATACCTCTCCCTCAAGTCGAGTCACCTCGGCTTGTAGCTAGAACATCTCGGCTTGCAGACTATCCCTCTCTACTCGTAGCTCCTCCTCATGTTGCGAGATCGCATCAGCTACATCTCTGAAAACCCTCTCACCCTCTGCCTGCACACTAGCCACCTCTGCTCACAACATGCTCACCTCTACCTCTAGTATGCATCTCGCAGCCTCTACATCTCTTAGTCTCTACTTGCCGATCTATAATTTTTCCATGGCACCTCTCAACAGTATACCCAAATCCTCTACTATAGGTGGAACCATGGCTAATGGGGGAATATCATGAACATGCATATCCATTTCCTCCACCTCTACCTCATCTCTCTCATTCATCATCTCCACATCTACCTCATCTCTCTCATCATTTTCCTTGATCTCCACCTGGGCTCTCCTTCGTGGTCTCCTAGTCCTCCTCACCCTCTCCTGCTGATCTGTGGCCCCAATCGCCATCTGTCCTCTCTCCTGCTACCCTGCTGCTCTAGCCACCATCTATCCTCCCTCTTGCTGCCCTGCTGCTCCAGCTTCCTCTTGCCCTCTCCCATCCCTTTGCTCCATCCTTGTCTCATCTCTCCCCTCCTCTACCTTGATCCCCACTCTGGCTCTCCTTTGTTGTTTCCTCCTCCTCATCCTCTCCTGCTACCCTGCGGCCCCAGCCTCGCCCTATCCTCTATCCTATTTTCCTACGGCCCTCGCATCCCCCTGTTGCTCCAACTGCCTCCTATCCTCTCCTCTGCTATCCCCTCCTCCCTCTTCCCTGGCCTACCAATCGAATCTCATCCTCTAGCCTGAACCCCAGTGCCCCCACAATCAGCTCCTCTAGAGTAATCTGTGGAGGCTAGTGATAGGTATGCCACGCGATGTATCAAACTGTCACTCCTGCCTCTACTTCCCCCCTAATCCTACCTGAGTAGGGTATCAATTGCAATTTCTCACAGTGCTCTCGTAAACCTCAGCGAAATCTCTCCCCATGGCCGCTCTCACGCGTCAAAACCTCTCTGGTCTGTGCGAAATGTCCTATGTAATCCCAAACTGTCTGGTCACTCTATCTGGCCTATGTGCCTCCACTGTTCGTGGCTCCCTCTCGACTATGTAGCATCTGGTGCAAAAGTAGCCTCTCTACCCTGCCTCATCTCTCCATCTTGAAAACCGTCGTGTCATGTATGACCTCCACACTATATCCTCTTCCTAAAGGTCATCCAATGTCCTCCTCCATCTGTCCAAATTCTCGAAGCCCTCATAATGCCACACCTAGCCGTACTTGCCCCGTACCAGTAAGCTACTGGTGTTGTATCATCCTCCACTCCTGCTCTCACCACTCCTGTCTTGGCAACATTGATGTGCTCCTAGGCCTATCCTTGTAGCAGTTGTTAGGGTTAGAGAGGAAAATATCTAATAATTAAATGTAAATTTAATTAATAAACAGAGAAACTAAAACACACAGAATAAATTATAACATAGAGAATTTAACGCGGTTCACCCAATCTGGGCTACATCCACCAAACCACAGTCATCCAATGATTTTATTATCCAGTGCAAAAACCTATTACAATCTTGCGAATAATTGCGTTTTTCATCATACTGTAACCCATAGCCGAACCCCTTTTTAATAAGCTTAGAAGCTTCTAGATTAGGGTTCTACAAAGTTGGGTTTTTCCTTTTTTGTTGATTTTTCCTTTACTGGTGACGACACGAAAAAGTATAGCATGATCATTCCCCACATACCAACAATAGTGTCACCTGCATCACATTGAGCGCCTCTCAATAGCACACGATGTGCATGTCTTTGTACAACTATGCTAGTATGCATGTACCCCATGAGAATTGCCCCTCTCTCCCTTCGACGATGTGTCGTATCACCTCCATGTAGCTCAGGCTGCAAAAGCACCCACTCTAGTCTGGTAACAACAATCCACTAATTAGTCTGCATAGGTATAGTGGTAGCAGTGGCACCCCCAATGCCAAGCATCAGTCCACGTCCAACCTATGCCTCTGCACAGGTAGGTCATCTCGTCCAAATAACACCCACATGGTATGATCCAGCGCCGACCCCTCTGATGTTGTCACACTCACTAGGTGGCCTACTATAGGTAGCCTCAGTATCCACCACATGTCCTCCAAAGTCACAATCATCTCCCCTTTCAGGAGATGGAAAGTCGACATCTCTAAACTCTAACGCTCAATCAGCACTATCAACATCACTCGATGCGCTCTAATCGTAGGGTATCCTAATAAATGCAACAACCCTGCCCATGATAGAGCCTCATGGTTCACTCCATTCATGGCTGCTTTCATCACCTCCATTACCTTTGACTGCCTCTCGCATGTCCACAAAATGTCAAAGCTCTGCATTCACACCAAACACCACATGTCAATCATTTTATCTTTTTCCTCATCTCCTCCCTCTTATCCATTTCCCCAAACCTGGGACTTTACTAATTTTTCCCCTCCCTCTTTTTGGCCCAAATTTTACCTGCTTTTCCCGGTTTTGTTTTCTTTTTTCTCTCCCTCCCTCATTCGCCCCTTGGGCGAACCCACCTCGGTATTGGGTGAACCTACCCCAAACACAAGAGGACTCACCTCGGCTTGTGGGAAGACTCACCTTGGCTGTGGTTGAGCCTGCCCCAACCCATGGGTCAACCCGCCTTGGCCGTAGGTAGACCCGCCCCAGTAGCGGGCAAGCCTACCTCGGCCTGAGGCGAGCTCGCCTGGCTGGCGGGTGTACCCACCTAGTCGGGGGGTGAACCCACTCGGAGGGCGGGCGAACCCACCCTCGGATGGGTGGTCATGCTCGGGTGGGGTCGCCCTTGTCCTGGGCTAACCCCTCTGTTGGGTGTAGTTTTCAATCCCCCCTAACTAATTTTTTTAGGAGGATTTGCTCGATCCCAAGGAAAATCCACCCTCCCCTGTTTTTCCCCTTGCCCTTTTCAAGCATTTCTTTTTCTATTTTCTGTGTAAATTTATCCTCTAATGGGGAAAATTCACCCCCCTCTCCCTCGCCTCTAATAGGCGATTCTTCCTACCCGATGGGCACAATCCAATTTTTTCCCCCCACCCATTTTCCTAAACTACCCCAATCCTAAAACCCATGTTTTCAAAAAGCATTAAAACTTAAAAATATATTATAAAATGCTTAAAATCACAAAGAGGGTTTTGAACCTAACTTGGCATGGAATCACGCGCTCGTGGAAGAACTGCAATACCTCATCCCCCTTGTGGATGATGCCATAATCATAATCCTCCAGCATCCTTTCCTCCTCATCTCCTTCCTTGAGCCTCTCCACTCTCTCTCACTCAACTACCAGGTGTGCAAATAAGGAGTGGTAATTTCAAAAATTACCACTCCTAACTTTTTCCCTTGTTTTTAACCTTTTTTAAGTGAAGGATATTTTCTCCCTTTATTTAAACCTCATTTTAATTCAATTAATCCTTTAACTTCTCAGGGCCACCATTTGCAAACTGTGCGTCTGTTTGACTTTGTTCAAAAGCCAATCTTCATGGTTTTTTGAGCTCTATCCAACTATACCTTCCATTTCCTCATATTGAGAAGTCATTTGGGGTCCCTTTTTCTTCCACAACTTCCCTCTCAAGGGGGCATACCCTACCATTTTCATCCATTCCTCCATTATGGTAATTCCCTTGCGAGATTGGGGCATCACCTTTCATTTCCCTCTATTTGGGCAACTCACGTAGCTCCTCCCATGCTAGGGCATCATTTTTTGGTCACTTCCTCTATAGAGTCATCTGCATTTTTCTTTTTCTTCGAAACACTGCTATTCTAACAATATTTCAAAGAGGGGCAAAATGTAGACATCCAAATTTGACCACTCCCATATGGTCAAATCCATCCTCTTTATTCATCTACTTTATCGATATTAATTAAATAACTTATTTAATTAATATTTCCCCTTTCCCTAAGGTTCCTAAATTATTTAATTTTATAATTAAATACTTTACCTTTCATCCTTTCTCTAAATTAAATAAATACATCAATTTATTTAATTTGGTCATTTAGCCTTTTGGAATTTAAATCAATTTTAAATTCTTTTTTCTCTCTCTCTTTGTCACATCCTCCATAACCTTCTTCTAATCTAGATTAGTTTAATTAATTCATGATTAGGATGTGCACACCTTTAATTAGGATTAATGTCACATCCTCCACATCTTCCAACTTGCTTCTAATCTTCCATTAATCTTCTTAATCAGCTGTTTGCACAACCTTAATCTAATCCCCTTGCTACATTTAGCATACCTTTTTGGTCAACCTTGACAATTTCCACATTTAGCCTAGACCCTCTTTCCCATGTGAATTAAAAATTCACATTTATCCCTCCAAGACTCTCCTCTTCCCCATGAAAGTTGTAAAGAGTTATAGAACTCCTCACTTGTCACATCACTCACATGAGGACAAGTACTTACCTTTTAGAAAACCTTGTTTTATCCCCAAGGTACTCTGAATCATGTGAATTTAAAATTCACATTTATCTCCCCAACCACTTCTCTCTTCCCCATGGAGATTTTTGAGGAATACTAAAATTTCTCATAAGTCACTTTCCTCCCATATGGGAACAAGAAATTTCTTTTTAAGGAAATCTTCTCCCAATCCCAAGGTACTTGCAAGTACCTCTGCCTCACATGTCCCTTTTCCAACTCATTTATCCTTGTGACACTTCATCCTTCACATGGCAAGATGTGAGAGCTTGTGAGTGCTCAACTCACCACAACCCTTCATCTTGCCCATGTTGGAAAAATATCAACCGTTCAATTCTCTAGAAAAATCTCTTTTAAAATGGAATATTTTCTTTCAATTCTCTCATTAGGTATTCATCAAATTCAATCATTCAAGCTCTAGCTCTCACATTTGCATTTTGCACTCACAAACCTCCATTGTTTCATGTTTTCAAACTTTCATCATTTGCACTTACACCGATCTATCAAAATACCCAAATAGATCATTGCATTCCTCATCCCATTTAGAGCATTTTGCATCCATTTTCATCACGTTTTTCCATTAAGGAGAATACAAATATCAACTATCAAAGGGCCAACCAAGGAGCAACTCATACAAGGTATAAATCTGATTTTCCTTATCTTTATTTTGTTTGATTTTAACGTAGCCCAATCTTGAGGTGTTAAAGTGTTATTTCCTTCTTTTGCATTTTGTTTTGCATCTTTTAGGATAGGTAAAAAACATTGATCACATCCCCCAAATAAAATCCCAAACACATAAGGGATCCACGGATTTGGGGTCAATGTATGTCTTTGCTATAATATTATTATAGAGCTTAGAAATGTCATCATTCCCCAAATAAGTCATGGAACTAGAAGAATGACACATAAAGAGTGAAAACAAAGAAAATATTTTGGATCAACATGGAAGAGACCCAAATGTCTCGATTCCTTGCGTCATGGGGGTGATCCCACAAAGCTAGTTTATAATTTATGAGAGATTTTGATTTTTGCTGAAATCACATATTTTTAGAATATATAATTATTTAAGCCTTAAAAAGTTTCATTTAAAGCATTCCAATTGAAGAGGGTTTGATCAAACTACCTTAAATCAAACCCCCTTGGATAGAACCCCGCTAGTTTTAAACCATACCTATAACAGAGTCTCCTTTACACCTATCAAAATGTTGATAAAAACCACTTTTGATTTACCTTTTGGGGATCAAATGAATTCATTTAATTTTTTTGTTTAAGTGTAGTCCTTATTATAAGCTTATCAAAAGTATAATTATAAAAAAAATTAATTTTTTTATTAATTTTTTTATTTCTTGTAAATGTAGGTTTTTCATCGAAAATCAAGCTCTTTGTTCTGCACGTGGAAAAATAGAATATTATCAAAAAAAAATTTGAAAAATATGAGTGCACCAGATATTGAAGTCCTTGATCCAATAAAAAAAAATTGGATTTCGATATATACAATTTTTTTTATGTGTTATACAGTCCACCTATGTTTGAATTGTAATTGGTTTGACTTTGAACTTCATTGAGGAAAAAATATTCAATAAAACACTATAAAACCAATTGGAAGCACTAGATATCATAGTTACAAATCTAAATTAGAATTTTATCCTTCACGGAAAAAAAGTTGTGTTATAAGGTGAGTGTCACTGCTTAAAAATGGTGTTTACTGAAAAAACAAGTTTTCAAAGAAGATGGAAAAAGAAGTGCAATTTGATTCCAAAATTTTTGAAAAAAATATATTTAGAATCTACAGATAAAATGTCACAAATCACTAGTTTGCATCATCTTCAGATTCCTCACAGTTTAGCTGCTATAGGTGCCCAAAGGTGAAGATTTAGTTAGAAAAAATTAGTTTAGTGTCTAGTTTGGACAAAAATTGTAAACCAGTATTGTGGGATCACAAAACACAAGACAAGAAAAAGATAAAGGTTTACAACATAGAAAAGAATGTAGATACAAATAGAGGAATGAACATAAAGACATGTCAAACAGAATGATTCGTGGGATCACATTACACACATGCAATCACACAAGAGGAACATTAAAAGAAGACAAATAAAATAATATTAGAGCACATGTGAGTCAACCTATAGCAAGTCGTCTGCATCACAATCTTGTTCATCATATGTGGAAGGTGAATAACCAACCAAAGGGACAATGACAAGTGTTGTACTAGGAACATCACCAGGTTCAACACGTGGTGAGTCACTCTTTGTAGGAGGATCATCATGGTTATTATCATCTAAGCTCATGGAAGAGTAAAATAATAAATTCAACTTATTATGCACTTCTTCATCAATCTTAGCAGTCTCATCATCATCATCATCCAAGTTAATCACAACAGGAGACCTTATGATAATATCCATGGAAGGTGCTTGTTCTTGTTGTGGTTGAGATTTAAGATTTTCTTGTTGCGGCGAAGGTGGAGAATCATCATGCATTGCTTGAGTTGTTTGATATTTATTTGTTGATTCATGTTTTTCTTGTATTAGACAAGCACGACGTCTATGCCTATGCTCTCTAGCATTTCAATTTTTTTTGTTTAGATTTCAAGTTGTTATTGTGTAGGAACAGGTTTATCAGCCATTGGTTTCTTTTCTTCTTGTAAGGGAGGAATGAAAAGAACCATGGGAGGTTGTTCAACCACTTTATCTTTGACTTTGTAAACTTGTTTGATTTTAGGAGGAACAACGAGACTTATTTGGTTATCTCATGGTCTCTTAGAGGAAATAGATGAAGGATTTGTTATGTTTTGGTCTTAGTTAGTTGGAAAGGATTTTGGTTCAATCATGGTTTCATCAAGGATAGGAGGCTCAATTGTAGGTTGAGGCATATTGCTAAGGGATAACTCTGCTATGTGCAACTTTTGATAAGATTTGAAAATAAGTCCTCATGGGGCTTGATAGGTTCCACAGGTTCAGGCCAAAAGAAATCTAATGAGAAATTCCCATGGGAAGACATAGGATTAAAGCCATTACGGTGCATAGTAAATATCTATTTTCCAAATGGAAACTTTACTCAAAAATACACTACCAATGAGACAACTTTCATGGAGCAAAGCCATGGGTAGCCTAACTTCACATGAAATTGATCCAACTTCAAGATTATGGAGAATGAGATATTCAATCTTTTCGATCCAACTTGTAGAGGAAGATTTATCAAACCTATCATAGGGCTAGCAAAACTATTATGTGTTTTGATCCATGCTTTTGATTGTTCATAAGTATCTTGATAAATTTCATGCACAAAAAAGAATTCTTCAGTTATCACATTATCTACACAGACAAGATCAATTAGTATCACATTAGTAGGCTTGTCATTGATTCTTCCAGCTATGCAAAGAGAACCATCAAGTGCATGTTTAAGTATGTCATTTTGTCAGAAAGCAATGTGAAGGGACATATTGGTTAGGCCCAAGTTACGAGGTTGAACTTCAATGAGTCCAATCATGTGATCCATTGGATTTTACTCATTATTATTCATCTTGTTATCATTTGTGTCAACATTCATCACATCATTCTTGTTTTCACTAGCTTTGACAAAGGAGATGTTGTGATTTGGTATAGGATTGGTAAAGATTTGCAAATTTTGGTTAGGAGGGGCAACATAATTATTACCTTGATCATTAACACCGCCAATTTGAATGCGATTATAATCATTGAGGTCTTGCATAATATGTTTAAGATGCTTACAATGTTCTGTATCATATCCATTTTGTCGGTGATAATGGAAAAAGGAATTTTGTCTATAGTTTGGAGGTAAAGGCTTAGTAGGATTAGGAGATCTAATAGAAGGTAAAGAAATTAAGTTCTTGTTTAAGAGCTACAACATGAAGGAATGAAGGGTATCAGGTAGAGGGGTAAACTGTGTATTCCTCTTTCCAAATGTATATAGATTTTTCGTCTTTATAGCAGCCACTTGGGTGTCAACATGTTGAGTTGGTTGAGGGGAATTTAGTTGTAAAAATCCCTTATTTGGTTTCTTGAATGATTGGTAGTTGGTTTGAGGCATGGATTTGGATTTTTTAGGACAATTAGAGGGAGTTTTCACTTCACAACTACTAACTGAATTTTGGTCATCATGAAGGGTTGTACACAATTGTGTGAAGGAGGGAAATTTCATTATCCCAATCTTATCTTGAAGCTTATTTTGAAAATTGTCAATGAGCATTTATTAAAGATCAAGATTGGGAATCTTAATGTAGATTTGCAAGTAAAACAATTGATAATGGGAGATAAAGTTAGTGACCTTTTCATCATCCTTTTGCTTACATCTCATTAAATCTGTTAAGTGTTGTGTTATGGAGACCAATTAGACTCGAATAAAATCTTCATATTATTTTTTATTAAATATTTATGATGCACTTGTATCTAAAAGGTGGTTACAAACAAATATTAAATGTTGGAAGTGATTAGTTATAGTTGGAAGTGATTAGTTACTATATTTTAATATAAAGTCAAAAGATAGCTGAAAATATTAAATGTAGTTGCCCAAAAGAAAATATTTTATTGGGTGCATGAGGCACAACCAATGGCCACACTTCATTTATAATTAATGGAACATGTGTGGGAGTCTATAAAACACTCAGGGATGAGTTTTGAGGGCTGCAAGTTGTGAAAAACATTAGCATAAATTTGCAGAGCAGTGGCTAGAAAAACGCAGGAAGCGCTGTGGGTACTTGTAGCAATGGCTGTGTAAAAACATCAAGTGAAAAACATGATGAAAAACATTGATACAGGTTGTAGATGTTTTTGCATGCATTGTAAATGTTATTTACTAGAAGTTTAATATATATTGGACACTGTGTTGGTGGATGTAGCTCAGTTTTGGGTGAACCACACTAAATCTTTGTGTTCTTCTTCTGCTATGTAGAATTTTTGTGTGTTTTATTTCTCTGTTTTATTGATCAAATCTACATTTAACTATTTGAAATCTACCTTCTATTCCTAACAAGTGGTATCAAAGTGGGTTGTGTTCAGTTATCCTTTGCAGTAAGGTGTCACGGTTGAGTGGGAGTTATGGCAGACGAGGGTAAGTTGAAGGTAGAAAAATTCAATGGGCAGAACTTCTAGTTATGGAAGATACAGATAGAGGACTATCTTTTTCAGAAGGATTTATGGCTGCTATTGGAAGGGAAAGCCAAGAAACCCCCAACTATGTCTGATGAGGATTGGGATATTATGGATAGAAAGGCACTTGGTAGTATTTTTTATGCCTGGAACAATTGATGGAATTTAATATTTTAAAAGAAAAGACAACTGAAGATTTGATGAAGAACCTGGTGAAGTTATATGAAAAGCCTTCTGCTTCAAATAAGGTATTTCTTATGAAACATTTATGTAATATGAAAAGGGTAGAAGGTGGGTCAGTTGCTGATTATTTAAATGAGTTTAATATAGTTACCAACCAATTAACTTCTGTAAATGTAAACTTTGATGAAGAAGTTAGGGCTCTTTTGATTCTATGTTTTTTGCCTGAAAGTTGGAATAGCTTGGTAATGGTGGTTAGTAATTCTGTTTCTGGTTCAACTACGCTAAAATTTGATGATGTTGTTGGTGTGATTTTGAGCGAGGAAATTAAGAGGAAACGCTTAGTTTTGTACATCCACATCAGGTAGTGTTTTGAATGTAGAAATCAAGGGAAGAACAAAGGAGAGGAAAGAATTTAGGAGGTCATGGGAGGTCATGAGGAAAATCAAAGGACAAGAGGTCTCAATCTAGAGATAAGAGGGATTGCTGGTACTGCGGTAAGTCAGGTCATTAAACAAAGATTGTTGGTCTCAGAAGAATAAAGGAGACAAAAAGGAAGGAAATAACGAGGAAAATGTGGTAAGTAATAAATTTGATGAGGATTTTTTGATTCTTTCCCTTGATAATGGTGATGATTCTTGGGTGTTAGATTTAGGGGCTTCATTTCATGCCACACCCCATAGAAGTTATTTTCTTGATTATGTCCAAGGGGATTTTGGGTTGGTTTATTTGAGAGATAATGAACCTTGTCATATTGTTGGAAAGGGAATAATCAATATCAAGTTGTAGAATGAGAATTATTGGCTACTACATGAGGTAAGGCATGTTCCAAAGTTAAGCAAAAAATTAATTTCAGCAGGGCAACTAGATGATGAAGGTTGTGTTGTTATATTTAGTGATAAAAAAATGGAAGGTTACAAAAGGTGCCTTAGTGGTAGCAAAATATGTGAAAGTAGGAACCTTCTATATTTGTATAGGTCATACTGTTCTTTCTACTATAGTTGTTGCAAAGAAAAATCAATGTTCAGGAACAATTGTTGCAGTTCAGTAGGTAGAAAATTAGGCAGTTGTTGTGGGCTCTAAATCAACACAGTGGCATAATAGATTTGGGAATATGAGTGCAAAAGGTATGAAATTACTTCATTCAAAGAATGTTTTACCAAGTCTAAAATGTGTTAATATGAATTTATATGAAAGTTGTGTGTATGGAAAAAAAAGAGAGTTAGTTTTCTCAAGGATGGGAAGCAAAAAAAAGATGAGAAATTAGAGCTTGTGCATATGGATGTATGGGGACTAGCTCAGGTATCTTCTCTTGGTGACTCTCAATATTATATCACTTTTATTGATGATGCAACAAGAAAGGTATGGATTTATTTCCTTAAGCAAAAATACAATGTATTTGAAACTTTTAAAAAATGGAGAAGCTTGGTTGAGAATGAGGTAGGTAAAAAGTTAAAATGTCTTAGATCTGACAATGGTGGTGAATATTACAACAAAGATTTTGAAGATTATTGTTCCTATAATGGTATTCATTGGAAAAAAATGGTTTCAAGGACTCCACAAGAAAATGGAGTGGTTGAGTGCATGAATAGAACAATAATGGAGCATGTACAGACTATGAGATTGCATGCTGGGCTACCTTTAAGCATGTGGGAAGAAGCTATAAACACTGTTGTTTATTTGATTAATAGAGGTTCCTCTAATCTTTTGGGTTGTGGTATTCCAGAGGAAGCATGGAAATGTAAGAAGGTGAGTTATTGTTTTCTCAAAACCTTCGGTTGTGAAGCATTTGCACTTTTAGATTTAGAAAATAGAACCAAGCTTGATGCAAAAATAAAAAAAAAATATATTTGTTGGATATGGCATTGATGAATTTGGTTATAGGCTTTGGGATTTTGAAAATCAAAAAATTATGAGAAGTAGGGATGCCATATTCAATGAGAAAGTGTTTTACAAAGATTAGTTGCATTAGCATGAGAAGAAAGAAAATGATTATGCAGTGCTGGATGATACTCCAAACAATGATGTTCCAGTGGTTCCTCATGCTTCACAACAACAACAACAACAAATACCACAAACTCCAATGAATGTTAGACAATCTTGAAAGATAAGTAGACCTTTGGAAATATTTTCTCCCTCTTTGTATTATATTTTATTGACTGATGTTGGTGAATCAAAATGTTATGATGGAGCTATGCAGATGGATGCTAAGGTTCATTGGGAGCATGGAGTGGAAGAAGAAATGGACTCCTTGCTAAAAAATCATACTTGGGACTTATAGAAGTGTTCTGTAGGTAAAAAGGATTTACCAAATAAATGGGTTTATAGGCTGAAAGAGGAAGATGGAGGTAAGAAAATATTTAAAGCTAGGTTAGTTGTAAAGGGATTTGCACAGAAAAAGGGTATTGATTTTGATGAAATCTTTTCTCCAGTTGTTAAAATGACTTCTATTCATAGTGTTTTAAGTATTGTGGTTGTTGAATATTTTCATTTAGAATAGCTTGATGTTTAAACAACCTTTCTCCATGGTAATTTGGAAGAGGAAATATATATGGAACAACCACAAGGATTTGAGGTCAAAGGTAAGGAGAAAATAGTGTGCATATTGAAGAAAAGTTTATATGGCTTGAAGCAAGCACCTCAGCAATGGTATATTAAATTTGATAGTTTTATGGCTGAACAAGGCTACAGTCAGTGTAATTCAAACCATTGTGTTTACTTTAAGAGGTTAGATGATGATAGCTACATTATTTTATGTTTATATGTTGATGATATGCTTGTAGCAGGGTCTAACATGGATCACATAAAGGAGTTAAAACAAAAATTAGCAAATTCATTTGCTATGAAGGATTTGGGGGCAACAAAACAAATCCTTGGTATGAAGATTACAAGAGATAGGAAAAATGAAAAATTGTTTTTATCTCAGGCTAATTATGTTGAGAAGGTGTTGCAGAGATTTCATATGGAGAATACAAAAGCTGTCAGCACACCTTTGCCCAGTAATGTCAAATTGACTAAAGATATGTGTCCAAAGACACAAGAGGAGGAATAAATTTTTTCCAAGGTACCATATGCTTCAGTTGTAGGAAGTTTAATGTACGACATGGTATGCACAAGACCAAATATTTCACATGTCGTAGGAGTTGTTAGTAGGTATATGAGTAATCCAAAAGTTGAGCATTGGAATGAAGTAAAATGGATTCTCAGGTATTTGAGAGGTACATCCACTAAATGTTTATGTTTTGGAGGCTGTAATACTGATTTAAAAGACTATGTTGACTCAGATTTGGCAAGGGATATAGATACCAGGCGGAGTACCACAAGTTATGTATTTACATTTGGTGGGACATTAATGAGTTGGGTTTCTCAGTTGCAAAAGGTGGTTGCTTTATCCACCACAGAGGCAAAGTATGGTGTTGCAACAAAGGCAACAAAGGAGATGATAGGGCTGCAAATTTTCATGGAAGAGTTGGGAAAACAAAAAACTAAAAGTTACTTGTTTATAGATAGTCAAAGTGCTATACATCTTGCAAATAATTCTACCTTGCACTCTAAAACCAAATACATATAGCTGGGATATCAATTTATTTGGTCAGTGTTTGAGGATGGATAGGTCAAGCTAGAAAAGATTCAAACAGATGACAATCCAGTAGATATGTTTACAAAGGTGGTGACAAGGGAGAAGCTGAGTTGCTCTTCAGCTTTGTTTGGCCTTCAAGGTTGAATTTAAGTGACAAGGATTTTAGGGTCCAAGGTGTTGATTTCCAGTGGGAGTTTTAGGGGTAGTGGTGTTTTTGATTAGTCTCCAAGTGGGAGATGGTATCCAGAGTGGATTTTGATCAATTTCCAAGTGGGAGATTGTTGTGTTATGGAGACCAATAAGACTCAGATAAAATATTTATGTTGCACTTGTATCTAAAATGTGGTTACAAACAAATATTAAATGCTAGAAGTGATTAGTTACAGTTGGAAGTGATTAGTTACAATATTTTAATATAAATTCAAAAGCCAACTAAAAATATTAAATGTAGCCGCCCAAAATAAAATATTTTATTGGGTGCATGAGACATAACCAATGGCCACACTTCATTTGTAATTAATGGGACATGTGTGGGAGTTTATAAAAAAACTCAGGGATGAGTTTTGAGGGTTGCAGGTTGTGAAAAAAATTAGCAGAAATTTGTAGAGCAATGGCTAGAAAAATGCAGGATGCGTCGCGGGTACCTGTAGCAATGGTTGTGTAAAAATAACAAGTGAAAAATGTGATGAAAAACATTGCTACAAGTTGTAGATGTTGTTGCATGCATTGTAAAAGTTATTTGTTGGAAGTTTAATATATATTGGACCCCGTGTTCATGGATGTAGCCCAGTTTTGGGTGAACCACGTTAAATATTTTTGTTCTTCTTTTGCTATCCAAATTTTTTGTGTTTTATTGATCAAATCTGCATTTAACTGTTTGAAATCCACCTTCTATCCCTAACACTAAGGTCATCTTAGGACCCATGCGCATTTGGAAATGGTTAAGAAAGGCATCAACAAGTTCATTGAATGATCGTATTGAGTTATTTGGTAATGAGCAAAACCATTCCAAGGCAGTGTCTTTCAAGGATCTAGGGAAGAGTTCAGCCAATAGTTTATCCTTAAAAATGAAGTCACTACATAAGGCTTTGTATGTGGAAACATGACTAACAAGATATCCTTTCCCACCATATTTCTCATATCTAGGAATCTTTATACCTTGTCGCATTTGTGTTCTCAATATCACCAAGGATCATGGGTTTCTTTTGACATATTGTGAAGGTTGGCCATTTTGATTTTGGTTCAATGTAGAAATTTTTTGTTGGAGGGAAGAAACACTTTGTAAGATTTAGTTAAGGATGGGATCATTGTTTGTGTTTTGAGATGAAGGTGAATAAGGTGGAGGTGTATATGTGTTCAGAGGACAAGTGAATTATAAGTTTGTGATGGGAGATGGATTAGGAGATATGAGATTTGAATGCACAAAGCTAAAAGGATTCCCTTTGGAAATACCTAAGGTAGTATCAAAATTTCTAGTAGGTTGTATGGTTGTAGTAATAGTTGGATTAGAGTATGTTGGAATAGAGGTCAAAGTTGTGGAAGGAGGAATTGGATTTCCACCTTGACTTTGGGTATACCCCAAAGCTTGAGCACAACTAGTCATTGTAGGGACATTTTTATCAATGATGTGGGATATGCTACACATAAATTCTATTCCTTGTTCATTTTCAATCATTCTCCTCATGTTATCTATGACAATAATCACAGTACCAACAATGTATTCAGAACTCATGAAGTCTTACAATTTGTCAAATTCTTCATCCATTTTTCTAAGGTTCTCTTGAGGGACATTAGCAACCTTTGATTCAACATTAGTCACATTAGTTGTTGGTAAGGAGGTCATAGGGAGAGAAGTGTCAAGATTATGGTCCATAGTGGCTTGACTAGTTTCAACACTGAGTGAAATAGTTGGAAAACCCAAGATCCATGATGAGTGATGTATTGTGAGATGACATGAGTCTTGAACTACATCTCACGATAATATTGGCAATAGGACACTAGGTTGTGAAGCTCATACAAGTTTCACCAAACCTAAGGTGCACCCAAAATGGATAGTAGGCACTAGATAAATGGAACAAACACTCAAAAATAAGAAGTGTAATGCAAAGATATAGAAAATTTTCATATTTTAAACAAGAATGTTTTTTTATTATACTGTGCAAAAAACCTGAAAATGATGTCTTGTAATTCTAATTTTGATTTTGAAATTCACTTGAATTTGACCAATTAACCTTAATGTAAATAATTTCAAAAAATAGATTTTTTTGGAAACTAAAATAGAGATCTGAATACAAAAACACAGAATACAGAATGAGGGTTTTTAATGCCTAGAAATTCAGAAATAAGCCTTATCAAGGACTCATTCGCCCATGGGAAAATGGGTCTTGCTTTAGGGTTTTGAAAAATCGATTACATATTTCTGAGTTAATATTTATGCTTTGAGATTCTAGTTGCAAATAGGTAGTGTAGACATGCAAAATTCACATTATGCATTCGATCAGATTCGGTCAAATTAGCTCTTGCATTGGATCCATTCATCACCTTCATCCATTTAAATAATTTCATTGCCTAAGGTTATTTAAAATCAAAAAGCCATTTAAATCAAATCTTAAATCATTTTCCAAAGTCCAAAAAGTCAAATCAGTTAATCAGCATTAAATCAGCATAATCATCATTAAATTAATCTAATCCTAATCTAAGGCTAATCCCATCCCACTTGCACAATAAATCAATTTTATTGATTTATTAAAACAATCATTTTCCCTCAACATGACAAGTCAAACAGGGCATTTATTGCTGTTTTTCCTTGTCCCCCTCTCAGCATTTATGGCAAAATTTGAATTCAAATTTTCCCCCTCTTGGGCACTCTTCCCAAATCTTGCACACACATCAACTAATCACATGATGACAAGTGTCCTCAATTCATTGGCTTGTTTTTGATCCCACATTGGTCCCTCTTCAACATTTGGCATTTTGAAAATCTTTAAATAGGTGCATCATCCTCAAGCAAATGGCTTCACAATCTTCACAATTTCATGCAAGGTTACTCTCTTCACTTGAGATTTAATCTTGTTCATCATCACTCCACCATCTCCATTTGCATTTGCACAATTTGAGCTTTGGTCAAGGATTGGGAAAGGGTCACTAGCACAAGTGACACCAATCCAACTATGGAATAGGTAGTTTGTTGAATGTTTTCATTATGCATTTGGTTTTCTTTTATCTTTTGTGGCATTTTGGAACATTTGCAATGTATTTCATAGGGGTATTCTTGAAGGATTTGTTGATACTAACCCTTGTTTGAGTATAGTGTTTGCAGATTTTAAAGGTACTCACATATGGCGCTAGAAGGAGGGCCTGAACACTTAACTTGTTTATGATTTTAACCCAGCTTTTGCAGGGAACATAAATCTAGACATTAAAGATGGTCTTGCATTTGGTTCATTTGACTGTAACTGTCATGTTTGAATTCAATATTGCTAACCATATTATGCACAGTTTCTATCTCACAAGTTCTTGATTGATTAGATTTGGAAATTAAAAAAAAAAGGATTCGTTGAACTTATTTCTTGTTTTAAGCAGTCAGGATTAAAATCTAAAAAGCGACTGTATGCACAATCAACATCTGCATTTTTTTCTTTATCAAAGAAAGAATTCTCCAAACTTGGTAAGGATCCTAACTTTTGAATAGCATCTGCTCTTCTTTCCAGGCACAGCCAGGTGTATTTATGGGGATAGCTTCAGCTCTTAATATCCGGGATATCTTACCTTTCGAACATTCCATTGAAATAGAAAAATTGTCCTTTATCTATTTAGGAGATTCGATCCTTAGACATACTTATACATAAATACATTGCAGGCCAGATTTGTGGGACAGGGAAATATATAATCAACTGTTATTAACTTCTCTGTTTTACTGAGCCAACGTGTTTTTATTTAGTTCCTTGTTTTTATATATGCAAATTCCTCCTATCTATCTAGAGGACAGATTTGACGTGTCTTCAGCCACCTACTTATGTAATGAAAGTAGAAGGCGTGGTTGCAGACTCTCCATGCAACAGTATATTCTTCGCTGAGCTTTATTTGCAGTAATCATTCAAATTAACTGTTCATTTTATGGTCTGATGCGGGATGCCAGTTAGATTGAAATAGGAGGAATGAAATTTTTTATTAAAGTGTCTATCTGATCATTTTGTTGACCAAGTAAATCTATTTTAGAGACAGTGAGTGGTGGATTTCCTGTCCTTAGGCGTTAGTAGTCACTCTCGCCATCTGCCAAAGTATGCGCACTTATGGCTTGGAGTCTGCGTTTATCACCTGCTGCTTAAAGATTGCATTTATCACCTTGAAAATTGCGTTTATCACCTGCTGCCTGAAGACTGCATTTATCACTTATTGTCTGGAGTTTGTATTCATCAAATGTTCAATGCTTTGTGTGTGTGGAGTCGAGCCTTTCCTGTGAGATGTTGTAATCAATGTTTACATGTTTTATATAGTTGATTGGTACCAATAATCTAGTTTTAAGTCAACTGAATACATGATGGTACTACTCTATAAAAAGCTGCGTCTACCTATTGCTGTGTCTACCTATTGATGGCTCGAGTCCAGTCTTAGCTTCCGCTGGTTTTTTATTTTTAGTTGGGTCCGTATTGGGTGGAGCTCTCATCTGCTGTTTTGCGTGTTTATTACAACTGTTATTTATATGCACTGCAGATGTTATCTTATCGGTAAAGACATATCATTCATCAGATTTGGAAATTTTAAATACTTCCTAGATCTGCGCACAAAAAATCAAAGAAGAAAAAGTTCATAACGTTGATTGCAAAGTTAATGACAGAAGCGGCAAGGTGTCTCTACATGTTCGAATAAAGTAATAACAGTATTGTCATATCAAATGGCAATATTGTTTAAACAGTAAGAAATATTATCATGGCAGATAGATTATGTGCTTTTATTGCTATATCCCATCATTAATATTGCTGGTACGTTTTAAGGGACTCCCTTTTTGTCTATATTTTGTCTGATCCACTGTCCAGCCATGAGCAATTTGCCCTGATTTGTTCTCTGATTAATTACTTCTTGCTGTCTAATCAAATGATTGCATGTGTCAATTCTTGATACTATTGTCTAGTAGTATAATCCTGAATGGCAGTATTTTAAGCTGAAACATGTATTTATCTCTTGTGTGGTAAGATGATTCGGTGCAGAGTTAAAAAAAAAGAGAGTTTGAAACATACCTTTTTCATCAAAGATATATTTTAACTTATGAACTACAGTCATAAAAAGTGCTTTAAGGAAACCCACATTTGAGATGATTACCATAATTGAGAACATGATTATGACTTATTGCAAAATTATGAGGATGCTTTTTTTCTTTGTAATTGAGGTATTAACTCAATATATTTTCAATAAAGTCAATGTCAAAACATGAGCCACTTATAAACCATTCTTTTCATCATTGAATTTCTTTTGGTCCTTTCATTTAAGATCATGCCATTGTGAGAAGGTAATAATCCAAATGAGTTCAATATTTCGATCCTCACATCCTTACATTCTTCTTTTTTTTCATTTTATATAGGTACAAAAGCAAACGAAGGTACAAGCGAAGGATACAAACGAACAAAGGCGAAAAGATGCAAAACAAAAGAGGAGGAGGATTCTTGTTTGAAAACACAATGTGTTTTTTAACACTTTGATTTTTTTGATCAATACAACTTCACGAAAGGAGGGAAATGTTTTTTTGAAAACACAATGTGTTCTTTAACACTTTAAGTGTTTATTCAACACTTCACGAAATTGTTTTCCTTTTCGTTTTAGAACATTAGTTTTCAATTGGGGCTAAAACGAACAATTTCATTTTCATTGCAAAGGGCTTAAAACGAACCTTAGAACAAATTTACTAGATTTCGTTTTGGTTTAAAATTGAACAAGGCAAACTTCACACTTGATTTTGGTGCTTAAAATGAAGTCATCATTGCTTTGAGGCTAAAACGAACAAGTGCTTGATTGTGTTATTTTGTCTTTTTAGTGCGTATCCTCTCCCCTTGCGCTTCGTGCGATCTAGGGTGCAAGAGAAACACTCAAAAATACATTTTATTGCTTTGAAACACTTCATTTTGGGCTTAAAAATTGAACAATCTTGTGCGAGTGTGAGTAGGGGCATTTTCGCGTACATTCTCGTTCTTTGTGCCATCAAAGATCGATCGAGTTACGGATTGTGTCTTTGCTCGCTTTTGTTTATCTTAGAGGGCCTGCCTTGGGGAAAAAGTACTCACCCAAGCGACGACTCAACCGGTAACACTCTAAAGCCAAGAGTATTTCCAGCCGGGATATAAATGAGGATTTTGGTTAAACGCCATAATCACGCGGTTGGCTCCGACAAGATGGATCCGAAAGGGGACTCTTGCCACGTTGGGTCAACTCCTACGAACGGAAAGTCCTTACTAGAACCTATGTGTTAGAATTTGCCAAAATCCTTAATCTGTTTGTTGGTGCAAGAACGGTCGTTCTGAAGCCGCCCCACAATTTTACGGCTTTTAGTAGAGATGGAAAGCATGCCATGGGAGTTTCATGGGTGTTGATGCTTGGCTGCTTAGGTATAAGTGAGTGATGCAGTGGAGGGCGATTGGGGTCAAGCATCTAACCATCGCTAAAAGGCGTAGGACTTGTCCAAGTGGGGACTCAACAAACATTGTCTATCACATCCATAGGGCTTGTAGTTATTCTTTGTTTGAAAACACAGTGGGTATTCGAAAACATTTTGCAAACAAACACTTAAACATGATCATGCAAATTTCAAACCCCTTTTGATAGAGCAAATACCTTTTGACAAATTTAAGTGTTGTTGCCTTCCCTTGGGATTATGTCCTTAGAGGTTTCTCATCACTTGAATTTATATCGTCATTTGCTCTAACTAGGGTTAACCTAGGAAATCCCTTTGCCTCAATTTCTTGGAACTCCCACACAACACTTTGTGGGAAGAAAAGGAATTTTGACATAGGACATCTTTAGTTTGAAACATAATCAAGAAAGTGTATTTGGTAAAAAGAAGTCATTAAAAGCAAAGATAAGCAATTGAGCCCCACACATGTCTTTTCAATGATTTCTCACAAGATCAAGATACAAAAACCCAAGAAAAGGAAACTTAGCCCAAAACAACATCAACAAAGACTCAAAAGGTTATATGATTTTAGAGAAAAGTTGTTGGCTAATTTCTATAGACATGCTTCAAGAGACAACCCCACTTTATATTCATTTTACTACACACAAAATCCAAGATTGTTTCAAGGGATTGGATACCTTGCTTAGGGCATAACATGTTCTTCAATACCTTGGTCTTGTTAAACAAAAGTCTAAACTAGGGTCATTCTAAGATCAAAAAAAACATTCATCCATCAAAAACATCATCAACCATAAACATCTCACCAACATTTTGAGAAAATCTTGACACAACTATGCTAGGCTCCTTTGGTAGACATCAAAACCTTTCAAACATGAGACTTTGAATTCTTCAAACATCAAACATCAAACTTGTTCAACTCAATTGTGTGTGAATGAATCCTTTTGCACATTCTTAGTTGAATTATCACTTTGTTCAAATTAATGGTGGATAGATGCATCCTTCTCCCATCACTAATTTGGATTATCTTTTGGTTAGCTTGTGAGTAGACACATCCTATTCTCCCTCCTAAATCAAATTATCCTTTATGAGCATTAGTTATCTTTTTTAGATCATCATCCAAACATCTTGGGGATATCTCTTGCTCAAACATCAACATTCAAAAGACAGAATTCAAAGTCTAAATATCAAACAAACATCAATCAAAGCAAACCCAAAGTACCTAGCATCACATCAAGATTTTCAATACAAATTCAAAACTTCCATTCTCATCCATATATCATACACCTTTCATCTTCACATCTTTGATCTTTTACACATCCTAGTTTGCTCTTTTATGGTTCAAACAAGATCACAACACAAGAGGAACATGGAGTTAAATCAAGAAACATCAACCACAAGTGATCTAAGCCAAAACATTCCAGAAATCCAAAACACACCACTTCCGGACCTCACTATCACTACACACGATCCACAAAAAGAGGTCTTGGTGGAAGACATCACACCAACAGAACTAAGTGAGGAAGAAGTTCTTGAGATGCTCAAACAACCAAAACTACAAAAGTTTCTTCGCGCAATGGCTAAAATAAATCCATCAATTCTCAACACTATTGAGGATGAGCTTCTTGTACCAAATGACCAAAACACCCTTCCATAATCAACCACTTCCATTACCACCATAGAACCTACTATCAATGAGGATGATACCCTCTTCAACACGCATCAAAATCCACTTTACAACCCACTTGGATTTATCGATACATCTGAGGTTCCTTACCATACC
>VDFB02000003.1:231262733-231276186 GCA_007258455.2 Sequoia sempervirens | reverse complement strand
TTTACTTTCCCTTATATAACCTGGGGTGTGTGGAAGGAGCGAAATAATAGAATCTTTAGGGACAAGGAAGCTCTGAATAATATAGTGTATGAGAAAACATACAAGCTAATTGTGGAAAACATCAATAATATCCTGTATCATGAGAATAAGATGGAGGTTGTGGTTTGTTCTAACTATGACCTCAAGATGGAAAAATATTGGAATATCAAAAGTGATGTTTCTAAGGTTTCAAGACCATTGAAAAAGAACTGTGAAGGTGTTAATTAGAGTCACCCTCCTAGGGGCTAGATAAAAGCTAATTTTGATGGGGAGGCCAAGGGAAATTTGGGGCCGGCAGGGAGTGGGGAGTGATAAGAGATTATAATGGCAAGTTTGTTGTGGCAGCGGCTATCTCCTTAGGCTCATAGTCTAATCACTTAGCCGAAGCCATTGGAGCTTTCCAGGTAATTTACCTTGCTATTAGAATGAACTTCAAAAATATATGGATTGAGGGTGACTCCAAAAATATTATTGAGTGTCTCCTTGGCAAGTCCCCCCCTCATGGACCATTAAATGTTGGATAGAAGAAGCTATGTCTATTTTATCCAACTTTGATAAGGTAAGAATATCCCATGTCTTTAGGGAAGCAAATAGGGTGGCCGACTATTTTGCTAATGAGGGGGTCACACAAAATGAGCAACATATGTGGCAGGAATATAATGATCTAGGAGTTAATGTAAGAGCCTTAATAGATTATGATATCACTCATGAGAAAGATGACGCGTTTAATGATGATTAAGGAGAATAAATCTAGGTACTACGGCATCATTCGATATGATGGTGGTGTCGTAATTATCTATACTGGTTGTAAGTGCTAGAATGTTTTGTGGGAGCTTTGGTTCTATTGTTGACTCTTTGTTCTGCTCATTTTCCCTACAAGCAACAAGAGCAAGGTTATTACAACAATGGGGGGAAGCAGAAAGAGGGTTAACCTAACTAGTTGTGAGAATCACAAGAAAAATTCAAAGGTTTGGAGGAAAATTAAGTAGGTCGGTTGTAGCCATTCATTGAAAAGCTCCATGGTTCTGACCCAAAAATAACAGAGTATTTTGCTAAACACTAGAAGAAATGTGAAATTATTCTCAGGGAGGAAGGTTAAGGTGGATGAGAACCTTATTGGGGAAATCATAGGACTCTTGACTGAGGGGTGAAGTTCTTTCGTGACAAAAAGTTTTCGGATGAAGCTTTTATCAGATTTCCCAAAACTAATGAGGAAAGGGAGGAGCTGATCAAAATTTCTAACAGTTATTTTGATGTTGGGATGGTCAAGAAGATATGGAGGGAGATGCTTAGAATTCTTATGGAGTACATTACACTAGGCAACAAATTTACTAGAGTCTACGGTTACCATTTTTCCCTCCTCAATCATTTTTGATACAAGGTATGGGTCTCCTTTCCTCACTACTTGTTTCCGAATAATTGAATAATAGTATCGAGAACACATAAAAAAGTCCTAGGAATACTCTGGTCCTACATACTAGCCTTATTTATTTATTCATGTTATCATAGAAATATGTCGCCCAACTCCTTACCACAAACCGTATGATATGATATTGACATAAGTACATCCTGAGGACAAGATGATTTGGACTCGAAAGTGGGAAGAGGAAGATCCTCCTCCCTAAAAAGATAAAGAAGAAAATAGTCTCGTGAGAAAACCTCTTTGAACAAAAAATATTCTCCTGGTGGAAAAACTTCATTGGCACTTCAGAGGCAGAAAAAATCAAGAAGGATCCCCCAAAAAGTTGGTTTCTTATTCGGGATGATCTCTCCAAAGGATAACTTTTGATGCCCCTAAATCCATTGGAGGAATCTTGTACTCTTACCCTACCACTAACAGAGAGAATAGACCCAAATTCCCTAGAGATCTCAAACCTGAAGACCACTACTTCAAGCCGAACCAGGATTATCCTGATGACATACTGGAAATTTCCAGAAATGGGGTTGTTGACTACTTCAGGACCATGAAGTTGGTTTTTCATGAGATAAAGGACCTTAGCTTAAAAAACAGAGTTCTCACAAGCAAGCTGGATGAGATAGAAGCTAAAGGGGTATCCCAAAATACTGTTGGGGTTTTGTGGACTGTGGAAGAGAAGAGGTTGATGGTTGAGTGCCTTCAAAGAATAGTTGAGCTCACAGACAAGATGAAGAAGGAAAATGAGAATAAGGTTAAGCATCTGTAAGGGGAAATCGAAAAAATCAAGGAAACTATGAAAACCATCATGGACCATAGACACAGAGTTGTGAAACAAAATGCTACTATCTTGAGCACCATGGTGGAGAAGCTGTAAAATACCCATCAAGGGTCGTTGTTTGTGGACTTGTAAGTAGACAAGCATAAAAGCAAGAAAGAGGATTTTGGCCCCTCGAAGAGGACTAGATCCAACCTGAAGATAAAAGCGGATTATTCGCCTCAAGAGATCCAAGATCTAAAAAAGGTGACTTGGGAGATGTGCAACCTTGAAGTTGAGGTTGTTGAGACTTTAAAGTCCTTAGGTTAGCTTTGGTTGTGCTTGGTGTTGGCTTCTTGATGGCTTTTTGTTGGTTCATGGTTGGTGGTTGTGGTCCTTTTTTTCTTTTTTATATGTCACAACTTTCCTTTCTTTGTGTACTTTGATGGCATATTTTTTTCTAGCTTGTAAACTCTATGCTTTCGGGTCCCTGTAAAACCCATTTTTTCCTTTATCAAAAATAGTCCCTACATTCTTTCTATCACAAAATTCATGTGATTACTATCTATATCAGATAAAATTTTGCTTTTAGAAGATTCTCTTACAATTTATTTACAATTACAATCATTTGTGTGTGTTTTTTTGTTTGTGTAATGGGGAGCAATAGTCATCGTAAGAGAAAAGGTAAAAGGAAACTAACAGTAAATCAAATTGAAGCATATAGAGCAAAAGATAGAGAAAGTCAGAGGAAAAGAAGACAAGGTATGAAAAATATTCAAATTGAATCTTCTTTTGCACCTTTAAATGTTAATTCAAGTGAAGATGAAATAGAATTTGAAAATATTGAACACCATATTGAAATTGAAAATGTGGAAATTGAAAATAAAAATGTGAAAATTGAAAATGAAAATGTTGTTGAAAATGTTATTGAAAATGAAATTGTTATTGAAAATAAAAATGTTGAAAATGAAATTGTTATTGAAAATGAAAATGTTGTTGAAAATGAAATTGTTATTGAAAATGTTAAAAATATTGAAAATAGTGAGAATCAAAATGTTAATAACATTGAACTTGAAAATGAAAATGTTGATAATGAACCTTATGTAACACCTAATTACACGAGAACCCCTAAATGGTTGCTTGAAATAGATGAGAACATAATAGATAAACTTCAAGGAAAAAGGTCACAACGACCAGTTCATTTGTGGGCTACCAAAATGTTTAATGAATACTTTTCCGATAATACATTAACTGAACAATGCCATTTTTTTGTGCAATTACTTAATATTTACAAAATGAGACCATTACTAAAAAAAATGAAGATTTGTGTCACCAATAAGTCAGAAAAAAATAGTATTATTGTAAAAAATCTTTTTAATGCTCTAACCTCTATTAGAAAGACTAGTAAGGAAAAAGATAAAAGGGTTACTTGTAAAGTGATCACAACCTCACTAGTAAGCCATCATTTGAGAAAGACACGTTTAATGAGACAAACTTGTATTGATTTAAATCTATATCGTAAAACATTGAATAAAGCACTCTCAAGAAGAGGAAGACTCGATAGTCCTCTTCAAAATGATACGCGGGCTTTTAGTGGGATGCTTCCACATGTTGATAAGAAGCTAACTAATAATGTAAAGATATTGCAAATTGAACAATTTTGGCACTCTCACTCTAAAGAATTAATTAATGTAAACGATGTTTTAAAGTTACGAATTGGTAATCGAGATTGTACACCACATCCTAAACATTTCTTGGAATGTAGCCAAACAATTTTTTCAAGAACATCCAAATTTGAAAATCTTACAAAGGGCTTTTGAGTCTTGCAAGCCATTTTATTGTGTACCTATTAGTGTTCGTAATTGTAGACACCTTAAATTGTCCTAGCCTGCAAACTAGCATTATCATCTAATATCACTACATTTCACATCAATTGCATCTGAAACCCTAATTTCCCCTATTAATTGAATAATGTGACATTATTTAATTAATTCAATTTTTCATCATTTTTGACTAATTAAATAATTTCCATTTATTTAATAAAGTCATAAAACCCTAATTTCCTCTATTAATTGAATAATACAATATTATTTAATTAATTTATGTTTCATCAATTTTGACCAATTAAATAAATTATATTTATTTAATAAAGTCCTAATCTAACTTTATTTCATCTTGATTAGTTAAATAACACCAATTATTTAATTACATTGCTAAATCACTTTATTCCCCTAAGTCGATTAAATTATTAAAACATAATAATTTAATTAACTCACTTTCCCTCCAAAGTTTGAATAATTTAAATAAACTATTCAAAATATCATCAAAAATCAAATCAAACTAATGAAACTTTGTTTGCAAAAGTCAAACTTGATTTGCTCGTTCAACTCCAAAATGAATTAATTAATTAAATCAATTAATTAATCATTCTCAACTACTTTCCTAATTGAGAAAATTATGATCCCCTAATTTCTCAATCTAATTCCTAACTAATCAATCTAATTTCTAACTGATCAATCTAATTCTTGACTGATCAATCTAATTCCTAACTAATCAATCTATTTCTCAATCTCATAGATTATTCAATCTATTTCTTCAATCACACTAATCATGTAACTAATCATGTAATCTATTTTGCACAAATTATTCATGTCTAAATCCTCTCAACATTTGTCGATCGTCGATCAAGATATTCTACTACGTGATCTTGATCGTCCATTTCAAATCACAATTTCTATATAACAAACCTCTTTCTCACAAAAAAATGATCAAAGAATCAACATCATTTGCACAATGAAATGTTGTCGATATTCCTAATCACCATTAGCAAAGCTTCAACACATCTTCGATCGACCAACACAAGCAAAGCATCAAAGCTTCTCACACACAAAAATGGAGGCTTCGCAATGATATGAACAATCTAACATCATGCGAACACACTCCAACATGGGATGGTAACCTCTCTTGTGTTTTGAATTCATTTGGATAATTGTAGGATTTCAATTGTGTTTTCAATAGCTTAGAAAGTCATTTCATGAGTGAAGGAATAGATCTAGATTATTATTTTTTATTTAGATTAAATTCTATTTCATTTGCATTTGTCTCATTTACGACTCTACGATTTTCCCCCTCACATAATAATGACCATCCCATATCAATCCCATTTATAGCCCTTGTCCTCAACTCTTTAGGCCACCTAAAGATCCCTCTAGGATAAAGGTAATTTATGCCAAGCATCATACTATTTATAAAACATTCTAAAGTCTCAAATCAAGAAAATTTTAAAATATAATAATAAAAACAAGCAATGATTCTCCAATAATAAAATTAAAATCATCAATAAGATGGAAAATTGCATGCAAAAGTCTAAGTAAAAAAAATTAATGAAGACTTGAATGTCAATAAAGTAAAACCAACAAATTTTTCCAAGAATTCAAGCAATAACTTGGATAGAAAGAAGGATAAGAACCCCTTATTAAGTAACATGATTTAAAAACTAGACGTTTTCAAGCATAAGAAAATTATAAATAAATAATTGAGATCAGCAATCTAATCATTTTTGTACATTATGATATCTCATGGATTATGTCAATCCATGTAAGTAAAGGAATGGATGATTGTTCTCTAACCATATAAAATCATATTTAATAGATCATAAGTTTTAAACCACCATGTCCTACCACAACTTGATCATTGGTTCTTTAGCCACACATCAATTGTCAAGTGCTAGCACCAAAATCATCTATAATATCATATGCACCTTCCTAAGATCAAAGCAATATCGACTAAATTGTTACATCTATCTAAATTTAATAGTAGAACAACACCACCTCCCCAAGGTAGAAGGAATGTCACAAGAGTCACAACCAAATATCCATTTTATCATTACCAACCACAAACATGCCCAATGAGTACAAAGAGAAGTGAGTTCTATCCAAAAAAAATAGCTATTGTGAAAACTTAATGGTACAATCCAAAATCTCCATGAGTAATAAACAGGACAAAGTCAAAACTCCTTGCATTAATTCATAAATATGACTCAATACACAATCAAAAATCTTCATGAATAACAATGCTAATGGATTCAAACCTCCTTCTAATAATATACATGTGTAACTCAACATCATAGTCACAACTCTCTAACAATAACTCTAGCAACAAAATTTGAACTATTTGTATAATAATCATATACTCTCACCAAGCATGCATTTGTATACCATACATATTGCAACTACCATAACACCTCCAATGAACTAGCACCTTTTGCTCCTCCAAAATACATGTCTATACCAAAACCAACTACCACAAGCTAATACCAAAATATGGTACCAAGAACTAAGATCATGTGCTCAAAGGTGTTAGAGGAAGACCTAGTATCAAGTACCAATAACAACGCAACACATCAATGCACACTAATACTATCTCATATAACAACCAAAAGGAAAACAACTCAAGGATATGTGATGTTGTAATAATGAATGGGGCCCATTTTGTAAGGAAAGCAGAGGTGCGAAAACAACTTTCCTAACGTCAAAACCACAGGGAAGAATGCAGATAGTACTTTTAATTTCCAAATTACAATCCAATTAAGACACACATGAAAGATTTACAGAAACAGAAAAAATACACAAAGATAATGAACACCAGATTTACATGGGAAAACCCTTTCGAGAAAAAACCCACCACACCAAGCCAAATTTTTTTGTATTTCAGTAACCAACAAATTACATACAATGCAGAGACACAACTCTCTGGTATCAATTTTTCAGTTGCTTCATTCACTATTTTTATCTATTACATAAATTCTCTCACATATTTCATGCCAATCCAACTTAGAATGATTTCTTTGAATCTTACCACATTCTAATTTTATCCTTTGTTTATCCTTATCTATAATTACCCATCATAGAAAGTTTCCATTCCATTGTAGATTTTTCCTTGCATTGCATTCAGCTCCAACGTTGCATCTATTGCAAAAATCCAACCGCAAACTATTTGAATTTTGCTTCCTCTGATTGGTCCATGAGACACCACATAAGATAGTCATCACTCGGTCAAGGGAATTCAATATGTATTCGCATGTCAGTGAGACACTAACCGTGTCTCCCTGATGCCACAAGACCTGATTGTAGTTATCGCCAAGAGTCGACCCCATCGGCAAGACATTATACCGAATGCAAATCCACCTTGTGAAGATCTATCGGCGAGATTCCATCTATCAGCGAGATTCATACCGATGTTCACAAGTCACACCGACCTCAGCATTTCCATCGGCAAGACTATTGCTACTCGCCAAGAGATCACACTGAGCCTTCAAGTCATACCGAAACAAACAACTGTCGGCAAGACATATCACTATCGTTGAGAGGTAATACCGAACCCACAAGTCATATCGAGCACCAAACAGTCGCTAGGAGTCATACCAACAACTGACTGCCCCATTGTTGAGACAAACATCCATTGCTAAGACTTCATACTAAAGCCTTCAAGTTATCCCGATGACTTTGAGTGAAGCAGTTCGATGAGACATACCATCTATCGGCAAGAGATCTTACCGAGTCACCATGTCACCCCAAAGACCATATACTATCGGCAAGACTCCAACAGTCACTGAGAGTTCATAACGAAGCCTTTGTGTTACCCCGATGAGCATCAGTGAGACAAACATATGTCACCAAGAGTTCATAGCGAAACCCCCGTGTTACCCCGAAGACTCCAAGTGAAGCTATCGGTGAGACATTCCATATCGACAAGACTTCATACCGAGGCATATGAGTTACTCTGATGACACAGTCACCACAAGTCTCCTCAACCAACACATGGGGCCAACAGAATTGTAAAGATCTCCCCAAAGCGGTAGAGATAGAAGAGTCTGATCGTAACGCTGTGTCCTTCTGGCCTTCAGAGTCCATTAAATGAACATCTATGCGTACGACTTTTCGAACATTTGTAAGGATTCATATGACTAGTCGATACGACATTAGTAGCTTCACATCAGAGTTTCACTGAGGTTACATGCCAGTAAGAATTGAGGCACATTTTCCAACAATCTCCCACTTGACGAAGATCTTACTAACACCTCTAGGGCATAATAAAACTACTGAAATTCATGGGCCTTGAGGCCCATCGAACTAGCACACCACCTGTATTTTTTTGTGCTCACAGGCTTCATTAATGCATCTGCAACATTCTCCAGAGTATCCACTTTCTCCAAAGAGACCTTCTCATCCTCCACCATATACCATACAAAATGATAATGTACATCTATATGTTTTGTCTTGGCATGGAAAGTAGGATTTTTGCCTTGGCCTTAAAGCACTCTAGCGTCGCGGTAAAATGGTAATTTTTTCGCATCAAAACCAATGTTACTTACAAGAACGCTAGATTGCCTCGTACGGGGCGTATTTGGCCAGCTGCTTGGGTGGCTGATACGCCCTGCAGCGGTGAACAAAGGTGACTATGGCCCATACGCGCTCATCCAGCTCATTTTTCACCATTCATCATGAAAATATATCCTTTGGTGGATCTCTGTACATCAATGTCAGCGCCTTGCCAACCTCGATTCTAAAGTCCTCGTGATTCAACCAAAGTTTCCATGGTAACACAAAGCATAGTGCGAGGGTGCCTTGGGATATCTAAACCTTTCTTCGCATCATCCATTATTGTCCTTCGAGTTAGCCATGGCCGACTAAGTACTCCCTGCTTGGGCGATAATGGAAGCCTTTGTACCTTGAACCATTGCGCACATTAGACTTCCAGTTGTACTGGCATGGGACTTTTGTTGGTCATGTCCCATCGGTGGGATATTTTGGATGATCTTCTTGATTAAGTTCCTGGCTAGGAACAACTAAAATGCCTGTCAGTCATACAAATCTCTCTCTCTAGAGAACGATCTTGATGTGTACTTACTCTAAGCCCGAGCCAAAGTTTTCTATTTTTTCTGTCGAAGTTGTTACATTTTCAGAGTATACCTTGTTGCACCAAGATCTTTTATTTCGAACTTAGCAAACAACTGAGACTTAAGATCATAAATCATTAGTTTACTAGTGCCTATGAACAACATATCATCAACATAGAGGGAAATAATAAGCACTCGATCACTTCGACTTGATAATACACAATGAAATTGATTTTGATCTTACAAATCCCAAAAGACAATACAAAAATTATCAAACTTTTGGTACCACATTCTAGGGAACTTCTTTTAACTACATGCAGAGAGACTTTTTTTTTTTTAACTTCTGAAACCAATTTTTCTACACCTTTCTCCCTGAAGTGCTTAAAGTTGGGACAACAAGTTTCTTCTTCAAGATCACCAGAAGAAATGTTGTAGCTTCCGGCATCCATCTGTTCAATCTCTAAGTCATGCAGTCTAACTTGCAGAGAGTGACAAAATAAATCTGATAGATATGGCTGCTTCTGAGAGAGAATGTTCCCCATAATCCAATTCAGATCTACCTAGGTTATTACACCTATTGCAGCTTGACCTCCACTTATGTATTTTTCTACAACGCCATCTAGACCTATTTTCTTTTTGAATATCCATTTGCAGCTTACAGATTTTCTACCTTTAGGCAATGGAACCAAACTCTAGGTGTCATTCTTTTCTAATGATGCCATTTCTTCATTAATGGCTTCCAAACAAGAGTTTGAATCAGACATTTTAAATGCCTCTTTTACAGTCCTAGGTTCATCAGTGCTAGAAATTAAAGCATAGGCACAAGTAGACTCTATCAAAAAAAATCCATACCTTTCAGGTTGCTTTCTTTCACGAGTTGACCTCCTCATAGGCTGAGGCTGAAGTTCTTCATCTTCTTGAGAACTTTCGAACTGAGCTTTCTTGGTATCGGGGTACATTTTGATTTCAATTTCTCTTTTATCGGTGTCGGAGGAATCTACACTTTACATCCTTTTTGATTTCTTCTCGACTACAAAATCCAATGTAGAAGGCTTCGACTCTGCATGAAATATAGCAGCTTTTTTTTGTACAAAACCTTCTCGTTTGAGGTTCTAAAAGCTTTATCGCTTTATGCCAACACTATAGCCAATAAAAATACACTTTTACGACTTTGTTTCCAACTTACAGATATTTTCAAATGACACATGCATATGCTACTCCGGCCAAAGACATGAATATGTGACAGGGAGACTCTTTCCAGACCATGCTTCCAAAGGTGTCTTCTCAACAAGAGCAGAGTTAGGAGAATGATTTACCAAGTAACATGTTGTAGAGATTGCTTCAGCCCAAAACTTCTCTTCCAAGCTAGCACTTCTTAGCATACTTCGTGCTCTTTCCATTACTATCCTGTTGAACCTTTCAACAATTCCATTTTGCTGTGGAGTGTAAGGTGTAGTCTTATGTCTTTTAATCCCATGATCTTTACCGATTACACCTTTTAAATTCATACGACAAAATCACATGCATTGTGGATCCTTAAACATTTTGTTTACTACCAGGTTTGATTTTCTACAAAGGTTTTTAAATTCCTTAAGCAGAGTGAACACTTCCTAATTTACTTTTTAGAGAAAATATACAAATGCTCTTCTTGAATAATCATCAATAAATGACACACCATGGTATCTCGATTTATGCTCCAAGAAAGGAGCAGTACTAAGACCAAGCACATCAAAGGCTGAATATAATCAAGCAAACCAAAAGATTTGTGGTGGAGACAAAATGAAACCGCAGGTGTTGTTTCCATATATACAATGTTCACATGGTAAAAATCAAGGTTACAATCTTCAAGCCCTTGTACCAGGTTTTTATTTTTCAAGGTTTTTAAACCTTTCTCACCAATGTGGCCTAGCCTATGATGCCATAGCATAGTTTTTTCTGCTGGAAGTTTAACCTCCATGGATTTTACACCATCAACAATGTTTTCCTTCTTATTTCCATGTGTAGCCTTAAGTGACTTTGCAGAGACAATGTTGCATTGGACAGCCAGTGCATCCAACTTGTACAAGGTACCAATTCAAGCACCCCTAGCTAACACCATTGCACCTCTAGTCATCTTGCAGCCATTTCCAAAGAACATGAAATGCACTCCAATATCATTCAGCTTACTTACAGAAAGTAAATTATGAGCCAGACTTGGTATATGCATCACATCATTGATTCCCTTCACTCTTCCATCAGGGAATTGAATTTTGACTCTTCCACGGCCAACTATTTCCAAAGATGAATCACTTGCCAAATACACCTTTCCACCATCGTAGTTTTCATACTTCGTGAACCAGTCTCTATGAGATGTCATGTGGAAAGATGCTCCATAATCAATTAGCTAGACATCATCGGATGTCTGCATAGCCAAGGCTACAATGAAGGCGTTTGCATCACTCTAAAAAGAATCATTGTCAGAAGAGGTCTTCTTCTTCTTCTTTTTCTCCTCCTTGCAATCCTTTCGGACATGACCAGGTTGCCCACAATTCCAGCACTTCACCTTGGACTTCTTTCCAGGAGACTTTAATCTCCCTTTTGATTTCGATCCAGATTTCTTGTCCTTCTTCTTGCCTTTCTCCTTCGATCTACCTCTGACAATAAGAGCCTCCTTTGCCATCTCAAAAGATTTCCTTCTCATTTCTTCTGATAATAGAGAAACAACAACATATTACATCTTGAATGTGGATGTTGTACTCCCAATAGCCATCACCAGATGATCCCAAGAATCAGGCAAAGAACATAGCAGCAACATGCAGCGATCGTCTTCATCTATCTTCACACCAACAGATGCTATCTGAGCAATCAACATGTTGAAAGCATTCAAATGATCAGCAATAGCAGCTCCATCCTGCATCTTCAAGGAGTACAGCTTCTTCCTCAAGACCAGCTTATTCACTAAGGACTTGCCCTGATAAATAGCACCCAGTCTTGTCCACAAAGAGGCTGCAGTCTTTTCTTCATGCACATTCAGAAGCATAGAGTCTACTAAATAGAGCCTTATTAGCCCTTTTGATTTTCTATCTGCCAGGTCCCAATCCTCTTGCTTCATGTCTTGAGGTTTCATTCCAGACACAACATTCCAAAGATCTCGGTCCACTAACAGATCTTCCATTTTGAGTTTCCACAACTCAAAATTGCTACCATTGAATTTCTCTATTTCAATTTTTTCGAATGTGCTTGCCATCTTAATCTATAATTAAATTATCAGACCTCTACCAAACTCCCACTGAAAAAGAATTGACACAAAAAACCCAACCCACTCACAAGGATAACACAACTGGCCAGGCTCTGATACCATTTGTAGGGAAAGCAGAGGTGTGGAAACAACTTTCCTAACGTCAAAACCACAGGGAAGAATGCAGACAGTACTTTTAATTTCCAAATTGCAATCCAATTAAGACACATATGAAAGATTTACAAAAACAGAAAAAATACACAAAGACAATGAACACCAGATTTACGTGGGAAAACCCTTTCGAGAAAAAACCCACCACACCAAGCCGAATCTCTTTGTATTTTAGTAACCAAAAAATTACATACAATGCAGAGACACAACTCTCTGGTATCAGTTTTTTAGTTGCTTCATTCACTGTTTTTATCTATTACAGAAATGCTCTCACATATTTCTTGCCAATCCAATTCAGAATGATTTCTTCAAATCTTACCACATTGTGATTTTATCCTTTGTTTATCCTTATCTATAATTACCCATCGTAGAAAGTTTCCATTCCATTGCAGATTTTTCCTTGCATACAGTTCAGCTCCAATGTTGCAACTGTTGCAAAAATCCAACCGCCAACTATTTGAATTTTGCTTCCTCTTATTGGTCCATGAGACACCACATAGGATAGTCATCACTCGGTCAAGGGCGTTCAATATGTATTTGCATGTCGGTGAGACACTAACCGTGTCTCCATGATGCCACAAGACCTGATTGTAGTTATCGACAAGAGTCGACCCCATCAGCAAGACGTTATACCGAATGCAAATCCACCTTGTGAAGATCTATCGGTGAGAGTTCAGCTATCGATGAGAGTCATACCGATGTTCACAAGTCATATCAACCTTAGCATTGCCATCGGCAAGACTATCACTACTCGCCAAGAGATCACACCGAGCCTTCGAGTCATACCGAAACAAACAACTGTTGGCAAGACTTATCGCTATCACTGAGAGGTAATACTGAACCCACAAGTCATACCGAGCACCAAATAGTCGCCAAGAGTCATACTAACAATTGACTGCCCCATTGTTGAGACAAACGTCCATCGCTAAGACTTCATACCGAAGCCTTCAAGTTATC